>CM053587.1:353488479-353504159 GCA_028646515.1 Pseudochirops corinnae
GTAGGAGGAACTTAATAAGGATATATTTACTATCATCTTCAAAGTAAATGTTTCCTTATAAAAGCAAATTGATGTAGTTAAAGAGTTAGATGGAACTGGGGGGCTACCCACTAGTGCTATCCCACTGTAGAGGGGGCATTCAGAATGGGGGCTGATCCAATGGCATTAGGTACCCTTGGAACTCGATTGCCCACGCACAGTTCTAGCTCATCGTTCCAAGGTGGAGACCAGTCCCAAGAGAGCGGGAGCCCTGGGCCCAGTTCCTAGGAACATGGTGGCTGCAGGAGAGCATGGGATCTGTTCACAGTTTCAGGGGCAAAAGGAACATTAGCCATTGCAGTTGCAAAGAAGCAGGGACCCTTCCTGGGTAAACTTGTCACGACAAAGGCCATGAGAGAAATGATCACACTTCTCCCCAGATCACTCCAACTAGGAAGCACCAAAAACTTGCCGACCCCCAGAACTAGCTTTGAAAACAGCAGCACAAAAAAGCCTGAAGCTTGGGACAGTACCTCCCCACTCCCAGGTGAGCCAAGCCCAACTCTAACATAATGTTGAAGTTCAAAGTCAAGAAACAGGCTAGAAAAATGAGCGAGTAAAACCACCATAAAAAGCTAAGACAGCATGGAAGACCAAGACAAAAACTCAGAAGATAACAGTATGAAAACATCTATAATCAAAGCTTCAAAGAAAGATGCTAATTGGACACAAGCCCAACAAGAATTTTAGAAGTGTTAAAGAGATGAGTGGTAGAGGAAGGATTGGGAAAAGAAATCAGAGCAGTGAAAGAAAATTATTTAAAGAGAAATAAGAGTTTGGTAAAAGAGGCACAAAAATTACTGATGAAAACGACACCTCTAAAAAAGCAATTTAACCATTGGTAAAAGAAGCACAAAAATTCACTGAAGAAAAAACTCCTTGAAAAACAGAATTGGCCAGTGGAAAAAGAGGTACAAAGGCTCACTGGAAAAAATCCCTAAAAACTGGAATTGGTCAACTGGAAAATAATGATCCGTTCTATGGGACATCAAGAAACAAAAAGTCAAGAGTGAATAAATAGAAGAAAATGTGTTCTAGACTAGCAGGGCAGTTTTCCTTGATAATTTCTTGAAAGATGATGTCTAGGCTCTGTTTTTGATTGTGGCTTTCAGGTCGGCCAGTCCTTTTTAAATGATCTCTCCTGAATCTACTTTCCAGGTCAGTGGTTTTTCCAATGAGATATTTCACATTGTCTTCTATTTTTTCATTTTTTTGGTTTTGTGTTACAATTTCTTGATTTCTCATAAAGTCATTAGTTTCCATCTGCTCCTTTTTAACTTTGAAGGAATTATTTTCTTCAGTGAGCCTCTGGATCACCTTTTCCATTTGGCCAATTCTGCTTTTTTAGGCATTCTTCTCATTGGCTTTTTGGACCTCTGGCCATTTGAGTTAGTCTGTTTTTAAAGGTATTATTTTCTTCAGCATTTTTGGGGTCTCCTGAAAGAGATCCCAAAAGAAACCTCCCTAGATATTTTAGCCAAATCCCAGAGCTCCGGGGTCAAGGACAAAATACTGTAAAAGAGCCAGAAAGGAACAATTCAAGCATTTCTCGGCCAGGGGCACTAGGCTAAGTGCTTTTCCATCATTACATATGATTACCTCCCTTTCACAGAGGAGGAAACTGAGTCACACAGAAGCCCTTAAGGCCTTGTCCAGTCTGGCACACAAAGTTAATTCAGGTCTTTCCCACTCCATCACCCCCTGCCTCTAGCAGCCATCCCAAGATGGGTGAGGGGGGAGAGCTGCCCCCCCACACACACACACCGTGACGTCACGCTCTAGGTGCGCCCAGGCGGACCGGCCCATGACCTGCCCCCAGAAGCCCCTGGTAAGAGGGAGGATGGCGGGGGCTGGAGCGCTAGGCACGGCCTGGCCCCAGGAAGGTCCCAAGCGCTGGGAGCTGGGCTTCTTCCGGGAGGGGCCCCGCGGCCCGGGGATCGCCCCTCCGGAGGGCCCCGCTCGGGCTCCGCCGTCTGTCCCGCCCCGAGGGACCGGCATCGAGCGGGGAACTCCCAGTATGGAAACTCCCTCCATCGAGGCGGGGAACTACCGGGCTGGAAACTCCCTAGACAAGGGAGTGGGGAATCTCAACGTGGAAACTCCCTCTGCATGAGTGGGGGAATTTGGGAAGCGGAAAGCCCCTGCAGCTCCGCGGGGGGGCTCGGGGACACAACAGAAGACCGATGAGGAGGGGGGGCATCCTGCGGGGCCTGCGGAGCACCCCCCCACCCCCAAGGGGTCGCTCCTCTCCGGAGGGTCCTGCCCTTTCCTACGGGCACGGCCTCAAGGTTCGCCCCGCCCCTCCTTGGCTGGGCCCAGGTCTGCCCCTGGAGGACGGGGAAGGGGAAAGGGCGCCCTGCCTGGGCGGGGGCTACCAGGAAAGGCCCAGTCACCCCAGCCCTCTGCGGGATCGCAGGCCGGGGCCGCGGGGGACGGAAAGGGGGAAGGGGAGCGGGGCTCCGAGGTGGAGCCGGAGGGGGCGGGGAGCCGATCGGGGAGCGACGCTACGCGCAGAGGACGGGCGGGGCCCTTCTGCGTCTCTCATAGGCGGCCTGCCGTTGGGGGGCGGGGCTTGGCCGTTCGCGCTCGCGCTCGTTCGAGTTCTCGCGGTGTTTGGCTCGCTGACGCCCAGCTCTCCGTCGTCGCCGCCGCCGCCGGAGCTCTCTCCCAGTGTCCGGGCCTGAGGAGGAGCCGCCGCCCCCGGGGAGGGAAGGAGGTGAGTCCGCGGGGCTGGGGGGAGGTGTGCGCTGCCTGGGCCGCCCGGGGCACCCGGCGAGGCCGCCCTCGGGTCCGGGCCCTGCACCCGCCTCTGAGCCGGCTCTAGGCCCTCGCGTTGCGTCTGGGCAGGGAAACTGAAGGCCGCGGAAGGGGCAGCCAGCGTCCTGGCCTTGCGGCCCCGTCACCTCCGTCCTCCGGCTGAGAAATGGGGATCGCAGCCCCGACCTCGGGGGAGGGACCGGGAGGCGGCGTTCGTGAAGCCCCGTAAACGCCGGTTATTGTCGGCATTGTCGTTGTCCTTACCTGAAAGGACCCCGGCCCCTGGGGCAGGAGGGGAAACTGAGGCCTGGACAGGCCACCTTGCTGGGCGCTGCATAGTGAACCAGGTGAGATTCGAACCCGGGGCTTGCGGCCCGCGGGCCGCAGTCTCCGAACTTTGCCCGGGAAGAGGAGCAGAGGGGCTCAGTGGACCCGCCCGGGCTGGCCTGGGAGTAGGGGCTCTGGGCCTGGCCCTGCCCCTCCCCCCGGGGCCGAGGGAGTAACAAATAAAGGGGGGATCAGGCCCAGGGGACCGGTGCCGATCCTCCGGCCCCGTACCCGAGCCGCCGGGCCCTCTGGCCACTCACTGACCCCCTCTGATAAGGGCTGGGCCCGGGCCCCTGAGGAGTGATCTCCGCCCCCGGGACCCAGCCCTGAGAGAGAGAGAGTGAATGTGTGTGTGTGTAGGTGTGTGTAGACCCGACAATCCGGTGTAAACGCTGGATCGCTGTTGTTATTACCGCCATGCCGCCTACTTAGAGGCCTCTGGTGCATAATGATGGACAAGCCTAGCTGGGAGATTAAACACGGATCCTGAAATCAATCTGTCATAATGAGCATCAGTCAGGAAGCTGCCAGAGAGGTAGGGTGCCAGGGAAGGAAAGTTTCCCTAAAATCTCCCAGAACCCTACGATCCTGGCAGGCTGCTTCAGCTTTCCAAACCTCACTTCTTTTTCTCTCCTGTAAAGGGATAGTAATAATTACACCCACCAGCCAAGCTAGCGTGTGAAAATGGCTTTACACGCCTCAAGGTACTCTCCAAGTTTGAGCTGTTGCCATCCAAGGAAGGCTTCCCAGGGAAGGCAGCATTTGGCATGGTGTTAAAGGATCACTAGGAATTCAGCAGGCAGAAATGTTCCAAGGGGCCTGAAATGATAGGGCAGTGCCAGAATGTGGAGACCCTTGATTGGCCTGGAGGATGTGAATGTTAATGCCACAGAGATCCCAGAAAGCCTGCAGATCGCATTTGAGGGAAGTTGAGTTTGAAGTTCCAGGAAGACTGGAGCCACATAGAAGAGCGTAGGTTGCATTGAGTCCAGCCGCCATGTTCTCCATGAGCAGATTGAGGGCGAGAGGCCAACAGGACTCAAACCTGACACTGCCCACTGCCCCATCTGGCTGCCTTGATGTCCTGTAGGCACTTGGAGGACAAGATCCCAGAAGCCTTGATTAGGATTGGAGGGGAGCAGGGAAGCCACTGAGGAAGGTCACATGCCCATTGCTGGGCTGGAAGAGCCTCCATGGGGACCATAGTTCAGGTAAAACAATCTCCCTCTGCAACCAACTTGAAAGCAGCCTCCAGCCTTCGCCTGCAGCCTTCCAGTGACTGAAGGAGCCAGGGCTGTCTTTAGAGAGCTCCAGTTGTTAGGAAGTTTTTCCTAACATAAAATGTAAACTTTGTCACTTTGCCTCCTCTGCTCCTTGCTTCTAGTTTTTCTCCAGGGCTGATGCCCTTTTGGGGTGACAGCCCTTCAGGTTTCCTTTCTCCTCTCCCCCAAAAAAGAATAACAAACACAACTCTTCTCAAGCTTTCAAAGTAACATTTAAATGTATAGAGTAACTAAGGTGGAGCTTCAGAAAGAGAGAGGTGAACTCAGGAGAGGATGTTGGGGACCACTCAGAGCAGCGGTTCTCAACCTATAGGTTGCGACCCCTTTGGGGGTTGAACGGAGTTGCCTCTGCAGCCATACCCACTGGACAGACAAGTTCCAGAGGCATTTGGAGGCTCAAGGAAAACAGCAGTTGCCATGGAGAGTGATCCAGTGGGTCACTCAGTCGAGTGCTGAGGTTCTTTTTATGGGAGGGGCATCAAGTGTAGGTGGGGGCCCCCTTCAAAATCATACTTTTAAAAAAATTCATAAAGAAATGCTGAATTTCACTTAAAGTTTACTGAATGTGAACGTGTCAGGCCTTTTTGTTTGCCCATTGAAGTTCACAGCAATCTGTAGTAGGAGGATTGTCAAGCACCAGTGAGGGACCTCCTGGGGTACTACCCCCTCAGTTTATCATGGATAAAAGTCAGCCCAGTTGTGTGACTTTGCAGGTGGAGCCAGCCTTTGCCAAGGAGAAATTTGTCATTGGGAATTCTCCACGGTTGGCAATTAGTGGAGAAGTCCTAAAGAGGAGGGCTTGTGTGGTAGCCAGTGAGTTGTGAGAAGGCAGACTCAGGTCAGGGATAAGTGTGAAGTGAAAAGTGAAGCCCAGTTTAAAAGGGGGAGAGGCATGAAGCAGTAAGCACCTACAAGGTGTACGTTCACCTACTGAGTGCCTGGCACTATGCTAAGCACTGCACAAGACAGCCTGGGGGGTTGGACACCATCCTGAGGTCCATGCCCAGAGTCACACAGCTGATGATTCCTGATGCTGGCTTTGAACCCCCATCTTCCTGCTGAGTGCTGCCTAAAAACTGCCATGTATAGCAATAACATTGGGAAAACATGCACTTCCGATTGCCTGTGTTTGGGCCATCATTAGGGAAATGGTTCTTTCAGCCAGTAATAATTTTTGACTGGAGCGAGGGGGGAGGGGAACAGGATCAAGTGAAGATTCTTTGGGCCAGGAAAGAAGCCAGTACAGGTGATACAGTGTAATCGAGGGAGAAGAGAGAACATTTCAGAGGGAGTGATGAGAAAGTAAGAAGGTGGCCAGCGGTGTTTGTGAGGTGCCTTCCTATAGGGGAGGCACCGGGCAGCTCTGCCAGGTGAAAGCTTAGAATTCCTGAAGGAATCCCTGCTGTGTTGCGTTAGCCATGAATTTGATCTGATTAGGTAGCTTCCCGTTTGTTTCCTTCAGAATGTTACTGGTAATCGAAGGTAGTCTTGGCAGTGGGCAGAAGATTGGCTTCACAGTCCTGCCTCTGGACCCCCTCCTGTTTTGTGGGGAGTCTCTCCTTAGTGCCCTAGGAAAGTCTCCCGGACTCTGTATTACCTAGGAGCTGAGATCTATGAGTGGAGAGAGTTTCCCTAAGCTGATGAAATCCTTGGGGGAAGGGGGGGGGGGCAGTTGGTAATGCTCATTTTATTTCCTTTTTTTTTTTCACCTTGTAGGGGATAAACAAATCCTCCTGAAAGACTGGTCTCTGAAACAAAAGAGGAAGCTGGAATTTCGAAGTTCTGAGCCGTGCTGAAGGAAGACAGGCCTGCCTGAGGTATGTGGGAAGTTCAGGGGCATGGGGTCAGTGTGAGGAATAAAACCCTGGCTCCAGAACTGTCCCAGAGGCCTTTGGGGATTTGTTCCCTCAGGCTCCCCAGCTGGCCTCAGGTCTTGTCTTCCTGCTCACCCTCCTCCAACGCCCTTTGCTTTCACCACCTCCTCTCTCTGACCTGGATCCCTTTCCCTGAGCTTAGCACCATCCTTTCCCAACCTCTTGAAAATAGTGCTGTGCACATCCCCTGCTTTCTTTAGGTGATCTCTGAGAGCTTTAATAGCACATACTGCCGAGATTACTGACAGGGAATTGGTGACATTCACGAGAATTTCCAAAATACAGAGGGAAGTAACCTTGCTCCCCAGCGCCAAGCTGCTCTTGGCTTGTCTTCTGTCCCTTTCTTGCCTATCTTAGAGAACTTCTCTAGGGCACGTCCAATTGCCTCCTTTCTGGGTGTTAGATAGGACCTTTTCTCCAGGGGCCTCGGTTTGATGAGGATGCCAGGTGGAGCTTGTAGAATCTGCTTCCCCAGCAGCAGGTCTGAAGTCTGGCCTTCAGGCCCATGGAGCAGCTTGCCTATCCCACCTTCCAGTCACTTACTCTTTCAGGAAATATTTTTGAAGCTTCTACAACAGAATGAATTCAGCTAAGTTGTTATGTATTATCTTGGGCCTGGGAGAGAAGCCTCCTTTGTGGAGGAGTTATCATCAACAACGTAAAAAAAAAAGTTAAAAAAAAAAAAAGGAGCATCACACATTGCTGCCCCCCCCCCCCCCATTTCATCCTTGTAGGCAGCTCCCTCCACCCCAGAGCTGCATTTATAAAAGGCTGCAAGTTTGGTAAAAGGCTGCGAGGATACATAGAAATATATATAAAATCTCTTGAACCTTACAACAAGCCTACTGGGCAGGCACTGTTATCTCCCTGTTGTATGGATGAGAGAGGCCCAAGGACTTGCCCAGCCTGAGCTACACCATTGTCTGAGGTGGCATTTGAACTCAGATCTTCCTGCCTGCAGTCAGAGGCCACTTATTAAGAGGCATTAGAGTGGCACACTTCCCGATCAGGAAGGCTCAGTCACTTGCTAGCTGTGTGACCCTGGAGAAGTCACCTCCCCTCTCAGTTTTCTCATCATACAGCTGGGGATAACAACATCTGCTTCCCGGGGCTGTTATGAGGATCGGCACCGTTTGTTAGAGAACGGATGGCTGTTGCTGTTACTTCTTGAGATCTTAGGTTCTGTGCCCTTGGACCAATACGCAGACTCTTGCTGCTGTTGCTTCCTCTGCCTGTTACCATCAAGTTAAAGACACCTTCTCTAAAAACTGAAGCTGAATGGCCCTGGGCCAAGGAGCAGGAGCCTTCTCTTGTCCCTTTCCGTCCCTCCCACCCCACCCCTTTCAGGAAACCAGAGCTTTGTTTTGCTCCTGTCTCTGTCAGTCCTGAACTGTCTGTCCCCAGTGGCAGATGCTAGCTGGGCCTCCAGTGATTTCAGCTTACCTTTTTCAAGTTTGCTTCATTTAAAAGGCCCTGCACCATCTCCACCCTTCTCCTGACCCCCTACGTACTAGTTCATTGGAATCCAGGTTTGCAGTTGGAAAAATTCCTCAAACAGTATGTGATGATAGAATATTCTTCCACATGGGATTTGGCAGAATGATCTGATAAAACATTTCACAAGAAAAGCACCCTAAATGAAATAGTGCCACCCATCTTGAGAGCCCTTGGAAAGGCCTGAGGTCCCCTTTTGGATTCTCTTCTGCTCTTTCCTCTTCCCCTCCCCCCTCTCCCTCCTCCTCCGAAGCTGCTCTTCTGTGAAGATCGAAAACTTAACCCTAATCAGTTTGGGTTTATGGCTTTCTTTTCACTTTAGTATAACTAAATTTGCTGCTTCCAGGAGACTGGGAGGCATCCTACACAATCCAACCTCATATAGAAGGATGATAAGGCTAGGCCCAGGACAGTGACCTTCTGGAAGCAGGCCTTCGAGGGCAGGCTCTTGCTGTTGGCCAAGACTGGTTCTGCCCTGAAAATTAAAACGGAGGAAAACTGTAAAGTGATCACCAACATCACCTATGAGGAAGACTTTGTTGTGGGGGTCCTTGGAGAAAGCATGTGAAGAATGTAGCGTATGGGGAGTAATCCTCACAGACGGCATAGCTGATACCTCAGGGGAGTCCAGGACCTCCTCATCTTTCTTGTCCTGAACCCCTTGGAAGCAAGATGTATAATACATGGGATTACGAAGGACATGAATTCTAGGGAAATCTCTGGGGGGACTCCAAAGGACTGGTTCTGGGGTGAGGAAGACCTAGCTAGGCCAGTCACAACTTCTTAGTGCCTCAGAACCCCCCGTAAAACTCACAAGTTGTGAGGGAGTTCCTGTGGCCTGAAGCTGAGAAAGGAGGCATCCTACTTAGTTTTGAGCACAGATGAAATCACAAGGCTAGTTGGGGGGTGGGAGGAGGTTTTGCCAAAAAGGCCCCCAGTCTGCTTGAAAAGATGTTTCTTGTCTCCATCTTCTAGGAAACCCAAGAACATACAATTAAGTTGGAACTCAGTAAACAGGAAGTGGCAGATCTCTAATCTGGGGGAAAGGGGGGAACACTACAAAGGGTATAATTTGGGGGATAGAGTTTAGTGGTTTTCATGGTCAGGGCACAGAAAGGGGAGGTGAGGATCATAAAAGTGCGTGAGCAGATTAGTTCTGCTTCTCCCACACCCACTGTAGTAAGAGCAGCACTGACTTCACATGCGTTACATTAGGTGGTTCTCACAGCAGCTGTGAGGCAGGTGCTTCTATTAGCCATGTGACTTAGCCAAGGTCACACAGCTGGTCAGTGTTCCTGCCACAGGATTTCAGTTCAGTTGTCTGGTCTGGCCATCTGGTGCGCCAACGTTGAACTGCCAGCTTTATCTTGCTGGGTTTCACCTCTTCTGTAAAATGAGGAATAACAGATCCCTTCCATTTTTTAAACTTGTGTGAAATGAGGTTTGGAGGGGTGGGGGGAGCAGGCTAAGAGAATGTGTGCCAGGTATTTTCTATTCTTTCATTATAGAGATAGAACTGGGAAAATGTGGAAGATTGGGTAACAACCTACTGATCAGGACATCTGTACCCCTCTCTTAAGATAGATAGTTTAGCCAGCCTTTGCCAAATGCTGCCATTCTTTATTGTGGGAATGGGGAATCTTCTTTACATCACAGTCTTAAGGATACCAAATTGTCTTTTCTGCTACATGAAGACCTGGTCTTTATTCGGGCCAAGAGAGATGCCTTCACTGTAAGCAGATATTGCTAAGAGTTTCTTTGGGGAAGAAAGTATTGCTGAGATGGTCATATGACCAGCCAGAGGCTGCTTTAGCTTGAGAACATTGTCAGACCATGTATTACCACCCAGCCGGGACCTGGTCCCCATGTGATGTTTATGCCCTCACAGGCTCTCCAGGATGAGGTACCTAGCAGCCGTCTCTCCAGTCTGATAAGGAATTGACCTCTTGAATAGAATTATTTCTGAGTGATCATTTTCATCTTCAAGAATGCCTACCAGAAGCCATTAGTTTGGATATCCTTAAGAGAGATCTCTTAACTAAAGATTAGTCAGAGACAGTAAAAATCACGTTATCTAGAAAAAGAAGGGTGTTTGCCTTCATGTTGGGAGTTAGGGAGGCCATGGCTGTGCCCATTTCATGTAGATATGTAGTTGAGGTAGGGTGCCACCCTTTCTGGAGGTCAGTTAGGTGTGCAGTGGATAGTGTGGTAGGCCTGGAGTCAGGAAGACTGGAACTCAGAGCCTGCTTCAGACACTTTGCTGTGTCACTTTGCCTCTGGTTTTTTTGTTTGTTTTTGTTTTGGGTTTTTTTGGTTTTTTTGCTTTTTGGAAGGTGGGCAGTTGAGGTGAAGTGACTTGCCCAAGGTCACACAGCTAGTTTTTTGTGTTAAGTGTCTGAGGTCAGATTTGAACTCAGGTCTTCCTGGCTCCAGGCCCGGTGCTCTATTCACTGTGCCGCCTACCCACCCCGCCTGTTTTTTCAACTGTAACATGGGGACAGTGACAACAGCTTCCTCGCAGGGTTGTTACAAAGATCTAATGCAGTCTGAGACTTGTGTTGGGATAGCAGCTCGGAAGACGCGGTGATGGGGGCACTATTGCTTCCTAAAGCATCAAGAAGCCATGGATGGAAAAAACACCTTTGAAAGAATGTGCTTGTTGAGTAACCACACTTGGGAGGCTGACCCTAAGGGGGTCCTTGGGGAGCAGAATAGAAGGAAGACAGCACTGGCCAAACAAAGGATGGCACAGGATTGGGCTGCATCATAGAAGGGGGAGTCTGGGATGAAGTCAGAGTTGAGAATGTCACTGTCGTCATTGCCATGTCCACCTCCTACAGAGTCAGTCAGTAAACATGTGTTTCCTAAGCACATGGCTGTGTGCACTGTGCTAAGTTAGGTAAGTTAGTCTCAGTTTCTGAGAGAAGGCAAGCCCAAGGCTGTCTAAGCTAACCTGAACCTGGATTGTGGTAGTAGCTCTGCTGCCATCTTTGAGGGTCCCACGTTGGGGGAGAGACGTGGAGAATCGTTCTCAGGTGTGCTGTGGTCCGGGATGGGTTACAGAAGACTGCTTTGAGCCATTCCCTTTGAGAAGTGTTGTGAGCTCAGGTGGCCAGTGCATGAAGGTCCATGGGCTAGAACTTGGCTTTCTGAAGGTATGTGCCTGGCTGAAAAGAAATAATAAAAAAGATAGTCTGGTAGGGATGGCTATATCCTCATGTGCACCAGCTCTCATGTAGGAGGTGAGGAAGAGGACAGCCTTTGACTAGTGTTCGAAGAGAACAGAAAAAGCAGAAATTATGTATTGTCATAGCACTATATCACAGCCTGCCCCACAGAGGCATCAGAATGATAGCATGGGCACTGAGGCTCTGTATACCAGCTTGTGCCCTGCCAATAGCTGAACAGTGGAGAAATGGGCAACATGCTTTGTATCTAACATTCTCCTCTCCCCCTGCCTCCAAATTGGGTGCCACAGTCAAGGAAAACTACCCTTCATTCCTGAGCATCTGCTCTGCTTCCTGGGCTGACTTCTTCGTCCCCATCTTCTGAGTCCTTTGAAATCTCCTTTCTGCAAATCCAGGGTGCATATCACTCCATGCTTGGATTTCTTTGACTTCTCTCATAAACTCTAAGAGGCAGTGCTTCTTTCCAGAATTCCAGTCATTTCTACACCCAGAATCCTTTGTCTTTGAAAGCATTGCCTTAGTGTTTTGAAGAAACTGGCAAATGTGACTGTTGAGTCGCTGTGGATTTTCTTTGAAAGATACTGTAAATATTTTATTGTAGAACTGGAGAAGTGTGGTAGGGACTAAAGAAAAGGAAGGAGCCCAAATTTCAGAAAAGGAACAAGGTGGAGTCTGCAAAATATTGTCCAGTGAACTTGATCTGTATTGCTGTTCTCTAGAGTCTAGACCAGTGGTTCTCAACCTTCTTAAGGCTGCAACCCTCTAATACAGTTCCTCATGTTGTGGTGACCCCCAACCATAAAATTATTTTCGTTGCTACTTCATAGCTATAATTTTGCTACTGTTAAGAATCTCTCTGATATGCGGGATGTATTTTCATTGTTGCAAATTGAACATAACCCACAGGTTGAGAACCACTGGTCTAGACTGTTAAGAGAATGATTTGTAAGTGGCTTAAGAAAAAAAAAAGTCATTTCTTAATGTGAGCCTACCCCAGGGATCTAAATCATAGAAAAGTTAGTTATACTAGGCATCTGGAAACAGAAAGAGTAAACATTTCCCAGCTGTGCCTGTCATATTTATAGAAATTGACCTACCATATACTGTAAGGCATAAAAACTTCACAGGTACAGAAAATAGAAATAATGGCCTTTGAAAAAAGGATTAAAAATTAATTGGAGAATTAATAACCTAATCCTAAAAAAATCTGTGGGTCAAAGAACATATCAGAAACAACAGAAGATTTCGTCAAGAAAATGACAACAGTGAGGCACCCCCCACGTTGGCACAGTGTCGCGGCCGTGAATCGTTGCGCATGGAAAGCTGAGGGGCGTCATGACCGAAAGTCCCTACGCCTCATGCCCTTTGACCCAGTTATGCTGCTCACTAGACCTGTACATACTTGAAAGATGAGAGAAAAAGATCCATGTGTACAAAAGTCCTTATAGCAGCTCTCGTTCATTTTAGCAAAGAAGGAAGAGAAGAGTTTGGGAACAGTTGAGTAAATAATAGTGTGAGTGTAATGACGTCAACTTCTGCTGTAAAAACCGTGAAAAGGGATGGTTTCAAAGAAATCTGGGAAGACTCACATCAACAGATACAGAGTGAAATGAGCAGAACCAGGAGAGCACTTTATACAGGAATAACACTGTAAATAAAATCAGCTTGGGAAGGACTCTGGAACGCTGATCAGTGCGGTGAAAACCCCTGCTTCAGCAGACCAAAGATGACACGTGCTGCCCACCCCCTGACAGGCATGACCCAAGGTGCCAAATGTGACACACATGTTTGGACACGGCAGATGTGTGGATGTGTTTTATTTGGCAATGCTTGTTAAAAGTATATGATTGGGGCAGCAGGCTGGTCCAGTGAATAGAACATTGGCCCGAAGTCAGGAGGACCCAAGTTCAAATCTGGCTTCCGACCCTTGACACTTAACTAGCTGTGTGACCTTGGACAAGTCACTTAACCCCAATTGCCTTGCCTTCCCCCCTCCAAAAAGAAAAAAAAAGCATATGATTGTTTGATTTTGGTTTTATAGATTTGGTGGAGAAGGGATGGGGGATGATGCTGACAACAATATTGTTTTCTCCCCCTTCCTCCCCACATAAAAAAAAAAAAAGAAGGTCATTTAGGCATGTTTTAATATGCAGTTGGTATGTTCAGAGGGCAACAAAGACAGGGTAGTTTTGAAAATAACATTCCTCTCCCCTCCCCCCCATCAACTTTGAATGTATTATACTTTTTATCAAAACATAAAAGTCTACACAGTGGAGATTTGTAGTTTTCATATATAACTCTTTTCCTATTTTAATTTGTATGTGGGAATGATTTCTTTTTTGGGTGTGGAAGAGTCAGGGTGAAAACATTAAAAACAAGGAAGAAATTCATGGAAATTTTATAATTGTTGTTTAGCATATGCTGGGCACTGTGCTAAGTATTAGCAATAAAAGGGGGGGAGGGAGACCCTGCCCTCAAGAAGCATTCATTTTAATGGGGAAAGCAACATAGTACACAGGCACATAAAGGCACATACATGAGTTATACACAGATATGTGTGTGAGCACCTCGGGTACAAGGTAATCTGAAAAAGGAAGGTATTAACTGCGTAGGGAGTGAAAAAAGCCCTTCTGCACAAGGGAGAATTTGAGCTGAGCTTTCAAGGAACCAGACAAACTTAAAAGTAGAGGGGAGAGAGATGGGAAATGGAATGATATGTAAGAGGAAAATTCAAGTGGGCCTGTTGGATTGGGGGGGGGGGGTGGTTAAGGTATGGTTTTAGAAGACTGGGAAGGTGCTCAGTTATGAAAAGCTTTAAATGTCAAATAAGACTTTTCTGTTGGTAAAGATAATAGGGACCTGCTAGAGTTCTGTGACTTGATCAGGCCTAAGAGTTAGAAAAATCACCTCAACATCTGAGTAGAGCATGGATTAGAATGGAGATTGGGGAATGACAAGAGTCCAGGAGACCAGTTAGAAGGCTCTTGAAGGCTGTTGCAGTAGTCTTGCTGAGGTGATGAGGGGCTGAACCAGGGTTGCTCTTACTTCATGGAAAGAAGGGGATGAATATGAGATGTTATGAAGGTACAAAGGACAGGATTTGTCAACCCATGAGATGTGTGGGGTAAGTGTAAGTAAAGGGTCGAGGATGACACAGGTTCTTAGCCTGGGTGGCTGGGAGGATATATCAGCAGTAATAGGAAAGTTTGGAAACTGGTAGGGTTTGGGGAGATGGGAAGAGAATTTTCTGTTCCAGGTATGTTGACTTTGAGGTGCCTATGGGACACCCAGGTGAGATGTAGAATGAGGCAGGTGGAGGTTTGTGAGAGTGGCTCAAATGATACATGGAGGGTGGCTATACAGGTCTCAGAGCCATCTGCAGAGAGGTGATAATTGAACCCATGGGAGCTGATGAGATTGCCAAATAATACAGTGTAGAGAAAAAAAGAGAAGAGGAATCAGGACAAGAGCCTGGGAGTGGGCATGGTGTGAATGAAGACCCAACAAAGATGGAGAAGGAGGGATTATGTAGACAGGAAAATTAGGAGAGGCGTGTGTCATTAAAATCAAGAGAAGAGAGTATCTAGCAACACATGGTGACCATTAATTTGAGATTCTTCAGAGATGTCAGGGAAGAGAAGATTTGAGAAAAGCCCATTGTTTTGGCAATTAAAAAATCATTGATTATTTTGGATAGGGTAGTTTCAGTTGGCTGAATTTTGAGGTCAGAAGCCAGGCTGCAGAGGCTTTAGAATGGGGTGAGAGACTCAATGGAGACCTCTAGGACAGATGGCTTTTCATGGAGTTCAGAAGGAGAGATCTGGTGTGGTTGCATGATATAGTACATAGATAGGGTATGGTAGCTATTGAGGGTGGTTGGGCCCAGTTGAGATGAGATCACATTTGTAGAGGTTTCAGGGGCTGAGATGTAAATAAAGAGGAAAGGACGTGGAAGCGCCGAGGTGAGGCAGCCTAGAGGTGCTGAGAGCTAGAGAGAATGGTGCAGTCAGCGGGGCAGGAGAGAGTGAGGAGGAGCGGCTGGAGAGGCCGGTTGTTGGGGCTGGCTGAGGAGACAATCGGAAGTAAAAGTGTCGTTGGGAGCTTTGTTCAGGAGAAGGACCCCTGGAGTCCGTTTCTTCATCTTCATCTTTAAATTTTTTTTAAATTTTAACTTTTATTTATTTTAGTTTACATCATTCATTTCCACAAGATTTTGAGTTACAAATTTTCTCCCCATCTTTCCCCTACCCACCACCCCAAAACAGCCATCCCACTGTATAACCCCTCCCCGAATCTTTTCTCTTCTATGTCCTCCCCTATCACCCCTCTGACTTAATGGTAGGGCAGGATGGATCTCCCTACCACAATGCCTGTGCATCTTAAGTCCCAGTTGGATGTAGTTTAAAATAATAATAATAATAATAATAATAATTGTATACATATATATTTTTAACATTTGATTATAGAACTTTAAATTCTAGATTCTTTCTCTTCCTCCCTCATCACCCACCCCTACTGGAAGGACAAGCAATTAAATACAGGCTGTACATATGTAATTACGCAGAACCTCTCCACAGTGGGCATATTGTGAGAGTCTGATTACATACTTCCTATCCCACCCTATTCTCTACCCTGTCCCTGTCCCTTTACAGAAGTTTGTACTTCCATCAACCCTCCCCCCCCCACCCTGCCCTCCCCTCTGTCATCCCACCTCTCAC
>CM053587.1:353504659-353520195 GCA_028646515.1 Pseudochirops corinnae
TCATTACATCTAAGGATTATGTGGCCAGATTCAGAGTGTGCATCTGCTTCTGGAAAGGGGGGAGAAGTTCCCAACCAAATGCCACAGAAAATTACTTGGATCCCTGAGCAGATGAGGATGACATAGTTGGACACTCTAGGATGTATGAACATCCGGATCCTGCTCCCTGGCCTTACAGCACCAGCTTTAAGCACTGATCCAGTTATATGCAGATTTTACTCTGAAACCAGATGCTTAAGTTAAAGAAACATGCTTAAAAGCTATAGTTAAATTAACATTACACTCAAAAGAATAAAAACGTGCTAAACAAAAATTAGGTATGACATTCAAAGACAGTTATTAGAACATTCATCTCCTTAACTCATTCTCCATGTTCACCATCAATCCTCCTGACTTGACTGCTTTCAAAGTTCCTTCCTCCTAATCAACTTCACTTCCTCCAATCCTCAAATATTCAGATGAATCAGCGGGTTCATTGATTTCTGTTTGCCTTCCATTGCTGAAGATCATTGCTTATCTTTGGCTGCCCAACCTGTGGAACTCTTGTCTTTGTCCTCCCACAATTTTGGGAAACCACAGGATGTCTGGCCACTGTACTGCAGGTCCTAGTCACATACTCCTGTCATGAGCATACCAAGGGAACACTCTGACTGGTCCCTTCTCATTCTCCCCTTACAATCATCTCATCTCTTCCTGTCCTTCAGTGTTTACTTTCATACATAATGTGCTCTTTTATTCTTCGAATGTTCTCATTGGTTACATGACAAAAACCCGGCATATGCCTCTCATTTCCTTTTGGAGTAATTTACAATTTTAGTTTTTTGGACATTGTTGGATATCATGTCTCTCAGTCAGAAAATAACATTGCTTTAGGTCTAGCTTTCAAAAGTATCTTCCTTCTGCTGCTTTAGGCAGTCTGTTAACAATCAGTAAAGTGCAATTTTGATGTTGTTTTTATTGTTGAGTCAGTAAAAAAGCAGTACCAATGTCTTTTAGTATTGAGTACCCCTTACCACAGCCTTCTTCTTCCTAGATATAACTATGTAGTCAGACTGATTTCTCTTTAGGCAAAAGTTCAGAAGTTCTGAAACCTCATTATGTTCATCCTCAGAATTGTAAACCTGGAGGAAAAGTATGATTTTTTCCTTTCCCTGAAGTAGAAATTTGCTTAGTTGTGGATGGAGAAACCCAGTTGGAAAGAAGCACAGGTGAAGTAACCTGAAAAGTAGAGTAACAGTTCCATTTTGGAATGGATCATGCATGACAGTGATTAAGGTAGAGAATGGGGAGGAAGAGGGAGTGAGAGAGAGTCAGAGAGATAAAGAAATGGAGAGAAAGAGGAGGAAGGAGAGAAGACAGGGAAAAGAGAGAGGAAGGAGAAAGAGAGAGAGAGAGAGAGAGAGAGAGAGAGAGAGAGAGAGAGAGACAGAGAGAGAGAGAGAGAGAGAGAGAGAGAGAGAGAGAGAGAGAGAGAAAGAGAGAGAAGCAATGAGGGCAAGAAATAAAGAGACACACATACAAGCAGAGAAAAGGAGAATGCAAAAGAAAACAAAGAGAAATCTGTTGAAAGGAGCCCTAATTCACAAAGACTGGTGGGGTTATGACCCTTATTTTAGATCAGAAAGAGCCCAGGGAAGGTTTAACTGCTCCCCTCCCTTCTCTTAATTCTGTAGCTGGCAAGCATCTTGTGACTGATTTTACGTTGCTTAAGCTAATCCTCAAAGCCCACACAATATGGTCTCCTCCAGCAAGTCTTCCAGGCATTCTCCAACCCTCATGTCATCATCCCAGGTGTTGTTATGATGGAAGGAGGATAGCAGTAAGAAAACATAACAACCCAGTTGGAGCAAAGGGGTGTGGCTAGTTCTCTGTATTTGAACATGAAAGCAAATTGTTCTAATGGCCTTTGCAGATTGATTCCAGTCCAAAAATCTCACCTTAAGTACTTCAACTTTAATATCTTTCTACCCCCTCAGACACCTATACTGCCTCATTTCTATACGTGCACGCACACATATACATATATACACACACATAATCCATACACATATACATGCACATATATATACATACAATATATACATTCATATACATATATACATGTGTGCATCTTTATCTATATCTACATCCATATACACCCTCTAGAAAATAACATTTTATCCAGGACAATGCAAAGTGATTTCAGTTCATTCAAGAAATAAGACAGAAAATAAATTTTTTTCTTTATATATGTCTTTTTATTTTGTAGCGGGATCAAAGGCACCATGTTCTGTGTAATTGTTTCAGGACATCCCTCTGGTCCTCCTTGGTCTCATATAAACTTTTACTCAGACAGTCATGTTGTACTTGGTTATTTTTTATATCAGTGGCCATGAGAAGGGCATTCCCTACAGAAACTCACCCATCTGACTGGAGATCTCCCCTTCTGGACATGGAGAGCACTCAAAGCAGCAGGCAGCCTTCCCCTCCAAAGGGGTCTTCCTTAGTCCAGCATGACAACTGTCACTGCATACTCCAGAGGGAACCTGAGAGAGTGACAGGAGAGTGAAATACACATCTTTAACTGAGAGCTACTGGGGTTTGGGGCAGAAAAAGGAAGCTTCCTTTTTTATGTAACCCCTACTTCTCCAGCCACTCCCACAGAAAGATAAGTGGGAATGTAGATAGAATATGGAGCTTAGAGTCAGGAAGACCTGAATTAAAATCCAGTATCTCATATTAGCTATGTGGCCCTGGGTAAGTCGCTTTACCTCTGTCTGTCTTAATTTACTAAATTTAAAAATGAGAAAAATAATAGTGTTTCCTGCAAATAATTACTTAACTTGAGAGGATAAAATGATGTATTTACAAACTACCTGAGGTGTTTAACAAGCCTCTCTTTCCTTGCCCCTTTCTTTTATTTTTCTTTAAGAAGAAGGAGATTCCTATGGAGAGTGGCAGTTTAGTAATATATTAGGGGAGCTCCCAATTGTCATGCCTGGAGGGAGATCAAGCACATGGAGAAAAGACCAGCAAGACTTTTCCTGCAAAATTACCTAAGGAAGATCTTTTCTTGCCAAGAAACATCTTGAGAATAGACTTTAACATCCCGAGAGAGGTGAGTGGTGGGAAAGGTATTGCAGAGTTGAGAAGGCAGAAGTTGATATTTGCTGGTGACTGTTCATAAATTTTAAATATTGTTGAAGTATTTAAATGTGTTAATGTTGTTTATTTTCATGGTAATTAATTAGATAGCCAGTGACATTGGTCTACAATGAAGTCTGTGGGAAACTTAAAAGAGAGAGACACTGAGAGAAAGAGAGAGAACACACTTTTGAGGAATAGTTGTGATGGAGTAAGGGCCCTGGGAACTACCATTTCCTCAACCACCTGCAACTCTCCTTAAACTTTCTGACAATGTCATGTCTCTGGTGCTCACCTGAAGCATCTATCTATTCCAATAATCCACTCAACTGGCCTTTCATTGTGGCCTATGACCCATCTCCTAATTCTCTGTTACCTCAGGATAGCCCCAGCTACCTCCTGCCCTTGATCCTACCTAAACCTCATTCTGTTTTGACCAGGGCATCCAGGTTCCTGGTGTTCTAACCCTTCTCTGTTGCATCCTAGTCACCCCAGACTACTTGGTTACTCCTAGATCATTCCCACAGTCTTTCTGTATATAAAATCCATCTTACCTATATTGGGGATGCTCAGATTCCTTAAGAGTCTGGCCAATATGGCAGATTTTTAGAATCATGCCCACCCTCTATTGATGATTTAGTAAAACTTGTCTTTGGCTGAAAGAATGCTTGGGTTGAGTTAATTTGGTCAGGACCCATGTGTCAATATTTCACAGTCCCCTAAACCTCAATTGTCTCTTGGATGGAACATCAGAGTTACTTTGTTAATGAATTAAGTTGTTCATTTGTAATCCTTTGTCAGAAAATATCATAATATACAACCTGATTGCCTGAAACTTGGGATGAGAATTAATATGGTAATGAGTCATGTAGCAGGTTGATAACTTCAATTTTGGTGTGATTGTTCACAAATACATGTGAATAAGAGTTATAATCCTTGAAACCTGGTTACCTATAAGAAGGGTTTGGGGATTTTATACCTGATTTAGATGTAAAGCTATTGAAATGTAACTCCACACTTGCCACTTGTTAAGTTATTGGGACCAAATCTGAATTGAACTAACTGGCTACACCATTGAAATGCTAGAATTATAAACATAATGTTGATGATACCTAAAATGATTAAGAAAAATTGATTGAAAGAAGAACAAATTCATTTACTTTGTTTCCATTCAGTTTACAAATGTTTCAGGGTTGAAGGTCCAGAAGAATGAAGTAATAGTTGAAGGCAGAATAAAAGTTAATATAAAAGTCCTTCAGAAAAACGGGAAAGTAGAGTAAACCAAATAGGGCAAGAATTATGCCTGTGATTCAGAGCATAAAGGTAACACTTAAAATGTCTCTGACCTTTGAATGTAACCAGCCCCACACTATGACATCCTCACAAATTGTGAAATCTTGACCCCGTGGAGCTTTGGGGACAAACTGCCCCACTTTCACCAGAGCTTCATTTTCATCAGGCAAGACCACATAGTTCATAATGGCATATTGAGCCTCTGATCTTTCACTCTCATCCACAAACACCTGGTCACCAGCACTGTTGTTAAATTGAGTGTTCTTTAAGTAGGAGTGAAGCTGAAAGGCAAAGAGAAATCCTCATCACTGGGTGGTACCTGAGGGAAGGGTTCCCTTATATGGTGGATTCTGAGCCTGGTTTGCATTCTTACAGATTTTTGTAGTCTTATTTGGAGGTGGAATCAAATCTGACTTTCTCCTGGGACACAGAGAAATGGATCTCTGGAAGTAATAGTGCTACTTACACCCCCTCCCCCATGTTCATCATTTCCATTTTACCCTCAACTCCTCACTGTCTCTCACCTCCTTTATATAATCTATGCCCAAGACTTCATTTTTGCAACATCTTTCAAATATACCCCAGTCCCTCTCTTCTGATACTGAGACATCCTCACAATCTCATACTTGGACAATAGCAATAGCAATGAGTCTCTGGCCACAAGTTTCTCTTCATTCTACTCCATCCTCCATTCTGCCTTGGAAATAATTTTTCTGAAGTGAACATATAACCATATCACTCCCATACTCAATAAACGCTAGTGGCTCTCTATCTACTCTATGTTAAAATACAAAAATTTTCTGTGTGGTATTTCAAGTACTCTATGTACTAGAGCGTCCCACTTCCCCCCCACACAACAACTTTCTACTCTTTTTGTACTTTGCACAACTCCTCACTCCCTATTCTTTAATACAGTGGTGTTGGCCTCCTCTCTGTTCCATGAACAAGACATTCCATCTCTTTGATCCTGCTAACATTTCCTCTAGTTGTCCTCCATTTCTGAAATTCTCTCCTTCCTCACCTCTGTTTTCTGCTTTCTGTGGCTTCCTTGACATCCCAACTAAAACCCCATGTTCTTTTTTCAAAGAGCCTTTTCCCATTAATCTTAACTGAAGTGATTTCCTTCTGTAAATTCTTCTTTATTCAATAAATGGCTTATTTGTCCCTATTTGTTTTCTTGCAGCTGCCTTCATTAGGTTGTTAGCTCTTCAAGAGCAGACTCTCTTTGTAACCACAGTGCTTAGTATGGGGCCTAGAACATAATGGTTGGTTGTTGTCCTTCCTTCATGAAGAGGACCAAAATGACATCACTAAGCTAGAGTCAGGTCAGTGTGAACATTTGGGGTGGATTCTCTAAATTTGCACATCTAGCATTTCCTTTGAGCTGTTTGAATTATGCTTTGCTCATAGAGCACAGCACCTTCTCTGCTGTGGGCACACCATGCAGGGAGGTCTTGTGCCAATGTCTCCCATGTCACACAATCAATTCCAAATATCTTAAGAAAGATCTTGAGATTGTCCCTGTACCACTTCTGACCATTGTGTGAGCACTTGCTTAAAATATTCTTTTTGGCAAGCATATGTTTTGCATTTGAATGACCTAGCCAGTCCATTGGAATTGTGCTCCCTGGAACAGACTTTGAATGCTGGGCAGGTTAGTTCAAGTAAGAACCTCAGTGTCTGGTACATTACCCTTCAAGGTGATCTTCAGAATCTTCCTCAGACAATTCAAATGGAAGTGATTCAGTTTCCTGGCGTGGCACTGGTAGATCATCCAAGTTTCACAGACATACAAAAATGAGGTCAGCACAATGGCTCTGTAGACCTTCAGTTTGGTAGTTAGTTTAATCCGTCTTCTCTCTCACACTTTTCTTCAGAGCCTCCCAAACACTGGGCTAGCTCTGGCAAGGCATGCAACAACCTCATTATCAATGTGTACATCCCTGGAAAGTACATTACCAAAGTAAGTGAACTTATCCACAGCACATCCAAAACTTCTCCATTTGCTTTAAGCAGTGATTCCAGGTATGAATGGTGTGATGGTGGCTGATGGAGCACCTGTGTTTCGTTGGTGTTAATTGTGAGGCCGAAATTAGCACAAGCAGCAGAGAACTGATCCATACATTGTTGCATCTCAACTTCAGAGGCTGCATTGAGTGCACAATCATCTACAAACACAACAGATTGTGACTTGTCCCAGGTCACACAACTATCATGTGTGCGGGGAGGGGGGGGTGGGTCTTAAACCCAAGTCCCTTTGGTTTGGCAGCCAGCTCTCTATCCACTATGCCAGGATGACTTTTGAGCTGAACTTAACTGCTTATGAATTATATCTTTCAACAGCATTGGTATTCAGACATTCTGCCAGCCCTGTGATGTTCATTCACTGATTTCTGCACAAGAAAAATACATCCACAGTCACAAATTAATATGGTTAAAACCTTTTAGATCTTCAGGGGGCATGGAAACACCAGCAGATGGTGCCATAAAGGATTTTATTTGTAATAGAATGTGAGGCACTGCAAATGCTACAATGAAGAAAGAAGGCGAGGGTAGGCTTTTCAATGGAATTTCAAAAATAAGGTAATATCAATTTCAGAAACAATTATTCATTTGAATATGATATAAACTATTAAAATTTCGTAAATTAAACCAAATGAGCAATATCTATTCATTCTGAGTACACAAGAATACAACGAATGAAATCATGACTGGGAAAATTCAATGCTTTCGGAAATAAGATCAGATGACATATGTAAAACAAAGTATCTCATATTCTTTAATAAGCATTTTTCACTTATTATTCAGTAGCACTTTTGCAGTACATAATCTCTTCATATCTGAATTCTCACCATACTAAACTATGGACATCAATTTTAGCATTTTATGATCAATTGTAGCGATGAATTTAAAAGCAAACCTACTTGGACAGAGCCCATTAGAAATGGAGTCTCTGCTACCACCTTGGACTAAAAATCATCATATGTGTACATATTGGACATTTCTACCACCATCTAACATTAATCTCTGCACTTGAAAAGCAAACACTAGTAAACACTTGGGTACTACGTATATGTTGCAGATTTTGTTTTAATGAATTATTAAAACAGAAATAACAACTGCTTTCCATCAAGAATAAGAGTGAAATGATTAGGTTTGCTGATGAATTTTTTTTCTTGGCATTATGTAAAGTAAACTAGAATCTAATCACTAATATTTAAATATACATGTGTATATAAATTCTCTACTATTTGAAAAGTAAGGAGCAGAAACTCAACCTTCACATTCTTGACTCCATACTTAGGAAAAAGATACCCTGATTGAAGATTTTATTTGTCCTTCACAATCCTGAAGATTAAAGAAATGTTTCTTTTCACTAAGTAAAAGCCATATTATACTGCTGCAGTCATCAAATGGTATTATCCCTGTTATGTACAGGCTTTGTTCCTTAATATCAGCAATACTCTCCATATAGCCACTATATACAAAGAAGACGTGATCTGGTCATCAATAAAACTGAACCTACAAACCATCAAGGTGCTTTCTGCCAGACTCTCACCATGGATTCCATATATTAAATCCCATAAGGGTTATTTTGACTGCTTTTTTTTCAATTCTTCTTCTGGGTTTTTTGGGGGAGGACAAACTTTGTAATGATCTTATTTTAATACATTTAAGTAACACTTTTATTAATGTGGTAAAAGAAAAGTAAATTGCAAAGGCAAGTTTTGTAAGTACAGTACTTTGAAGTGTTCAAAAAAAAAAACCAGTATATGACTATCCCTAAACTTTCAGAGCCAAAGCTATCCAGTACTGTGGTTACTTACTGACAACTTGGCTAAAGTTCTTCAAAATTCACTACTACAAAAGCTAAACCCAACAATTTCCCCTAATGGTTTTAAAAGAAAAGTATTACTTAACTTATGTGACAAAAAACAGGTATGTATAAAGCCAAGCATAAGCAGCTTTCCAGAGGACTGCTACTGTGAACAGCTTTCAAGGTTCTGATTACACAGTACAGTGAACTCTCTATTTATTCAGTAACAAACTCAAAACATTCACAGAAATCACAGTACAGCATTCACCATGTTATGGCATAAAAATTTATCACTAAAATGGCCATGTAGTTTTCACCAAAGTGATCACATAATTTTAAACAAAGTATATTCATTTAGTAACTTAATAATTCTTAAGGAGGCAAGCATCCTTAATTGACGCAAAGTACAGAGGTCAAAAGCTCTCCATCCCTAGGTCACATTGTCTTAATCTCTCAGTCAAAAAGTCCCCTTTCTTCTTAATTGGAGATTAGTTTCCAATCATCCTTAATTCAATCATACTGAAGAGGTACGGGATACAGAGTACAAAGTCCTCTGACCCCTAGGCCACAGTAAATTATAATCTTCTCAGTCTGCATTAAATACCCAAGGGGTGGTCTTTTTATCTTGACTCAAGGCTGGCTCTCAGCTTCCATGGTTCCCCTTCCATAGTCCCAGCTCCTGCCAGCTCTTTGTTGTCCAATTCCTTGTCCAGTTCCTGTTCCACACTGACATTGACAGCGTCTAGTCCACCTCAAGTCCTTCACGGTTTCTGTTCCTGGAAAGACAAAGCTTAACAAAGCCACAATGACATTCACTAACATTGCGGACATCATTGTCAATTTACTTTCTGCCTGTGAAATCAACATAAACCCAACAACAAGATCTGAGGAATCAGCACAAATTATTAGTATAGTCCCAGGACATCTGAAAACATCAGCAAGACTCGTCTCCAGGATTTCTGTAAACATACAACAAGAAAATCCTCTTTCAGGGCTTCTGAACCAGCAGCAAGGTCTCAGAGCTTCTATAACAACAGCACCATCCTCTGTCAGCAAATGAATCTGACAAAATAACATCAAAAGAGACAGACAAAGTACTGGCACCACAGTCATGCTTCCTCCCAATTCTCCTCTCTTTTCATTTCTCATAAGTTCTCAATTTGGTTCTCAGAAGAAGTTCTCAAGAGAAGTTCTAGCACCACAAGTTCTGTTCTCCATTCTGTTCTCAATTCATACCAGTTCTCAGAAGTTCTCAGGATTCTCGCAGTTGTCTCTCTCTCAGCAATTCTTGTTCCTGGCATTTCTCTCTCTCTCTCTCTCTCTCTCTCTCTCTCTCTCTCTCTCTCTCCCTCTGTCCAGCAATAGGTGCTTTGCCTCCATGACACTCACTCACAGCTTGGGCTTTTCCTTATATACCACATTAGCTCCTCCCTCTTCTGTCCCTTCCTGTTATTTCAATAAGTCCATCCCACTATGGGATTCCCAAGTTCTGGGTCTTAATACTTGACACAATCATTAACTTGGAACAAGGTGCTAAGTACCTGTTTGATTGCAAATACAAGAGCCAGGGAAGATCTTCAAATTCCCATTACCATTACAATGTGCAGGTACCCTTTGATTCCCTAACAGGATTGTGATATATCAAAAGGCACATGAGATCAATTCTTATGTATTCTAGGCTTATTTAAAAACTAATGTTTGGGCCAAGGAATATTTATAAACAGAAGTTGACAATGCAAAATAGAAGCATAACTTACAATGCTAGACAGCTATGATATGGCAGATTCAAGTGAACCTCATTTATCCAAAAACAACAAAAAAACTAAACCCCTAAAAATACTTAACCAGGATAAGTCTGGAGTATTTGCCAAAATTGTGGTACTCCATAAGATCACTGTTCTAATATTTAAAACCACATCTAAACTGCATCTAAAGGATAAGGCTTATTAATTGACATGTTGTTTATTTCTAATTTCTTGAAAATGTCCTTATTACACTTAATCAGCAAAATAAATTTCAACTCTGACTGCTATGCAAAAGAAAGAGCCTAAGGTATCTGATTCACAAAGAACTTTACAGTTCTCAAACAACAACCACCACCACCACCACCACCCCAACATGCTGTATGAAAAAAGTTACTAACTGAACTCTGGGTATTCAATGCTGAAAAAATTAATGGTTTATTATACTTTATTTTATTGAACAATCTGGGAAGCTCACAGCCATCAGCAATTCCTGTGCAGTTTCAGGTGTAATTGGGAATTCAGGAATCTCTGTAGAGCTTTAGTGCAGAGAACCCTTTGGTAAAATCCACACATACTTTTGATAGCACAAGTGACAGCATTTCTCTAAAATTAACCCTTTTGCTCTCATTGTTGGCTAACTGACCAAGGCCACTGACCACAGCTTTTAGTGCTTCTCACGTTAAGGCATGCTCTCATTTACAATAAATTCATGAATGTCAGAAGTTATCAATTTCACATTTATAGCTTCAGGGCCCTCACACCCACCATATGTTTTCTCTTCTCCATCCATTATCTCCTCATGAAATTATATTTTGTTTCCACGGGAAACTGAACACCTTCTTGTCAGTTGTACAGCAACCATGGCTCAGTCCCCACTTACCTACAAAACACAGCCCCTGCTCCCTGGCCATCTGCCAGCCTCTCCAGCCCTCCCAGGTATCAACATTTTTAAACAGATTTGTCCAAATTGAACATGGGAGTTCCAAAATGGCACTGTGTTTTTCTTATTCACAGACTCTGTGCCTCAGTTAAAGCTCTGCAAGTTCCCTTTACCTTTCCTGACTATCACACCATGCTTCTGTATCATTTTGACTTCATGGCCCATTTATACACTCCAGAACTTTTTCAGAGCTGCCTGCTCTCCAGTCTTGCATCTCTGACTGCCCTTTAGACATCTTAATCTGGATGTCCAGTTATTATTGCTGTTCACTTATTTTGGTTGGGTCAGACTCTTTGTGATGACTTGGGGGATTTTCTTGGCAAAGATACTAGTGTGCCTTGTCATTTCCTTCTTCACTCCATTTAACAGATGAGGCAAACTGGGATTTGCCCAGTGTCACACAGTTAATAAATTTCTGTGGTTGGAATTGAACTCAAGTCTTCCTGATTCCAGGCCCTATGCTCTATTTGCTATGTCATTTTGATTCCCTAATTCTTTCTTCAAATAATCCCTTCCTATTTTTTCTTAGTTTATTTCATATGTGCCTTATTTGTGGGTCTTTGTTTTCTTCTGGTCTTCCACATCAGACTGTGGGCTTTGTTAGTGGAGGGACTGTCTTGTGCCTCTTTTGGGATGCCCAGCATTTAGCACAGAACCTGGCACAGAGTAATTGCTTTATTGGTTGATCATCTCACATACCTTTCCCTTCCTTGACTTGATCAAGTAGACCAAACGTAAGACTAGAAATGAATTGCTATTTATTTTTTTCTTCATTCTTTCCAATGTTCTAATCTATGTTCATTCCCTTGGTCTCATTTAGAAGATATTTTTTCTAGATAAGGAGCTCCAGTTCTATGGAAACAAAGAAAATCTTCTCCACACATGATAAGGCAATAGCCAAAAATTAGAAGTGAATTGTTAGTTAATTGTGACCAATGGTGCAGAAGGTTGTATGTGACATAAGGCTCTCTGGATAGCATTACCTTGACTTCCTATAATTTCATCAGATTGGGGATCTCTCTGGTGAGGAAACTCCTTATGCTAATGCAGAACAGCCACTGCCACATGAGTGAGCAAAGTATACCCTTTGAGGCTAACATGGTGCAAGTTAAAGTTGAATGAGTTACCCAGAATCATGTAGTATGTGTGTCTAAAAGGGGAATATTTGGACCCAGTTATTCCTGATTTGGAGATCTGCTCTGACATTCCTACAAAATATTGTATGTCTGGATCACATCTTCACTTATAAGAGTGAGGTGACATATATTCAGAGACAGGGTGCACTGAAATTAGGGGTGGTAAAAGGAAATTTGTATTTCCATGAGGAGATTTGATAAACAGCAATCCAAAATGAAGGGGACAGATAATGGAGAAAATTGTCTGTGTGTACCTAACATGACAGATACCCTGAAATTCAAGAATTATTTTAGTGAACAAGAGATGTCTATCATAAAAAAGAAAGGCACAGTGATGTCAAAATGGAGGTCATATAGAAGAATAATCATATTATGCCTACCTGACCCAGAAGACATAAGGAGGAGAAAGCCTTAAAGCTAAAGACAAGCTACTGCTGGGCATCATGGCACATGTCTACAGTCCCAGCTGCTTGGGAGGCTGAGGCTGGTGGATCATTGAGTTCAGGACTTCTGGATTTCAGTAGGGCTAAAGCTAATTGGGATCCTTAGCTACCTCTGTCCAAAATGTGGTGAGTCAGTAAGAGCAAAGGTTCGTCAGGCTACCTAATGCCAAGAAATCCAGATCAGAGAAACAGAGTAGGTTAAAACTTCCTTCACTATCAGTATTGAGAGCAAACCTATGAGTGAACATTACATTACTACCCTGGTTACATAAAGCATTATTTTCAAGAATAAAATAAAGAATAAAAAAGATTTTAGCATCATTTTTATAATGATGGAGCACTAGTTTCTATGCCTCTTCTCACCTCGAATAAGGAAATTGTTACTGTATTTCAAAAGAGAACTGAATTTGGAAGGAGCAAGTTAATGTGGAGGGGACTGTGCAAGGCACCCAAAATATGGAGAGAACTTCCTTGAAAGACTGACTAATTTAACTCTCATGAGAAAGTCAAAAGAGCATTGTGAGAGAATAAAGTTTCAATCAACCTATGAGGATATCCTGAGGGGAATTTTTGACAGACTTTTCTATCTGGAGAGAGCTGACCAGTGGGAGTGTTTATTACCATAATAATGGAAAAAAATCAAGATCTGCCATTAATAGCTAGAGTTGATTTTACTTAGAATAATTATCATCACAGATAAATTATTGAAATATTTCTCTGTATAATTTGTTATATTCTTAATAAAAGGTATGGTCAATAGAATTGACATTTCTTTTAGATTATGAATCTAGGAATTGATGACAGAGATCAGTAAAAACTTAGAGGAAAAGTAATGTCTCCAGTTAATTCATTAACCAAGATGAGGGTTCAGAATTAATTTATTAATAAACTGTACATCATTAATAATTCATGAGGAAATATAATAAAATACCATTGACTGGGCAAATATAATATAACTTTGGTTGCTTAGGAATGCTAAATGAAAATTAATGAAAAAATTACTCACTGGCATGTGGAAAGACTATGAGAACTGATATTTGGCTTCATTGGGAACCAAGGTAGGAATTCTCTAATTTGACAAGCCCCATCTAGGCTAATGGCAAATTGTTTTTCAAAAATTACAAATGCCACAAAATTGAATAAGGTGGCTTTGGAACAGATAGATAACCCAATTAATGTATAAGTACACTAGCAAAATGTTACAAAAAGGAGTCCATGTCCAGATACACAAATGACTATTAAATGGCACCTGAATCAAAACTCTGTGGAAGAAACAGAAATAATGAGCTCCATATGAACATTGGAAAGTACTAGAAATTAACAATGCAAATTTTAAGGAATATGCAGTCAGAAAATTTGAGAGTTGGAAAAAGCCTTCATTATCTATCTTCTCCCACCCATGCTCAAAATATATCATCACCATAGCTAAAAAGTAGCCACTCTTTCAATATTACCTGCCATGAATGAGGCAATACATATTCTTCACCTCCCATTGAACTTTTCTCTGATTTTGTCATAAGCATTTCATGGAGAGCCCAAGCCACAGCATAGACAGTATTGTAGATGGTGTAACTCAAGCCAGACATGTTCATATCAAAAGAGCACAGAGGTAATGTCTCCAAGGAAGCATTTGGTGAACAGATCTCTTGCTCTGGATTTTCTGGTTGACCTGAGCACTTAAAAGCTGAGAGCCAGAATCCCCTAAGTAAGATGTCATCAGGGTATTTAGAAGGTGTAACTGTCTTAAGAAAAGTCTTGAACTCAGGAATTTCACTTGTCAAGTATGAAAATATGAGAGTCCCATGGAAAGTATAACTATAAAGATAGAAGGGTCTCACAGTAACGTCCCAGTGAGATGTGCCAATCCACACCTTCTGTGTTGGTAAAATAGGCACTTGTGAATATCTCAGTATCATTAATGAATCTGTGTCACCATGAATGACAATCACGTTGGTTGGTGACATTATGATCCTGGGAAGGAAGGTCTCTTGGGACTCTGTATGTGTTCTCTCACTGACAGGGATCTTCTCTGTGAAGGACACACAAACTCCATTCTTTTCCATTTCCCTTCTAATTTCCCAGAGGAATTCTTCACCTCTCATATCATCGGTGGCAATCAGACCTATCCAGTTCCATTCAAAATATACCAATAAGTGGACGATACCTTGGTGAAGAGAAGAATCTTTGGTGGCCATCTGATAGAGTGAAGGGAACTGGACCTTTTCATTAAGAACCGCATCAAATGGGCCATAGCTGATCTGGATAAGAAAATAAACCATGGATCAGATGCCCCATGGTGATGTTGAAAGAACTCAAGCAAAATACAAATTCTCAAATGAATATATTTGATGATAGAAAAAAATTTTGGATTTTAATGCGTAGCTAATTATAGGTGACATCTCTGAAAGTCTCTCTATCCCTCTCTGTGAGCTCTCAAAAAGACAATGATTTAGTGAAGACAGAGTTCTGAGATTTTGTTGGTGCTTCTACTCCAGTCAGTGTGTCTTTCTTGTGCTTTTCAAAGGAAGCAGATGTTATGGGAATCTGAAGATCTTCCCTGCCCCTAGGCCCTTTGCTAAAGTGGCTACTTGACTCTGAGGACCTTCTGATATTTGAAAGCATACTCTGTTCCCTAATAGGCTGAATGTGGTCATGTGGAGCCTGTGGCGCCAGGCTTGTTTTCCAGGAATGCCCGTGCCTTGTAGCTTTGTGATTGGGCAGTGGGTCTAGAGGGCTGTGACATTCTCCAAGCCAGGAGAAGGTCATATGTATGCCCTGATGTGAGGTTTTGATTTGGGGCTCACTTTGAGAAGAGTTGTGTGATTTGGTCAGACGAGACTCTGGGCAGCCACTGAGCCCCCTGGCTTTGAAAAACCCAGATGTTGGTGCTTCCCTCTCTGGTAACTGAATAGGTAGCTGATGTGATGGTCAGAGGCTGGAAGCCTGTCTGATGATCTGTTTTTCTGTTTGTTTGTAACTTGTGTTTGCATTCTCTGGAGTTCAGGGTGCTGACTTTTCCCCCTGAACTAGGTAAATGAT
>CM053587.1:353520695-353556567 GCA_028646515.1 Pseudochirops corinnae
AATTTTTCTTCCTCTTTTCTCATTTGGTTTTCAAAATCTTTCTTCAGCTAATCTCTAGCTTTTAGGCAATCTCCATGTTTCTTGGAAGCTTTTGGTGTGGGAGTTCTGACTGTGTTGTCTTCCTCCCCTTCCCTGCTTTGATCCTTCTTTTCACCAAAGAAGGAATCTAGAGTTTGGTTGCTGTTCTTACTTTGTCTCCTATGCTTGCTCATGGTTGGCCAGTCAGTGATTTTTTAGCTCTGTGGAACTCTGCTTCCAGAGGGGAAAGCTCTGTCCCAAATTGCTGGGGTTTTCTCAGCTGCTGGAGCTTTTAGGAGGCTGCTGCAGCCCTTACCAGCTCTAGTTCACTGAAAACGCACCCCAGGACCACCACGCAAGACCACGATCTGGATCCAGGCCGCTCAATGCAAGAGCACTTGGCCTCTGAATGATTGCTTGGTCCCCCTGCAGTCTGCAGGGCAGGAGCTCTGAAGTGGCAATATGGAGGTGGCTGCAGGGCCTCTGCTTCTGCTGCTTCCCTGCCCTGAAGGCAGTTTGGCTGGACTCACTTTTCTCCCCCAATTTTTAGCCAAGTTCCACTTAACTTTCACTTAGTCCTTTTTTTTTTCTTATGGCTTGATAATTCTGGAAACTGCCACAGCTGCCACAGATCCTCTCTTCTGATACTCCAGCTGTGGCTTGGCTCATCAGGCCTCCCCCAGGGCCAAGCCACCATTTCAGGCTGGGCTGGTTTCGGCTCCCAGCACTGAGATGGTCCCTTCCAGCTGAATTGCCTTCAGTGGAAAGTATATTTGTGTGCATTTTAGAGTTCTAGAATTTATTTAGAGTCATATTTTATGGATATTTTGAAGTGGCTATGTGGGAGCTGCAATATCTTGCTGCTCTTATGCCGCCATCTTGGTTCCACCACCCCCCCATGTCACTTTTTTAAAAATTGATTTGTTTATTTACTTTTAGTTTACAAGATTCAGTTCCACAATTCCTTGACTTTCAAATTTTCTCCCCTCCCTCTCACCCCCCCCCATGGTGGCTTGCAATCAAACATAGGATCTGCAAATGCTTTCACATTGGACAATTAGTCTGGTTGTATAGAAGGGTCGCAACCAATGGAAGTGGGAAATTGGGAAAGAATTTTGACAACCAATGTCTCTTATGTCACTTTTTCATCCCTCTGGATTCTCTTCTTTCCCTTTGTACCTCTCTTTCTACATTTAAATAAGCTCTTTAAATTATTATTCTTAAATTATAAATCTCTATATTTTAAATACATTTCTATTTTTGTCTAAAAGACAAAAGAATTAAATCCTTTTAGTCTTTGTTTATCTTTTTAAAGCTTTAATATGTTTCTTCTTATTGTCTTTTATTTTTCATCATTCATGAGCTTGGCACAATTGGTGGTTTGCCTTAGAGGGAAAAGAAGATTCAACCATCCTTTCATGAAACATTAAACAAAAATCCTGTTCTAAGTCAAATGCCCTATGGGGTATGTGAATTTTCTCTTGAGAATAGCACTCCATGGTGAAGGCAGGATCTCTATTAGTGTCTTCACTGATAATAATTTAATGGAAATTGAATGTAAGTGTGGTGTCCAAACTTTGGATTATGTCATGCTCAGTTTCTGCCTCCATTAAAAGAGGCCCAGATTGTCTGGAAGTGTTAATCAGTGGGGAAAATGTAGTAGGTATCTTAAAACATTGCCAAGAATAATATGGATATTTGTTTTTTACTTCTGGCCTCCTGACTGAAAATCTGGTACTAAGTCCCAGTCTTTGAAATGACTCGAGTTTCTATTCTTCACAATCCCTACAGTCCCTGTTTGGTAAAGGAAGCTAGTAAGGATGGAGGGAAGGTTGAGTCAGGATCTCACCTATCATTGGAGACAGAATTTTCATCAGATAGGACTTAAGTAAGAAACTGGGGGCCTAAATATGCATAAAATCCTATTCCCAACATGTGGGTGAGCTTGTTGATGCAATTTCCTCCTCTTGGAATGACCTTTCCTCCAAACACCCATATATCAAAGTCCTTCTCAGTCTTCATGGGCCATGATCCCTTCTGTGAAGTCCTCCCTTATTTCTTTAAGGGGATGGGGCCTCCCACTTCTCTACTTTCTTACATCTCAGTGACATTTGTCTTTAACTTATTCCCTGCCCTCTTGTATTACAGCTATTGATGGATTTATTCTCACTTCCTCTATACTCTAGGACCTCTAGGGTCAAGGATCATCTGGGTCTTCTTGTGGAATAAGTGATGACTGAAGCAGGCAAACTGACATGAGAACTTAAAGCTAATTTTAGATTATGGCCTTTTCATGTACTCGTTTAGAGTGAGGTAACACCCATTTAGTGAATAGATACTTTATAGATACCATAGATACTAAATATTTCTCTTTAAGAAGTGAGTCAGGGGATGGTACCTTCATCTTGCAAAAAAGAAAAAAATCAAGTTGGAGGGGAAGACCCTCAGGGTTGCTGTTCCAGAGAGACGGTTACCATTGACAATCACTCTAAGCCATGAGGGGCCAAAATATGGCCCTTAAGTGGAGCTTGAGTAGGGACCTTTGTGGTATAATGTATGAGCTTCAGAGTGAACTGGGTTTAAGGCCTTGTGAAAGAATAAAGAGAATAATTCTCAAGTATCATCTTCCCATTTAGGGATGTAAACAGCTGAACTTTATCAAATAACATTTTTTCTTTCCTGTTGACCTTTTTATGCCTCTCTTGAGTCTTGTATTTGAAGACCAAGTTATGTGTTAGGCTCTAGTACTTTCATCAGGAGGGTTTGGAAGTCCTCTCTTTCATTGAATATCCATCTGCTCTCCTGAAAGATTATAATCAATTTTTCAGGGTAGCTGATCCTTGCTTGTAGTCCAAGTTACTCTGCCTTCTGGAGTGTCATATTCCAACCCTTCCAAATCTTTAATGTAGTAGCTGCTGGGTTCTGTGGAATCCTGGCTGTGATTCCGTGGTATTTAAATTGTTTCTTTCTGGCTTCTTTCAGTATTTTCTTGTTGACCTGATAATTGTGAAATTTGGCTATAGCATTCCCTTGTGTTTTAGTTTTAGGATCTCTTTCAGGAGGTGATTGGTGGATTCTTTTTTTTTGCTTTTTGGAGGGCAATTGGGGTTAAGTGACTTGCCCCAAGTCACATGGCTAGTAAATGTGTCAAGTGTCTGAGGTCGGATTTGAACTCAGGTTCTCCCGACTCCAGGGCCAGGGCTCTATTCACTGTGCCACCTAGCCACCCCATGTGGATTCTTTCAATGACTATTTTACCCCCTGGTTCTAAGACTTTGGGGCAGTTTTACTATTTGATTTCTTGAAAGATGCTGTCTAGACCCTTTTTTTGATTATGACTTTCATGTAGATCAATAATTCTTAAATTATTTCTGCATTTATTTTCCAGGTCAGGTGCTTTTCCAATGAGGTATTTTACCTTTCGTTCTATTTTTTCGTTCTTTTGATTTTATCGGACTGATTCTTAATTCTCATAGAGTCATTAGTGTCCACTTGCCCAATTCTAATTTTTTAATGAGATGTTTTCTTCAGTTAGTTTTTGTGCCTTGTTTTTCATTTTGCCAATTCTACTTTTTAAGGCATACTACTCAGTGAATTTTTGTACCTCCCTTTCCATTTGACCTGTTGTATTTTTAGAGAGTTGTCTTCAATTAATTCTTATCCTTTTTCCATGCTATTGACTCTCTCTTGCATACTTCTCATTCCCTTTCCCAATTTTTCTTTTACTTCCCTTATTTGACTTTTAAAATTCTTCTTGAGCTCTTTCAAGAAGGGTTTTTGGGGTTGGGACCAATTCATATTTCTCTTTGAGGTTTCAGATGTAGGTATATTAACAGTGATGTCCTCTATTCAGTTTGTGTTTTGATCTTCTCTGTCACCATAATAACCCTTTATACTTAGTTTTCTTTTCTGCTTTTTGCTCATGAGGTTTGCTTATTTCCTGACTTTTAAAGTTGAGCTCTCCTGCTGGAGCACCATGCCCTCTGTCCCAAGTTTCTCATGCCGGGGGCCAGGGGCCTCGTCACTGGATTTCGGCGCTGGGGCTTCAGATGCTGACAGTTGAGACTTTAGGGATCTAGAAGCTTACCTGGTGCTGAGGTAGGGTCCTAGTGATGGTGTCTGGCACATGCTGAGGTCAGGTGGGGTTTTTCTACATTTCCCCAAGGTTGTGTTGAAGCACAGAGAGATTCAGCTGCCAGAGGACACCTACTCATCTGAGACTGCACTGAAGCAGTTGGAGGTCTGCTGCTGGAGGGCACTTGCCTGCACAGTCTTTCAACAGAACAGAAGGAAGTATGGCTAGATTGTGTGCGTGTCCACCCAAGGGGTACATCTGCCCACCCAGGTTGCACTGGCACACATAGTACTTTTTGAAGCTGGAGTCTTCTGGCGTCCTTGGCTAGGATAAGACACATGGGGTGGTCCTGGGTAAGTCAACAGTGAGGCCCTGAGTCCCTGCAAAAGTCAGCACTGAGGTCTGGAGCCCCTGTGAAAGGCCACAGCAAGGCCTTTGGGGCATTCCATTCTGTCCCAGCCACTTCATCATCTGTCAACCCCTAGATGGGAAGGGGGCCAAAAACAGGTCAGAAGATTGCAGGAGACCCTAGCCTCACACAAGGAGCAGGACTCTGTTGCATTACCCAGAGTAATTTATCTAGTGAATCTAAGTATAACCCTGAAGGGAAAAGGCAGATCTTTATTGAAACAGGAGTCTGCAGAGTATTCTCATGGAAATATTAGAGTTGTATAGAGATGTTGATGCTTAACCGTGAATCAAGAGAATCACAAAAAAGGAAACACAAATGACCAATGATAAAAGACTAAAGAAGCATAAGCAGCTGACATTCTAATGAGGGGAGATATTTCAGGTGTTACCCCTGAACCTTATCATTAGGGGCCATAGATTTAGGCTAATTAGCCAGTGCCTGGAAGTCAGTCTGTTATGACTTCAGAATCTTAAGAAAAGAATGTGTGATGGGAAGAGGAAGACATTTGGTGGGGAAAATAATGAAAGGAACATTTTCTCACAATCAGGGTGCACAAGAACCTAGCTACAAAAACAAGGATTGGGGTAGGGAGAGCCTGAATCTTCATCTTCACTCTTATTTGAACTGCTCAGAAAAGGGGAAAATATAACAAGAGTGGGCATGACAAATTAGAAAGTAGATTAAAGGAAGGCTAAGGGCAAAGCAAAATAAACAGTTACTAAGGATGTACAAAAATATTTCTAGTTGTTTTGGAAATGGCAAGGAATGAAAATATACACACACACAGCTATATTAATATATTATGAAATGCTATTGTAAGGAAGGATGAACAGGTTAGTTTTGGAGAAACCAAGGAAGACTAATTTTAACTGATGCTAAATGAAGTGAGTAGAACCATGGGTACTAATTCTACAAAAGTAATGACATGGTAACAACAAATAATTTTGAAAGAATTTAGAACTCTTATCAGTGTAATAACAAATCACAAATCCAAAGAATCAGTGATCAAACATGTTACCTACTTCCTGATAGAGAGGTGAAGGACCCAGAATTCAAAAAGAGCCCTAATATTTGTTGGATATGATCAATGTGGAAATTTATTTTGTTTGACTATACAAAGAACTTTTCATCAGAAAACTTCATTTCTCTGGTCTCCTCTGTTTATACCCCCCCAAAGAATCTGGACTCTGAGAAGGGAATCCACTTGCTTCTGGAGGAAGGGAATGTTTCTTATTCTTCCACACAACAGCTCTGGGTCTTGGTTGCCACGGTTGAGCCACTATGAGAAGAGGTTGGCCTTTTAGAATGGAGAATATCTCTTTCCTTACACACAAGAAGGCACCTCAGGAACTGGGTGAGTTGATGCCCTGCCCTCCTCCAGGTACCCAAAAGATCTGGGGCATGCTCTCCCTTTAGTGCTGGAAGAGAACTAGAGTAGATGCTGAGGCTGTGGGGCCAAAAGGGACTGAGAGATGCTTATGGATGGCAATCCCCCACAGACCTTAGTAGAACAGCCTTAGGGAGGAGCAGGCCAATAGTGCTGACATAGAGTGGTTACCCCAGGCGTTCCAAAGGGCATTCTGTGTGCTGGGTTGAGGGTCAAGGGGGGGAGTTCTAAGCAGCAATCGGGTAGAGACTTACTGTCACCCACTTTACTCTTGCAGAAAACTAAGACAGGACTTCTGAGAGCATGTCTCAGGAATGGCTGCCCCAGGATCTACTTTGGATAACCTGGCATTCCAGGGATTCAGGGCATCTGCTGCCTTTTCTGTGTTTCTGGGTCTGTGACTAACCAGCTGTATTACCTTGTAATTTCTCCTAAGCACAGCAGGCTTCTACTATTCTGTTCTTGTGTGGAAAGAGCCTCAAGGTGCTTGCAAGGGTTATCTCCAATGAGTTGTGGAAAGGCCCCTGTAAATGAACCTCCCTCTAAGAGCTGCTGTGGCTGTTCAGGTACCAGACCTCCACCCTTCTCAGCAGCAGACACACAGAACAGGTGGCAGAAACCCCTGTGGGAGGACCATAGCATTCTCTGGGCCTTGGACCCCAGGGAGAACACCAAGGGCCATGTAAAGTATAGACCTGGGAAAACCAGGGTGAAGAACAGCAGACAAACTGAGTACCATGCCTTACCCATGGATACATTTAGGCTTCTGGTACCCAGCTCAGGGCTTGGCACATAGCAGATACCTTTTATATGTTTGCAAGCATGAATGGAGAACTTTGAGAACTACCTGGATGTAATAGACTTAATGAACTATACCTCAAGGTGTTGACTAAAGACCCATGTCTAGTCCAGACTAGAATCAAATGGCTGTTCTGCCTTCTTACTCTATCCTCTGCCTGAAACCCAGGCCTCCAGCTTCCATCCTGCACAGCTCCTTATCATTGAGGATTGCCTGAAACCCTGGTTATATTTATGCTGAACCTCAAACCCAACCCTTTGCTCCCTAGCATTAGCTGTGGGGACAGTCATCAGATTAACATCACCTTTCCACAGAAGGATGAGCCCATCAATAGCCCAATGTGATCAGTCCCTGTCCCTGGGCCTTCCCAAATCAAACAGCCCGACTAACCCTCCCTTCCATATTGTCTTCTTCTTACTAAAATAAAAGCTCCTTAAAGACAAGGAGTATAAGAGCTTTTGTGTGTGTGAATCATGAATACTTGGTATAGTGTCTAGCACATGGTATACACAATTAATTTTCATTCATTCATTTACCTGTCAAAAGGTTTATTCCCACAGACATAAAATCAACAGAATATTAAAAAATTCAATTGTGTTTGAGTTCACAGAAAAACAAGAATAAAAGATGAGAACAAAAATAGCAACTTCATGAGCAATTGCTGAGCACCATGAAAGAAGGTGAAGCCTAAGTAACAATATTTTAGGAATTAGCAATTGGAATTCATACGACCTTGAGAGAATGAAGAGTCTGCCCCAAATCCCAATTGATTGTGAAAAGCTAATTAATTGGGGTGGCTATGTGGCGGAGTGAATAGAGCACAGGCCCTGGAGTCAGGAGGACCTGAGGTCAAATCCAGTATCAGACACTTAACACAAAACTAGCCATGTGACCTTGGACAAGTCACTTAACTCCAACTGTCCTGCCTCCCACCCTCAAAAAAAAGCTAATTAGTTACAAAAAGTATCATTGGGTTTTTCTGTCATTTGATGAAAAGCAGAAGAAAGCAGAAAAGAAGATATCTGGAGATTGGTTGAACCAAATAAGTCATACTCTGTGGAGTGATAGATATCACATCCAAGTTCTAGGAGTTCAAAGATTTAAGTTATGGTTGAATCCTGTGGTGACAGAAGCCTTGATGGGCATCGACACTACCTATGGGAAATTTAATCATAACTCTTGCTCTCCTACTCCCTCATTGTCCAATAGATAAAAATGAGAACTTCAAACATTCCAAAAATTCAGAGTTTGCACATATTACTCAGTGCATTGGTAACAGTGTCCACCAAAATTAGTAGCAAAACCTTCAAAACAATAGTAAATTGTATTGTGGGGATCTAGGCCACCTATAGAAGTAAAATATTACAAAGTAGGGAGAAGAAAAGTCACAATATACTAATTACTATTGAAATATCACCCAAATTGATGAATATAACTATATCAAATTAACATGAGCTATTCTTCAGACCTATTTTTTCCCAGAACTGTTACATTATGTTCCAGAAAAAATTTTGCCTCTGGAATTCCATTGATTTTTGATCTGTTCCTGGGTGTTTCTGTCTGGTTTCAAGAGGATCACATAACATTTGGGAACAAAAACACAGCCCAGTAGCCCAGCACTGGAAGCCAAGATGGAGAAGATCTCTACAGTCACCATGGCCTTCCCTTTGGTGCTCTGATATGTGGGGAGAAAAGAGGCCCAGACACTGAAGAATACCAGCATGCTAAAAGTGATAAACTTGGCCTCATTGAAGGTATCAGGCAGGTTCCTGGCCAGAAAAGCTATGGTAAAACTTCCCAGGGCCAGAAAGCCCATGCATCCCAGGACACAGTAAAATGCAAAGACAGAGCCTTCATTACATCTAAGAATTATGTGACCAGATTCAGAGTGTGCATCTGCCTCTGGAAAAGGGGGAGAGGTTCCCAACCAGATACCACAGAAGATCACTTGGATCCCTGAGCAGATGAGAATGACATAGTTGGATACTCTAGGATGTATGAACATCTGGATCCTGCTCCCTGGCCTTACAGCTCTGAAAGCCAGAACCACTATAATGGTTTTGACTAAAATGGAGGAAACAGCCACCGTGAACACAACCGCAAATATTGTTTGTCAGAGGAGACACGTGGCAGGGGTAGGCTGGCCTATGAAGAGCAAGGAACAGAGGAAACAGAAGGTGAGGGAGATAAGAAGAGTGTAGCTGAGAGTCCAGTTATTGGCTTTGACTATGGGAGTGTCTTGGAACTTCACAAAGATCCACAGAATCAGAAGTGACAATAAAGAGAAGGAAACGGCTACAAAGACCAAAGTCATCCCCAAAGGTTCTTTCATATTCAGGAAGGTCACAAGCTTGGGGAGGCAGCGATCTCTCTGCTTATTTGGGTATTCATCTTCTGGGCACTTCATACACTGCTCTGCATCTGCAGGATAAAAACAGGGGCTCAAGGTTTGGATTCAAAGAATTATTCCCCTGCCCTGATGTAGAAAAAAACATGAGAGCTAGAAGAATACCTTCTGCCTCCCTTGGATTCCAAGCCCCCTTCCCTCTTTGCTGAGAGATAATGTCAGTGGCAGGCAAGGTGGCACCCAAAGCTAGATTCACTCTTCTCACATCCTGTATCACTGACTGGCCTTAGATCACATTAATTCTCTATATGCCTTTACTTAACTGATAAATGCCTTTTCCTCTTAATCTATTCACTTAATCCAATAAACTTACAAACTGGAGTCCTTTAGTATCAAGTGTCAAGATTGCCTCTGCTGTTGTCGAGGTGTGCAGCAACAATTCGAGTTGTGGATTGCCTAAGTTAATCTTTCCTCCTCCTGCCCAGTTCTCAGTTTACCCCTTTTTACATCTAGTTCATGAATGCAGGAAATATTTTCTGTTTATCTTTCTGTCTGCAGTTGTCACCAACACTTTCACACACCAAATGACTTTTGATTGACTGATTAATTGATGATTTGTTAAATAGCTAACAGGTTTCTTACAGAAATGTCTTTTTTTTTTTAATTTTTTAGTCTCCCTCCTATGAATCTAAAGGGAACTGATACCATTCCATGATGTATTCAACAGCTAATTCCCTAAACCTTTAATACTTCGGTTTAACCAGATAACTTACAGAAAAATTCCCATTGAGTTATAAACTGAATTTTTCACTTGTTTTTGGAACACCTTTTAACCCTCTTCTTCATTTCTATGAGATCTCCCTGAACTTATGGGAAATAACATTCCAAAAACTCTCTACAGAACCCTAGACCAGTCTTACTATCAACAGAAAGTCTCTTTCCTAGAAATTCCCTTTGTTTCTCCTTACTTCTCCCTCATTATTTTTCTGTGATCTTCTATAACTTGAGTCTTTCAGGTACTAAATAAAGCCTTGACTTGCCCTTGTGACATCAGAGGTGAAAATCCAAATAGACACTTGCTGGGGATGTCACGAAGCCCTAGAAAACTTTTGAATTTTACTCCACCATATAAGTAAGAAAATGGGAAATTGTATAGGGAATGATACTGGAAAGCAAGAATGCCAGAGTTTAAACCAGGCCTGAGACAACTTCTAGCCATGTGACCCTGGCAACTCATTTCACTTTTCTTTGACATGATTTCCTTTTCAGTGAAATGGGGATAATTATTGTACCTCCTTCGCTGAATTCTTTGGAGCTTCAAATGAGATAGCATATACAAAGCACAGAAATGAAGCCCTCAATAAATGCTTGTTGGTATAATTTTATCACTATTATCATCATCCTCATCACTAAATCAAGAAACTACCCACGCTGCAGGGGAAGGGCCCATGTCTTCCCACATAAAGGCAGTAGAAGAGATTTTGCGGGGGTGGCGAACCTGAGCCCTCAAGGTCATATGTGACACTTTACAGAATAAATCCTTTTACTAGGATCTTATAGAATCAGTCTTTAATCTACTTTGTTCTTTTCCCTAGTACCCTGGCTTGCAAATCTAATTCAAGGTTCAAATGAAATGTTATTGAATGAGTCACAGCAGCATCCACTCTTTTCCCAACATGTGATGATATATTGACTTGATGAGTAGTGTGGTACAGATGTATATTTACACATCCTAGTTCTGCCCCTTTCCTTAATCTCATAAGTTTATTCATTTTCTGAGGTAGCTCCATGTGATATGTAGTATAGGTGATAGAGAGCTGATGGCCAATCAAGACCTGGGTTCAAGTTCTGTCTCTGATACATGTGCTCTTGTCATCCTGTGGAAGTCACTCAGCTCTTCAATACTCAGGGAAAGTCTAGAATAAGAAGGCTCAGAGAAGCTGCTGACCTTCACTGGTAGAGGCGGCTCCTAATCCAGGAGTTCCCTTCAGCAGCAAAGTTACAGGTTCATTCCCAGCCCTGTCATTATCTCCTATTATGCTCATTAAAATATCCAAAAATAGGAGGCCAATGGCTTTCAGTGATCTCTAGCAAATCTGACTTTTTTGTGTTATTCTGCAGTTCAGACATCATCTATGAATTGAACAAAGAGACAAAGAGAGAGAATGTTGGATCATTAATCAGTAGATATGTGTATTAGTAACTGGATGACCCATATGGACCTTGCAGAGTCATACACTTACTCCGAGTTTCCTATGTAAAATAAAGCATGGGGGAAACAGGGTCTTTGAAGACTACTCTAGGTTTCATCACTGGTTAAGTTATGAGCAGATTTTCTTCTGAAAGCAGAACAGTAAGTATAGAAAATTGTGAAAGCTATCAATCCTTTTCCATTGCACTCACAAAAATAAATATTGCCTTTCCCCAACCACATCCTAAACAAAAATTACATATGACATTTAAAGTCAGCCACTGAAACGTTCGTCTCCTTAACTCATTCTCCACATTCACCATCAGTCTTCCTGACTTGACTGATTTCAAAGGTCCTTCCTCTTGGTCAATTTCTCTTCCTCCAACCCTCAAATATTTCGATGAATTGGTGCTTTCATTGAATTGTGCTTTCCTTCCATTGCTGAAGACCATTGCCCATCTGGCTGCCCAACTGATGGGACTTTTGTCCTTGTCCTCCCACAACTTTCGGAAAACACAGGATGTCTGGCCACTGTATTGAAGGCCTTATTCACTAACTCCTGCCATGAGCACATGAAGGGAGCACTCGGACTGGCCCCTTCTCATCCTCAATTCTCCTCTTATGATTATCTCATGTCTTCCTACCTTTCACTGTTTACTCTTATACATAATGTGCTCCTGTTTTTATTTTACTGACTAATTGGTTAGATGGCAAAAATCTGTTCAAACTCACTATGTGCCTTTCAATTGCTTTTGGAGCAATTTACAATTTTAATTCTTTGGAGGTTGTTTTATTCCATATCTCTCAGCCAAAAATTAACAGTGTTTTAAGTCTGTCTTTTAAAGGATCTTCCTTCTTTTCTGCTTTGGTCAGGAGGTTACAGATCTTTAAAGTGAGATTTTGATGCACACTTCATTGTTAAGTTAATTGCAAAGCACAACAAATGTCTCATCAACTTAGCACCCTGTACCAAATTGTCCTTCGTCCCAGATATAACTAGTCCCACTGATTTCTCTGTGGGCAAAAGTTCGTAAGTTCTGAAACCTCATGATGTTTGTTCTTGCAGTAGTAGACCTGGAGAGAAAGTGTTGTTTTCTCCTTGCCCTGATGTAGAGAGTTGCTTAGTTTTGGATGGTTAAATAAAGCTGGAAAGAAGCACAGTTGAACCAACATGCAAAGTCTAGTCAAAGTTCCATTTGGGAGTGGATCAGGCACTGCAGTAGCTTAGGTAGACAGTGGGGAGGAAGAGGAAGTGAGACAGAGACAGAGAAACAAAGAAATGGAGAGAGAGAAGAAGGAGAGAGAGAGAGACAGAGGGAGGGAAAAGAAAGAGAGGGGGGGGAAGGAAAGGGAGGGAGAAAGAGAGGAGCAGAGGGAGAGCAAGGGCAAAAAATAGACAGATAGAGGCAGAGAGATAGATAAAGGGAGAATGAAAAGAAAAGTAAGAGAAACCTGTTGAAAGTAGTTCTAATCCACAAAGGCTGACACATTAATGATGTCCCTATTTTAGATCAGAAAGAGTCCAAGGAAAATTTAGTTGCTCCCCTCCCTTTTCCTTATTTCTGTAGCTGACAGGCATCTTGTGACTGATTGCAACTTGCTTAAGCTAACCCTCAAAGCCCACACAATATAGTCTCCTCCAGCAGAAATCAAATATTCCATGTATTCTTGAACTCTCATTTCATAGTCCCAGATATTACTATGATGGAGAGAGGAATAGCATTATGAAACCATCACAATCCTTTGTAGCAAAGGGGGTCAACTGGCTCCTCTGCATTTGAACACAAAAGCAATTTGTTCTAATGGCCTTTGCAGTTAGATCCCAGACCAAAAATCTTTGCATAAATCACCCATTCTTAACATCCTTCTACTCCCTGAGACACCCATACTGCCTCATTTCTGCACACACACACACACACACACACACACACATGCACACATGCACATACACACACACACACGCACACACAGATATATACACATACATAAACATACATCTTTATCTATATTTATTTCCATACACATCCTGTAGACAACAACCAGTTAATCCAGGACAAGACTAAGTAATTTCAGTTCATGCAAGAAATGACAGAAAATAACATTTTTCTTTAGATAACACCTTGCATTGTGTAGTGGGATCAAAGGCACCACATTCTGGGTACTTATTTCAGGATATTCCTCTGCTCTTCTTGGTCTCAAATAACCTCTGACTCAGACCATAATGTTTCTCTTGGTTATTTTCTGTATCAATGGCCGTAAGAAGTGTCTTCCCTGCAGAAACTCACCCCTCTGCGGGGAGATCTCCTCTTCTGGACATGGAGAGCAGTCAAAGCAGCAGACAGCCTTCCCCTCCAAAGGGGTCTTCCTGAATCCAGCAAGACAACTGTCAGTACGTACTCCAGAGGGAACCTGTGAGAGTGACAGCAGAGTAGAATACATGTCTTTAACATAGAGCTTCTGAGGTTTGGGCTAGAAAAAGAAGCTTTGTTATGCAACCCCTGCCTTCTTTTACAGGAATTCCCATACACAGATAAATGGGAGTGTAAATAGAACACTGAGCTTAGTCAAGAAAGATCTAAATTAAAGTCTCAAAACTCTGTGTGGCCCTGGGTAAGTCACTTTACCTCTAAATATAATAATGAGAATGAAAATAGTATTTTCCTGTAAGTAGGTACTTAGCTGTTGGAGAAATAAAATGATATATTTATAAACCAACTAAGATGTTTAACAGGGGCCTCTGTCCCTGTCCCTCCCTTTAAATTATTATGTTGGAGAAGATTCCAATTGTATTTCTGGAGAGGGGGAAGACTAAGCTCATAGAGAAAAGAACAATAGGATTTTTCCTTCAAAATATTGCATAAGGAATATCTTTTCTCGCCAAGAAACATCTTGAGAATAGACTTTAACATTGTAAGAGAAGAGAATGGTGGGAAAGTTATTCCAGAACTGAGAAGTCAGCAGTTGCAAGTGGTATTTCTTGGTGACTGTTTATGAATTTTCAACATTATTGAAGTGATTAAATGGGTATTAGTTGTGTTTATTTTAATGGCAACTAATTAGATAGTCACTGATGTTGACCTACAATGAAGTCTTTGGGAGAGTTAAAGGAGACAGAAAGAGACTGACACAGAGACAGAGACAGAAAGACAGAGAGACAGAGAGAGACAGGCAGAGATAGAGATACAGAGACAGAGTGAGGAACAGAGAGAAACAGAGAGAGATTAAGAGAGACTGAGAGAAAAAGAGAAAGAGTCAGAGGGAGAGAGCTAGAGCACATTTTTGAGGAATAATTGTCTCTTGGATGGAGTATCAGAGTTAATTTGTTTTAATGAAATAAGTTATTCTTTTATAGTCCTTTGTCAGAAAATATAACATGTAGCTTGATTGCCTCAAACTTAGGATAAGAATTAATATGAGTAATGACTAATGTAGCAGGCTGATAAGTGGGAGTCTGGTGTGATGGTTGACTAATACATGTAAGAGTCATAATCCCTCAAACCTGGCTCCCTGTAACAAGGATTAGGAGATTTATACCTGATTCAAAGGCAAAGGCATTGAAATATTCTCCATTTGAAATATCTGGGTTCTAACCCTACTTTTGCCACTAGTTAAGTTATTTGATCAAAATTTGAACTCTGGGGGCTTCACTTTTATCAGTGGCAAACAAACTGAATTGAACTAACTGGCCACACAATTGAGATGCTAGGATTATAAATGTAATGTTGATGGTAGTTACTCAAAATGACTGACGAAAATGGATTGAAAGATAAAACAAATCCATTTACTCTGTTTCCATCCAGTTTACAAATCTTTTAGGGATGAAAGGCCAGAAGAATGAAATGGTAGTTAAAAGCAGAGTAAAAGCTAATATAAAAGTCCTTCAGAAAAATGGTCTAGTCTGGAACACTCAGAAATTCCATCACACTGAAGAAGCATAAAATTCAAACCATGTTTCAGCTCTATAGGAACAAAGACTTTGGAAGTCGCAATATCATTTCTTTCCCTGAATTAATCTCAATGAACGTTTTCCTCTCATTTACATAGCTGTAGGGCAGAGGAATGAATGCCAAATTTGGGAACCTCATGGGTAGGTCACTATGCTTGTTAAACTCAGTTTCTTCATGTATCAAATGAATAGGGTGGACTAGATGTCATTCAAAATTCCTACCTTGAGGCATAGCTTCAAATGAAGGTAAAGACTCTCCTGAGCTCTCCAAAATCACCCCTTCCAAATGACTTCAAAATAAATTCTGGAATGGCAAAACTGCCAAAAAAAGAAGTAAAACAATGCAACTTAAAAGGCTTGCAGGAAAGGTCTGTCTTAACAGGGTCAAAACAGAATGCAGTGCAGCACAAACTATGCACTTCAAAAGCCAACAGCAAGGTCTTGGGGGCATTCCAATCTGTGGCAGCCACTGGGCAAGCTCTTAGAACATAGATAGTAAGGGAGGCAGACAACTCATCAGAATGAGATAGCAAGAGCCTCTTAGCTGGTACTGGCTGCACGATTTTGTTGCATTGCCCAGAAAAACTTAACCAGCAAAACTATGCTTAATCCTACAAGGAAAAAGTCCTATCCTTAATGAAATAGAGGCCTACAAACAAATATTCATGAAAAGATTAGAGCAGAATAGAAATTTTGTCTTCAAACATGAGTTAAGAGAAGCAGAAGAATAAAAACAGAAATCAACAATAATACAAAAATGAAATATAAGCAGTTTACATTCTAATGTGAGGAGATAATTCATGAGTCATCTGTGAATCACATCATTAGATGTCCTAGATTTAGACTCATTAGCCAGTGCCTGGGAGTCAATCTGTTATGTCTTGATGATCTGAAGAAAGACATGGAAAATTGGAAAGAAGACTCAACTAAGTAAGGGAATAAATGGAAGCTTAGAAGAAATTATGTCATATCATTAGCATGCAGAGGGAGATGTCTATATGAACAAGGAATAGGGCGAAGCAAGGCTGACATTTCACTTTCATTTTTCTATGAACTGCTCAAAAATGGGAAGAATATCAGAAGAGCGAGAATGAGGAATTAGAGGTAGACTAAAGGAGAGAGAAGGCCAAAGCAAAATAAACTGTAACTGAGGATGTCCTCAAATAGTCATAGAAGAAAAAACATTAAAAGAGGGTGGGTAAGGGAATAGAGAGGGAAAATAGGATGGAGGAAAATACGAAACTGGAAATTATAACTTTGAACAGGAATGAAATGAGCTCACACTTGAAATGGAAACTGATAGCAGAATGGGGTAAAAATTGGGATTCAAAACTATGGGGGCAGCTAAGTGGCACCGTGAATAGAGCACCAGCCTTGGAGTCAGAAGGAACTGAGTTCAAATCCGGCCTCAGATACTTAACACTAGCTGTGCCACCTTGGATAGGTCACTTAATCCTAATTGCCCTGTATTCCCCCTCTGAAAAGAAAAAGAAAAAAAAAAGAATTTGGCAATGCAGATGTGAACTCCAGATGAGTTGTCCTCACTCCAGGCCTGGCATTCTATCTGCTTTGCCACCTAGCTGCCCCTATATGGAATGTAGAATAAACGACACGGGGCAAGAATTATTCCTTAGATTAGAAGCATAAAGTTAACATTTAAAATGTCTCTGACCTTTGCATTAAACCAGCCCCACGCTATGGCATCCTCACAGATTGTCAAGCCTTGGCCAAGGGAAGTCTCAGGGACAAACTGCCCCACTTTCACCAGAGCTTCACGGTCATCAGGATGGATCCCATAGTTCATAATGGCATATTGAGCTTCAGACCGGTTATTCTCATCCACAAACACTGGTCACCAGCACTGTTGTTAAATTGGATGTTCTTTAGGAAGGAGTGCAGCTGAAAAGGATGAGAAAATCTCTGGAACTTACAGTGTTGCTTACATCCCCCAGTTTCATAATTCCATTTTTTCTCTCAACTCTTCATGTTCTCTCACCCCCTTTATCTAATCCATTGTTAAGGTCTGTTGATTTCACCTTTGCCACATCTCTCAAATCTGTTCCCCCTCCTCTCCTCTTATACTGGCACATCCTCACAACCTCATACCTGCACTACTGCAATAGCCAACTGATGAGTTATGGCCACAAGTCTCTCCTCACTCCATCAGGCTGGGGAACCTGTGACCTCAAGGCCACACATGGTCTTCTAGGTCCTTGGATGTAGTCTTTTTGACTGAGCCCAAGTTTTACAGAGCAAGTCCTTTTATTAAGAGGAGTTCTTCTGGGAAGTTTGGATTCCATCAAGGGCCACACTTGAGGACCTAGAAGACCACATGTGGCCTCAAGGATGCAAGTTCCCCACTCCTGTTCTAGGCCATCCTCCATTCTGCCTTGAAAGTATTTTTTCTAAAGCGCAGGGGTGACCATGTCACTTCCATTACTCCCATACTCTATAAACTCTAATGGCTCTCTGTCATCTCCGGAATAAAAGACAAAATCTTCTGGGTGGCATTTAAAGCACTCTATGTACTACAGCCTCTGCCCCCCACCCCAAGCACACACCTTTCTCCTCTTTTCATACTTTACACCATCCCTGCCAACCTGCTCTTTAACACAATGATGTCAACCTCCTTACTGTTCCATGAATAAGACACTCCATTTCTTGACTTCAGCTGACATTTCCTCTGTCTGTCCTCTGTTCCTGGAATTCTCTCCTTCCTCATCTCTATTTTCTGCTTTCTGTGGCTTCCTTCAAGTCCCAACTAAAATCTCATCTTCTTACAAAAGCTTTTCCCAATCCATCTTAATTGTAGTGGCTTCCTTCTCTTATTCCCTATTTATTCAATAAACAGTGTATTTGTCCCCATTTCTTTTCCTGCTGCCACCCTCATTAGCTGGTTAGCTCTTCAAGAGCAAAGACTCTCTTTGTCTGTCCAATGCTTAGTACAGTGCTAGCACAAAGCAGGCATTTGCTAAATACATGTTGAATGACCGATTTGTCACTATCATTCCTCAAAATATACAGTGCTCGAAAACTGAAGAGGTGATCCATTTTTCACTCATCTTTGTGGCCACATTTCCATCCTTCTAAAGAGAAAAAGAAGATCCTTGTTGTATTGGACTCATCTTGTCAAGGTGATGAGTAGTGCCCAGAGACAGGCTTGAGACATTCACACATGCATATATTTGTGTGTTCTTCATAGAGTGTAAGAATGAGTATACAGAGCCAGGTGAATGGTCTCCTTGGAGAAAGTGAATATAGGAAGTACTTCAGAAAGTAAAATTGATCATGTCAATGACCAATGGGAGTGTGTGCATACATATACACACATGTACATATGCATACATGCAGAAAAATTTTGGGGGGGAGAGACAGAGGGACAGAGAGAGAGAGAGAGAGAGAAAGAGAGAGAGAGAGAGAGAGTATGCTTTGATCTTCATTCATACTCCATAGATCTTTCTCTGGATGTGGATAACATTTTCCATCTTGAGTCTTTTGGAATCTTCCATTTTTGTATTGCTAAGAAGAATTGTCTATCAGAGTAGGTCTATGTAGAATGTCGTACTGTGTACAATGTTCTCCTGGTTCTGCTCAGTTCACATACACATGCCTATACATACATATATATGTATATGTATACATATGTGTGTATACTCATTAAGCTTTCTATGGAAATGATAGCCTTCAGTGACTTTCTTTTCTAACCCATTCCTACAATAATTCACATTGCAAAATACCTAAAAGCTTACTACTTAGCCACTGCTTGAATCTATCAATCAATCAACATTTTAAGTTATCTATTAAGTTCAATAAACTGCTAAATGTAGGATGAAAGCCATGCATTATTTTGAATGTCACTCCCCACAGGCTATTGTTCTTTTGGACAGCTCCAATAGGGCCAATGTTTGTCCTAACCTCATGGACACATGAGCATCTTGGCACTTTCCACTCTGTGTTCCTCTTTCTTCTCTCCAGAAGAATAGGACAAGTTTAATATCTTCTACATGAAAGTCTTTCAAATTCTAGAAGAATCCTATCATGGCCCACTCCTTTGATTAATATCTTCGTGAGGTTAATCTTTCCCTGTTTTGAACAGATCATCATCTGATATAAGGAAAAAAGTCCATTCATGTGGCCATATTCCAATACACATCCTCCAGCTTAGACATCAAATGCTTAGCATCAACTTTCTTTTCTTTTAAATGCAAAAAAAAAAAGATTCATATGAAAAAAACTTGTAACAAATTGTTTTCTCCAATAAGGTGAGGGGAACCAACAAACATGGACCTTCAAATCATAGTCCTGGTATGCTTTATTTGTTTGTTTGTTTGTTTTAATTTTACTTATTTGTTTGTTTTTAGTTTTACACATTCACTTCTATAAAATTTGGAGTTTTAAATTTTTGGGTCCAATGTCCACTCCTCACTCCACAAAATGGCATGCAATCTGATAAAGGATATGTGTATGTCTCTGTGTGTATATGTGCATATGTGTGTATACATCTGTGTGTATACACACGCACATAAACTCATACTAAATATATTTCCACATTAGTCATATTGTAAAGGAGAATCTAAACCAAAGGGAAAAATCAGGAAGAAAAACAAACAAATAGAGAAAAATAGAATGTTTCAATCTTCATTCAGACTCTATAGTTCTTTCTCTGGATGTGGATAGCATGGTTCTGCTCATTTCACTCAGTTTAAGTTCCTGTAAATCTTTCCAGGTTTTTGTGAAGTCCATCTGCTCATCATTTCTTATGGAATAATACTATTCCATAACTAGTTATACCACAACTTGTTCAGTCATTATTCAATTGATGGGCATTCCTTCAAGATAAACAACTTACCCTTATTGAATAACATCTTTTGTTTTTTCTGTTTACCTTTTTATACCTTTCTTGAGACAAAAAAAAAGTCTTGTATTTGAAGATCAATTATTCTGGTCTTTTCATCAGGAAGATATGGAAGTCACCTGTTTCATTGAATGTACACCTCCACCCTGAAAGATTATGTTCAATTTTGCTAGATAATTGATCCTTGGTTATAATTCGAGCTTCTTTGCCTTCTGGAAAACATTGCAAGCCCTTCAATCCTTTAATGTAAAAGCTGCTAGGCCCTGCATAATGCTGATGGGTTCCATGATATTTAAATTGTTTCCTTCTGGCTGCTTACAGTATTATCTCCTTGAACTGATAATTCTGGAATTTGGTTTCAAAATTTCTTGGCATTTTCAATGTAAAACCTCTTTCAGGAGGTGATCAGTGGATTCTTTCAATGACTATTTTACCCTCAACCTAAGGCCAGTTTTCCTTGATAATTTCTTGAAAGATGCTGTCCGGTCTTTTATTTTTTTGTTCTTGGCTTTCAAGTAGACCTATAATTCTTAAATTATCTCTCCTGGATCTATTTTCCAGGTGTGTTATTTTTCCAATTAGGTATATTTACCTTTTATTCTGTTTTTTTTTTCATTCTTTTGATTTTGTTGGGCTGATAGTTGATGTCTTATAGAGTTATTACCTTCCATTTGCCCAATTCTATTTTTTTTTTTTTACTTTAGACTCAAGGGCCAGAACACAAATACAGAATAGAGAAAGAAACAGAAACATATCATAAACTTAAATATTGAAATTTAAATGCAAAGAAAGAAAAAGTATGTTGTGTGCCTAGCAGAACATAAGAGAGTGTTCAAAATATGCAACAATAAATTTTCATTTCAAGAAAACCCATATGATGAATAACACTCATGTTGAGAATTTCTTTGCTTCCTTGTACATTTTCTTTTGTTCTCTGCTATGCACTTTTTTACTTTGTTCATTTTTACCTCTCCCTCCCCCCTCAGAAGGCTACAATAAATATAACTATATGTATATACAAACACATATTCATACATATGTAGACATATACTTTCCCAAACATACTCTACAGGTCATCTTTGTTTTTATGTTTGTGCATACCTCTTGTTTCCTATACCTCCCGATGCTTCTGCTTTATTTCTACATACTACCTTGCCCTTCTATTACTTGCCTACTCCCTTCCAAGGATCCTGCTCTTATCTTCCCATTCCCAAAAATCTAAAGACCTTTCTATACCCCCTTTTTTCCTTTCCCCTCACCTTCCTCCCTAAAAACCCCTCCTTTGTCCTCTCCTCCCTCCCTATATCCCTAACATTTTATTTCTTCTGAATTTAGGAGACTTTTATACTCTTCTAAATATATACGTATTGTTCTGTCTTAAATCCATTCCCTGTGAAAGTAGGTTACCTGAACTGCCAGTGCTCCTCCCCCATCTACTTCTCCTCTATTGATTCTTTCTCTTGCACCTAATTTCTATAAAACAATTACTCTCTTTAGCTATTACTAAATGGCTTTACTTTTTAAATTTATATCATAATCGTGTTAATCCCAATCTTTCTTATGAGCAACCCAATTATTAATAAGAATCTTAGACTTATATTTTGCATTTTACACATTTAAAAAGTAAACCATTTGTCCTTATGAATCCTTTATAATCACTCTTTGGTATGTCCCTTATATTTCTCTGGATTCTTGTCGGTCAAAACTTCTATGAAGTTCAGGATTTTTTTTACAAAGTCTTGAATGTCTGAGAGTTTATCAAATGTCCACTTTTTTTCATTCAGGATAATACTTAACTTTGCAGGGTATGATATCTTCTGGCAGAGCCCCAGTTCTTTTGCTCTTCGATATATTGTGTTCAAAGACCTGAGGTCCTTTAATGTCTTTACTGCTAGGGCTTCTGTAATTCTAATTGTGGCACCATCATATTTAAATTATTTTAATCTTGTTGTTTTTAATATTTTATCCTTGAGCTGGGGGATTTGGAATTTGACTATGATATTCCTATGAGTTTTCCTTATAGGATCTCTTTTAAAGTGGTCATCAATGAATTTTTTCTATTTCTACTTTCTCCTCTTGTTCTAATGCTTCAGGACCATTTTAATTATTTCTTGTATTATTGTTTCAAGATTCTTTTCTTTTCTATTTTTTTCTTCTTGATCTTTTCTGTAATTCTGTTGTTTTTCTTATAAGATGTTTCACTCTCTCTTCTATTTTTTTCATTATTCATATTTCATTTAATTATTTCTTGACGTCTTGATCACTTTGCCCGATTCTAATTTTGAAGGTGTCATTTTCTTTCTTCAGGTTCTGGATCTCCTTTTCTGATTGGTTGACTTTCCTTTCATACCTTTCTTGTTTTTCTTGCATTATTCTCATTTTCTTTTTTTAGTTCTTCCTCCATTTTTGTCACGTAATTTTTAAACTCTTTTTTAAGATCTTCTATGAATTCTATTTGGGCAGGTGACCATTTAACATTACTCTTTAGGGCTTTCTTTACTTCAATATCCTCCTCTGAAGATGAACTCTGGTCATCCCTATTCCCATAATAGCTTTTTATTATTGGATTCTTTCTCCTTTACCTGTGCAATTTTTGTGGTATTATCTGATTTTTGTAATGACCTCTAGCCCTGGGGAATAGGAAATGGTGCCTCTTGTCCCAGATTTTGAGTTCTTCCCTTTAGCCTGGAATCAAAATCAAACCTCTTATCTCCTATTAGTGCCCACAGCCAGGGACTTTCTGCCCCACTGCTTCTGCATTCCGTGGGCATGTGCTGGTTCCTTCTCTCTCCCACATCATATCTGGGTCTGGTGTTCCTTGTTATCAGAGGTTTCTTCAATCTTCCTGGGCTCAGACAACCAACTGTCCTCACTATCCTGGAGACAGAAGTTCTGGTGACTGGGACCAAGGAAGTCTCTCAAATCAACTAACTCTAGGATTTGTCACTTGTTCTTTAATAGACTTGCTGCTGTTGTTAAAATGGAACCTAGTTTATTCTTCACAGAGTATTTGTTTTTCACAGGGACCAAACCTCTTTCTGGGATTTTTCTTCTGATCTTCTCAAATTATCCCAGGAAGACTCCAGTTGTGCACCTCTTCTCATTTATCTTCATCCACACTTTGTTCACCCTAAGGTGCTATTTTAACTCTTTTATGGGGGAAAATCTTAAGAGCTTGGAATTTTCTGACCTACTCCACCATCTTCCCAGAATGATCTACACAATTCTATTTTTTTAACAAATTGTTTTCTTTAGTTAGCATTTGTAGCTCCTTTTCCATTTGGACAATTCTGTTTTTAAAGGAATTTTTCTCTTCGCTGTATGTTTGTACCACTTCTTCCATTTGGCTGATTGTATTTCTTAAGGAATTGTCTTCTTCAGTCAAATTTTGTCCTTTCTTTCCAAGAAGCAAGCACATGCTGCTGAGTGGGGTGGCAGGGGACAGAGGAGTGAGCTGAAGTTTGCAACAGGGGGAAGGATCAGGAAGAATAAGAACATTATTTGTCACAGCATTGCTGGGGGCCCTGGTCACATTTCAGGAGTAGAGACAAGGATCTGATAAAGATCTAGACCAAGAAGCCTGAAGATAAGAAGGGCAGATGAGGAAAAGCTAAATTAAGATTTATTGTTGTCATTCCCAAATTAGATGAATTCAGGTTTAACTGGATTACAAATCTAAAATTTGTAGACTATGTTTAAATTATATATAGTGGAAGGGCTTTATCCCCTCCCCAATATATCTGACAGTGGGACAATGTGTTTAAAACTGCAAAAATAAGGTTTCTGTATTTTAAGATACTGTGATCATGGTGTTATATCATAGTCTTAAATGCAATCACTTTTGAATCTCAATAATCTGTTTAAAATGCATATTAACATTGTAAAAACTGTTTTTATAAGTAATATTGGTGAAAATTTTGAGAGGAATATAGCTCTCTTGATCTGTAAATTATTAAGTGTTGACTCTCTCTAAATTCTGAAAAGTGAGGAGCAGCAGGAAAGAAAGCAGAGTGAGAATGATTTGGAATTTGGAAAATTATTTCTGTTAAGTAAGCAGGCAAGCCATTTGTAATCCATTAACAAGCTTGGGACTCAAAATGGAGAATATCACATGTTCCAAGTTCATCTTGTTCTATTAAAGAGGGTTAGGAGGAATCTGACAAGCAACATTTCCTAAATGTGGTAGAATTTGTTATAATTAAAATCTCTGATACACTGCCACTTTAAAATCTTTGGCAGTAAATTAGCTGGAAATAGTGAATTCTGAAATCTGATATGCATGTAATAAATAGCTCTTCTGTAAAATATAATATTAAATGACTGAAATTATAAACTAAAGTTATTTATGAAATTATTTAAGGAAAAGACCCAGATCTGCATAACTACTACTACTACTACTACTATATGGGTTAGGAAGTTTTCTAGTAAACCAACAACTTGGAAAAGGAGACAGAAAAATATATTGAGGAAAATAACACCTTAAAAAATCAACTAGACTAAATGGTAAAAAGAAGTCTGAGAAACCAATGAGGAGAAGAGTACCTTAGAAAGCAGAAATGGATCAATTGAAAAGGAGGTCCAAGAGCTCATTGAAGAAAATAATTCCTTAAAAATTAGAATGGAGAAAATGGCACTTAATGACTTTATGAGAAATCAAGAAACAATAAAACAAACCAAAAGAATGAAAAATAGAAGACATTGTGAAATATCTCATAGGAAAAAACTGACTTGTAAAATACATTCAGGAGGGATCATTTATAATGGATTACCTGAAAGTCACAAACAAAAAAAGAATCTAGACATCATCTTTCAAGAAATTATGAAGGAAAATTACCCTGATACTGTAGAACCAGAGGATAAAATAGAAATTGAAAAATCCATAGATCACCTCCTGAAAGAGATTCCAAAATGAAAACTGTCAGGAATATTATAGCCAAATTTCAGAATTTCCATATGAAGAAGAAAATATTACAAGCAGTCAGAAATAAACAATTCAAGCATCACACAGTCACAGTCAGAATAACATAAGATTTAGTAGTTTCTACATTAAAGAATATGAGGACTTGGAATGTGATGTTCTGGGAGGCAAAGGAGCTGGAATTACAACTAAGAACCACTTACCCAGCAAAATTCAGTACAATCCTTCAGGGGGGAAATGAACATTCAGTGAGATGGAAGATTTTGAAGCATTCTTGTTAAAAAGGCCAAAGCTGAATAGAAAATTTGATTTTCAGATGCAAGAATCAAGAGAAGCATAAAAAGGTAAACAGTAAAGGGAAATCATAAGGGACTTAATAAGGGTAAATTGTTTACATTTTTATGTGTGAAGATATTTGTAACTCAAGAATTTTCTCATTATTGGAGTAGTTAGAAGTATATATAGACAGAGGGCACATGGATAAATTGAATATGAATGGATAATATCTAAAAAATAAAATTAAGGGGGTGAGGGAAAATTTACTGGGAGAGGGAGAGGTTAAATGGGGTAAATTTATTCCATGAAGGTGGTGAGAAAAAACCTTTTACAGTTGACGGGAAGAGGGAAGTAGTGATGGGAAGTAAGTGAACCTTGCTCTCATCAGAATTGACTCAAAGAAGGAATAACATACTCACTCAATTGGATATAGAAATATATTTTACCCTAAAGGAAAGTAGGAGAGAAAGGGGATCATAGAAGCAGGGTGATAGAAGGGAGGACAGACTTGAGCAGGAGGTGGTCAGAAGCAAAACACTTTTGACAAGGGACAGGATGAAAGGAGGGAGAGAACAGAATAAATGAGATATATAATCAGATAAAGGGAAATACAGTTAGTAACAGTAACTGAAAAAATTTTGAAGCAAGTTTCTCTGATAAAAGTCTCATTTCTCAAACACACAGAAAACTGAGTCAAATATATAAAAATAAGAGCCATTCCCCAATTGACAAATGATCAAACAATAGGATCAGTTTTTAGATGAAGTAATCAAAGCGATCTATAGCCTTTAAAAAAACTAACTCACTATTGATTGAAGAAACGCAAATTAAAACAATTCTGAGGTGCTACCTCATACATGTTGGATCGGTTAATAGGACAGCAAAGGTAAAGGACAAATGTTGGAGGGGATATGGGAAAGATGAGACATTAATGAATGCACTATTGGTGGTGTTGTGAACTGATTCAACCATCCTGTAGAGCAATTTGCACCTATGCCTAAAGGGCTACAAAACCATGCATACACTTTGACTTAGCAATGCTACTCCTAGGTCTATACCCAAAAGAGTTTTTAAAAAAACAAAAAGGAAAAGGATCTATATGTAGAGAAATATTTATAGCAGTTCTTTTCTAAGGTTAAAGAATTAGAAATTGAGGGCATGTCATCAATTGAGGAATGACTGAACAAGTTGTGGTTTGTGATTATGATGAAATACAGTTGTACTATAAGAAATAATGAGCAGGATACTCACAGAAAAACCTGGAAAGGATTGCATGGGCTTATGCAAAGTGAAACGTACTGTGTGCAAAGTAACAGCAATGCTGTAAGATGATCAGCTGTGAGTGACTTAGCTTTTGCCAGAAATACAGTGATCGAAGACCACTCTGAAGGCCTTATGATAAAAAATGCTATCCATGCCCAGAGAATGAAAGAAGGCATCTGAATAGAGATCAAAGTGTACTTTTTCTAGCTTTATTTTTTTAATTTTCTTTTGGTCTGTTTTCTTTCACAGAGTATCATAGAAACAAAACTGGGAGGCCGGCACTATTATCACTCCCATTTTTCAGTGACTTCTAGGGCCTAGATTTGCTAGAAGGAGCTGTTGGCCCGAGCACAGTGACTCAGCCCCTGAGGACCCTGCCTAGGGCTCTCAGGTCTGGGTGACCCCCTAGACGATGTTTCCTTCCCAGCCACTGCTAGGGGGCAGACTAAGGGCTGTTCAGCCAGAAACCCCACCCATGCCAAGCTACTGAGCCCCAGGACAAGGTTGCTTCTCCTTTCCTTCCAGGTTCTGTGGCATCCTGTGTGCTGACCCAGGTTCCCTCCATATCTGTGATCCTGGGGCAGACAGCCACCCTCACCTGTGCAGGGGATCAGCTGGGTAAGGAGCATGCTCATTGGGACCAGCAGCAAGTGGGGCAGGCTCCTGTGCTATGCATTTACAAGGACAGGAGTGACCAGAGGGGTCTCTGACCAATTTTCTGGCTGTAGCATGAACAGTAACCACTTTAGCTATGTCTGAGGGTCAGGCCAAGGAGGAGGCTGATTGCTGTCATCAGTCACTTGGTGTTAATACCAATCTTAGAGTGACTGAAACAGATGAGGAAGTGAGGCACACCCTCTGTCTGCCCTCTACCTTCCCTGGACCTTCAGCCTCCTTCCTCATCTCCCTCTCACTGCTGGGCCCAGGCAGAGTCTTCAGGGAGCTGCACCATCTCCATCTCCCACCTTCTCCTTTCATGATAACTTCCTCATTGCTCAAAACTTTCCATCCAAGGCATTGATCCACCAGCCCCTGGAGGTTACAGGGAATCTGGTGTTGGACCTGGCCTTGAACCTGGGCCTCTCCTCTGGTTTCCCTAACTCTGGTCAGAGAGTCTAGAGTAAGGAGCCTTGGCTCTTTGATAGTGCATGTGACAAATAGGGGAGAAGTGAGGATTTGGGTGAGTCTAGCCCTTAGTGGTCTTCCTCCCTGAGGGAATTGAGGGGATTAGAATAGCAAGAGGCAGTCAGAATTGGGTGAACACCACTGACTCCATTTTGTGACTATTCTGGAGTTAGCTCAGCTCCCTTTCTATTCAGTTTTGGGTCCAGTCCAAGTTCTGTCCCGTGAGAAAATTTTATTCAATTGTGGAAATTGAGAGAAATTTTATTGTGTTGTTTAAATCTGTCCCTATGTGGCAGGGCAGCTGGTCTACCTCCACATGCTGCTCAGACATTGTGCCCTCAGGCCCTAGGTTGTGTTGACCAGAAACCCAGTCAAATTCAAAGATGAATGCAAGGAGTTTTCCCAAAATGGCCCATCTCAAAGAGTCCATATGTGTTATCTGGTGTGAAACTGATCCCACACTGATCAATTAGTGCTTCTGTGTTCCTTTGATAGAATACAGACATTGGAATTAGGGGGACACCTCCTTTCCTGATTGCAGGGAATTGCACCTGCTTGTTCTCCCCCTTCCTACTTGGAAAGTTCTAAATCTAACCCCAATTAGAAATCAGACAAATAGATATAAAAGGAAGCTTAGACCTTTGTTCCTTCAGTCATTTTACCTTTTGTCTGCCCGTTTCTGGCTAGCTGAACCAGGTCCAGTTAGGACTCTGACCCCTGACAACAGTCTTCTGGAAAATCTCCACATAGAGTACCCTGTTTAATCTTCACCAAGGGACTCCTCTCTTTCTTTTTTCCTGTCTTTCTTTCTTTCTTTTTCTTCCTTCCTTCTATTCTTTCTCTTTTCTTCTTCCTTTCTTTTATTCATTTATTTATTTTAGATTGAAATACTAAAACTTAAAAACAAAATAAGAAAAGAAAACATGTCATGTGCACAACAGAACATAAGAGAGGATTCAAAATATATAGCAATAAATTTCCATTTCCAGAAAGTCTATATAATAAATTCTCCTCATTGTGTTCAGAGCTGTCCATCTTCTCTTTTCTTCCTTGTAAGTTTTCTTCTCTTCTCTGCTGTGCACTTTTTATTTTGTTCTTTATCCCACTTCTTCCTCAATCTCCTTCAGAAGGCTACAACTGAGCATGGTTGTATTCACACATAGATATAGATATATACATACACATATACATATATACACATACATACAAAAATAGACACACTTTCCCTAACAAGTTCTACTCCTGGTTTTGGTTTTGGTTTTTGTGTTTGTATGTATCTCTTATTTCCTATCCATCTTGAGTCCTCTATTTTGCTTCTACCAGCTACCTTGCCCTTCTATAACTTGACCTACCCCACTCTCTGAGGACCTCTCCGTTATCCTTCCATTGCCATAAATCTAAACAACCTTCTATATCCCTCTTTGACCTGTCCTCCCTCTCCCCTCTCCCCTCTCCCCTCTCCCCTCTCCTCTCCAGAGATTGCTCCCTCATCCTCCCATCCTTCCCCTGACCTTAACATTTTGTTTCTTTCTGAATTTACAAGACTTTTATACCCTTCTACATATATATGCATGGTTCCCTCTTGAACCCATTTCCAATGAAAATACATTTCTAGAACTAACAGCTCTCCTCACCAATTAATTCCTTTGTGTCAATTCTTCCTCTCACACCTGATTTGCATAAGGTAATTACTCTTTTTAGCTGTTCCTAAACTGTATTACTTTTTAAAGTCATATTATACTCAGATCTACCCCAATCTTTCTTATGAACTACCTAATTACTAATGACAATCTTAGATGAGCATTTTGCATTTTCATGTACTTAAAAGGTAAACAATCTGTTTTTACTGAGTCCCTTGTAATTAATCTAACAAATATTAATGACAAGTTTTGTACCTTATATTTCTCTTGGCTCTTGTATGTCAAATCTTTTATTAAGTCCAAGTTTGCTGTTTGTTTGTTTGTTTAACAATCAAGTCTTGATTGTCTGGGACTTCATTAAATATCAAATTTTTTTCCCTTCAGGATTATGCTTAGCTTTGCTAGGTTTGATATTTTCAGCTGAAATTCCAGTTCTTTTGCTCTTTGATATACAGTGTTCTAAGACTTGTGCTCCTTTCATTTTGCTGCTGCTAGGTCTTGTATGAGTCTAATGGTAGCACCATCATACTTAAATTGTTGTTTTTCTTGTTGCTCAGAATATTGTATCCTTGAACTGGGCATTTCAGAGTCTGACTATAGTATTCCTATAGAATTTCCTCATAAGACCTCGTTCAGGTGGTGATCAGTGGCTGTTTTTTTCTATTTCTACTTTCCTACTCTTCTTTTGTTGTTTCAGTGTAATTTTATTTAATTATTTCTTACATGATTGTTTCAAGATTCTTTTTCTGATCATAGCACAAAGCAGGGGTCTCCTAAATGTTTACAAGCAGGGATGGAGTCCTTTGAGAATGACCTGAATGTGACAGTCTTGACAAGCACTTGGTGAAGTGTTGACTAAAGACCCATATTTAGTCCAGACAGAACCAAATTTCCATTCTGCCTTCTTGCTGTCTTCTGCCTCAAATCCAGGCCTCCCTCCACCTTCTATCCTGGAGTGCCTAGGTCCTTATTATTGAGAGTTGCCCATATTTAGCTCAGAAATGCCTCATACTGAACCCTTGGTTATATTTCTGCTGAACCCCAAACCCAACCCTCTGCTCCCTAGCATTAGCTCTGGAGAAAGTCATCAGATTCACATTACCTTTCCACAGAAGGATGAGCCTATCAATAGCCCAATGTGATCAGTCATTGTCCATGGGCCTTCCCAAATAGCCCCATGAGCCTCCCCCTTCCATGTTGTCATCCTCCTTGGGGAAAATGGGAGCTACTTAAGGCAGGGCATGAAATACAATATAATGTGCAACAAGAACACCAGGAACAGTGTCTGGTACATAGTAAACACAATGAATTTCCATTCATTCGTTTACGTGTCAAAAGGTTTATTCCAACAGACACAATATCAAGAGAATACAAAGAATACAATTTCAATTCAAACATTAACTGTTTAGGGAAAAACAAGAAGAAAAGATGAGAATAAAAATAGCAACCTCATGGACATTAGGTGAGGCCCAGGAAAGAAGATGGAGCCTAAGTAAAAACATTTCAGAAATTAGCTGAGGAAAAGCACAGTTGGAATTCTTCTGAACTTGAGAGAATGAGGAGTCTGCCCCAAGTCCCTAATTAATTATAAAAAGTCAACAGATTTTGGGCGAAAAAATGAATGAATCCAATGTAAACTGCCAGAAATAATTCCTTAATCACTTTTAAGGAACCATTGAGTCTTTGCCTCACTGGATGAAAGGAGAAGATCCAGAAAGAAGAGACGTTTGAGATTGGAGGAACAGAATAAGTCACACCCTGTGGAATGAGGGATACAACACGAAAGTTGAGAAGTTCAGTCATTTAAGTTGTGGTTGAATCCTGTGGTAAAGGAATCCTTAATGTAAACTCACACAACACATGGGAAATTTCCTTGTAACTCTTGCCTTCTCCTTCCCCATTGTCCAAGGGATGACACTGAGAACTTCAAAAATTCTGAAAATCTGTAGTTCCCAGTTATTACCCAGCGAATTGGTAACAACATCCACAAAAAATTTGTAGTAACATCTCCAAAACAGCAATAGTCAATTATACTGTGATGATCCAACCCACCTATGTGGATGGAATTTTAAAAGCAGGCAGAAAGCATGCCACAATATACAAAATACCACCCAAACTGACAAATATGACTATAAGAAATTAATGTGGGTTATTCTTCAAATCTATTATTCTCAGAACTTTAACGGTATGCTCCAGAAAAATTCTTGCCTCTGGAATCCCATTGATTCTTGATATGTTCCTGAATATTTCTGTCTGGCTTCAGGAGGATCACATAACATTTGGGAATAAAAATGCAGCCCAGTAACCCAGCACTGGAAGCCAAGATGGAGAAGATCTCCACACTCACCATGGCCTTCCCTTTGGTGCTCTGATATGTGGGGAGGAAAGATGCCCAGACACTGCAGAACACCAGCATGCTGAAAGTGATGAACTTGGCTTCATTGAAGGTATCAGGCAGGTTCCTGGCCAGAAAAGCTAGGGTAAAACTTCCCAGGGCCAGAAAACCCATGTAGCCCAGAACACAGTAAAATGCAAAGGCAGAACCCTCATTACACCTAAGGATTATGTGGCCAGATTCAGAGTGTGCATCTGCTTCTGGAAAGGGGGGAGAGGTTCCCAACCAGATGCCACAGAAAACCACTTGGATCCCTGAGCAGATGAGAATGACATAGTTGGACACTCTAGGATGTATGAACATCCGGATCCTGCTCCCTGGCCTTACAGCTCTGAAAGCCAGAACGACTATGATGGTTTTGGCTAAAATGGAGGAAACAGCCACTGTGAACACAACTGCAAATACCGTTTGTCGGAGGAGACATGTGGCAGGGGTAGGCTGACCTAGGAAGAGCAAGGAGCAGAGGAAACAGAAGGTGAGGGAGATGAGGAGAGTGTAGCTGAGAGTCCGGTTATTGGCTTTGACTATGGGAGTGTCTTGGAACTTCACAAAGATGCACAAAACCAGAACTGACAGTAAAGAGAATGAAACAGCCACAAAGGCCAAAGTCATCCCCAAAGGTTGTTTCACATTCAGGAAGGTCACAAGCTTGGGGAGGCAGCGATCTCTCTGCTTATTTGGAAATCCATCTTCTGGACACTTCATACATTGATCTGCATCTGCAGGAGACAACAAGGGCTTATGGACTGGATTCAAAAATTTTCTCCATGCCCAGACATAGAAAAAAAAATCACAAGAGCTACAATAATTCCTTTTGCTTCCATTGGATGCAAAATCCCCTTCCCTATTTGCTGAGAGACAATGTCAGTGGTAGGTAAGATGGCACCCAAGGCTAAGCCCACTCTGTTCATGTCCTCTGTCACTGGTTGGGGCTTAGATCACATTGATTCTCTGTATTCCTTTCACTTAGCTGATGATACCTGTTCCTCTTAGTCTATTCATTTAGTCAATAAACTAAGAAACTGGATTCCTTTAGAATCAAATGTCAAGATTTTCTTTGTGTATGTTGTGCTGTGCAACAGCAATTCTAGTTTGTGAGTTGCCTATATCAATCTTTCTTCATTCTTCCCAGCTCCCAGTTTATCACTTTTCACAACTAGTTCATATGCATTTTACACATTTTTTGAAGACACTGTGCATATTCATGTCTCCTCCACTGGAATGGAAGCTCCCTGAATGCAAGAATCACTTCATTTTGATCTTTCTGTTCCCCCTTATTTATCACCAAGACTTACACCTACTAAATGCTAGTGATTGACTGACCAATTGATGACATATTAAATAGCTGGTGGGTTTCTCATAGAGAAATCTTTTTGTTTTCATTTTGTAAGTGTCCCTCCTGATAATATGAATGGAACTGATGCTGTTCCAGGATATATTCAACAGTGACTTCCATAACCCTTTACTGCCTTGGTTTCATCAGATTGCTTAAAGAGAAATTCTAACTGGATCATAAACTGAATTTTTCCCTTGTGTTCTGGAATGATGAATTGACCATAGTTTAATCTTGTCCTTTGGTTCCATGAGATCCTCCTGAACTTAAACCCAGAAATAGCCTTCTAAACCCCCCTGTGGCACCCCAGCCCATCCTTGCTACCAGCAGGCTTTCTGTTTCCCTTTTCTCCTCCTTGCTTCTCCCTCCTTTTGGGGAAGATCTTGTACAACTTGAATCTTTCAGGTACTAAGCAAAACCTTGACTCACCTCTGTGACATCAGATGGGACAATTCAATTAGATACACAATGAAGAAGACACAAAGATCTAGAAATCCTTTTCATTTTACTATAAAGCCTAAGTAAGTAAATGGTAACTTGAATAGGGAACAGGACTAGAAGGCAAGAATGTCAGAACTTCAATCCTCCCACAGACACCTGCTAGCTATGTGACCCTGGGCAAGTGATTTCACTTTTGTCTGGCTTGGTTTGTCTATCAGGGAAAGAGGGATATTTCTTTCTTCACAGGATTATTGTGAGGTTCAAAGGAGAGAGCACATGCAAACCACAAAATTGAATCTCTATATAAATGCTGAGCATTATTATACTTTTTAATACCATCATCCTCATCAGTGAATAAAGAAACTCCCCTCATTGCAGGGAGAGAGCCATGTCTTCCCTCATCGAGGCAATAGAAGAGATTTTGCAGAGGTGGGGAATCTGAGGGCTCATGCTCTGATGTAACCTACTAGGTCCTTATGTGAAGCCTTCTGACTGAATCCAAACTTCAGAGAACAAATCCCCTTAAAAAGGAATTTATTCTGTAAAACTTCAACTCAGTCAAAAGGCCACATCCAAGGACCTAGAACCCACATGTGGCCTGGAGGACACAGATTTGGCACCCCTGGGTAGTGTAAACTTTGCATACATTCTTGGATCTTCTCATAAAATCAGCCTTTTCTCTACTTTCTTCTTTTTCCTATTATCTTGGCTTGAAAATCTAAAGCAAGGGGGCAGAGTCAAGAAGGAGGAGTAAAAACAGGAACTCCACTTGGCTCCAGCTCCAACCATCCCCAATACCTATAAAATATGACTCTAAACAAATTTTAGAGCTACAAAACCCACAAAGTGGCAGAGAGAAACAAATCTCCCACTGCAGGCAGCCTGGAAGGCCAACAGGAAGGGTATATCACACCAGACTGGGAGCTGAAAGCAATCCTGTGTGAGCCATGCTGAACCCAGGGCGGCCCAAATGATGGCACAAACTGGCCAGAGCAGACTTCAGGAAAGTGAATCACCAGCAGCTGTGGTGGTTTCCAGACTTCTCAACCAATAAACACCAAAAAGAAAGTAAAAGGTCAGTGGGGAACTCTGTTGGAACTGGGTGACAGAAGAGCACAGTCTGGCCCCTGCCCCTGGGGCAAGAGGCCGCAGAAATGCTGTGGCTGCAGCTGCTGCCACATGGCTGCCTCCAGAATTCCTGGCCTGCAGATCATAGGGATACCAAGTGATCATTCAGAGGATAATCACTCTTGCTTTGACCTGCTTGAATCTAGATCATAGTCTTGGGTGTTGGTCGTGGAGTGTGTGGGCAGTGTGCCACAGCTTGAGGTATCTGTGGAGAAGATGCCCTCCTCAGACTTCTGAAAATATGTGCAAAAACCCCAGCAAATTAGGACATAGCTCTCTCCATTCTAGAAGCAGAGTTTTACTGTGGCAAAGAGCTCAAAAGTCAAGTAATTGGTTGGCAAGATGAGCAAGCAGAGGAAGCAAAAGCAGACCACAAGAATCCTTTTTTGGGGACAAAAAGGATCAAAACATGGAACCAGCAGAAGATAACAAAGTCAAAACTCCTGTATCAAAAGCTTCCAAGAAAAATATGAAATGGTTAAAGACCATGAAGGAGCCCAAGAAGGATTTTGAAAATTAAATGAGAGAAGTCGAGGAAAAATTGGGAAAAGAAATGAGAATGATGCAAGAAAATCATGAAAAGTGAGTCAACAGCCTGATAAAGGAGACCCAAAAAAATACTGAAGAAAATAATACCTTAAAAAATAGACTAACTCAAATGGCAAAAGAGGCCCAAAAAGTCAATGAGGAGATGAATGCCTTAAAAAGTCAAATTGCCCAGGAATTTCAAAAACTCACTGAAGAGGCTAATTCCTTCAAAATTAGATTAGAGTAAATGGAAGCTAATGACTTTATGAGAAATCAAGATAGTATAAAACAGATCCAAACAAATGAGAAAATAGAAGGCAATGTGAAATATCTCATTGGGAAAACCATGGACCTGAAAAATAGATCCAGGGGAGATAATTTTAAAATTATTGGACTACCAGAAAGCTATGATCAAAAAAAGAGCCTAGAAATCATCCTTCAATAAATTCTCAGGGAAAAATGCCCTGATATTCTAGAACCAGAGGACAAAATAGAAACTGAAAGCATTCACTAATCACCTCTTGAAAAAGATCCCCAAAAGAAAACTCCTAGGAATATCATAGCCAAATTCCAGAGTTCTCAGGTCAAGGAGAAAATATTAAAAGCTGCCAGGAAAAAAACAATTTTAGTATTGTGGAAATACAATCAGGATAACACAAGATCTAGCAGCTTCTACACTAAGGGATCAGAGGGCTTGGAATATGATATTCTGGAGGTCAAAGGAGCTAGGATTAAAACCAAGAATCACCTACCCAGAAAAATTTAGTATAATGCTTCAGGGGAAAATATGATCAT
>CM053587.1:353557067-353593711 GCA_028646515.1 Pseudochirops corinnae
AATTTAGTATAATGCTTCAGGGGAAAATATGATCATTCAATGAAATAGAGGATTTTCAAGCATTCTTAATGAAGAAAACAGAGCTGAACAGAAAATTTGACTTTCAAATACAAGAAGCAAAAGAAGCATGAGAAGGTAAACAGGAAAAAGAAATCATAAGGAACTTATAAAAGTTGAACTATTTACATTTCTACATGGAAAAACAATAATTGTAACTCATTAGACTTTTCTCAGTATGAGTATAGCTGAAGGAAATATATATGTATATATGTATGTATGTATATATATGTATACATACATATATATGTATGTGTATATATGTATACATACATGTATATGTATGTGTAGGAGGCTGTATGTGTGTATAAATATATGTGTGTGCGCATATGTGAATATGTATATACATAGACAGAGGGCACAGAATCTGTTGAATAGGAAGGGATGATATCTAAAAATAAAATTAAGAGATAAGAGAGGAATATAATGAGAGAAGGAGAAAAGGAGAGATAGAATAGGGTAAATTATCTCATATAAAAGAGGCAAGAGAAAACTGTTGCAATGGAGGGGAAGAGCATAAAGGTGAAAGAGAATGGGTCAACTTTACTCTCATTAAATTTTGCTTAAGGAGGGAATAACATACACACATTTGGGCATCTTACCCTACAGGAGAGTAGGGGGGAAGGGGACAAGAGGAGGGATGATGGAAGGGAGGATAGGTTGGGGGAGAGGGTAGTTAGAAGCAAACACTTTTGAAAAGGGATAGGGTCAAAATAGAAAATAGAATAAGTGTGGAGTGGGATAGGATGGAGAGAAATGTAGTTAGTCTTTCACAATATAACTACAATGGAAACATTTTGCGTAACTACACATGTACAACCTATATTGAATTGCTTATCTTCCCAGTGGTGGTGGGTGAGGAGGGAAGAATGGAAAAAATCTGGAAATCAAAGTTTTAAAAACAAATGTTAAAAAAAATTATTTAATTGTTTTTTACATGCAAAAAAAAAAAGAAAATCTAAAGCAAGGCTCAAATGCCATGCCATTGGATGAGTCATGGCAGCATCTCGTCTTCTCCCAAGATGTGATGCTATATTGACTCAACAATTACAAGTGTATATTTGCCAATTCTAACTCTGCCCCATTCCTTCATCTCCCAAACTTATTCATTTTCTGATGTTGCTCTATGTGAGGTCTGTTATAGGTGATAGAGAGCTGATGACCAAGCCAAGAAGACCTGAGATCGAGTTCTGCTTCTGATGCATGTGCTCTTGTCACCCTGTGAGAGTCACTCAACTCTTCAGTGCTGTGGGACACTCTAGGACAAGAAGGCACAAAGAAGCTGTTGACCTTCACTAGTAAAGGCAGTTCCTAATCCAGGAGTTCCCTTCAGCAGTGAAGTCACAGATCCATTCCCAGCCCAGTCACTGTCTCCTATTATGTTCATTAAAATGTCCAAAAATAAAAGGTCTCTGGCTTTCAGTGTTCTCTAGTAAGTCTGACTCTTTGTGCTATTCCGTGGTTCAAGCAACATATATGATTTGAACGATGAGTTAGCGAGAGAGAATGTTGGATCATTAGTAGATATGTGTATCAGTAATTGGATGGCCCATATGGACATTGCAGAGTCATGTAATTGCTCTGAGCTTCCTATGTGAAACTGAGCACATGGGAAAGAGGATCTTTGAAGATACCACTAGGCTTCAGTGCTGGTTCAGTCAAGATCAGAATTTCCTCTGAAACCAAATTCATAATTAAGAGAAAAGTGTGAAAACTATGAATCATTTTTCATTACACCCACAAGAATAAAAACTTCCCATCCACACTATATCCTAAAAAAATATAAACATGACATTCAAAATCAGCCACTGAAACATTCATATCCTTAATTCATTCTCCGTGTTCACCATCAATCCTCCTGACATGGACTTTGCTTTCAAAGTTCCATCCTCCTGGTCAATTTCACTTTTGCAATCCTCAAATATTCAGATTAATCAGTAAGTTCATTGATTTGTGTTTGCCTTCCATTGCTGAAAATCATGGTTCATCTCTGACTACTCAACCTGTGGGACTCTTGTCCTTGTCTTCCCACAATTTTGGGAAACTATCGGGTGCCTGTCCACTGTACTGAAGGCCTTAGTCACTAACTCCTTCCATGAGCATTTCAAGAGACTGGCTTATCTTCTATTCTCCCCTCATGATCACCTCATCTCTTCCTACCCTTCTTCCCTTCATTGTTTACTCTTATACATAATATATTCCTGTTCTTTGCATGACCTCATTGTTTACATGGCAAAAATCTGTTCAGACCCACTATGTGCCTCTCAATTGCTTGTGGAGTAATTTACAATTTTAGTTCTTTGGGACTGTGATACTCTACATCTCTCAGCCAAAAAATAAACCTGCTTTGAGTCTGACTGTTAAAGGATTTGCCATCTTTTCTGCTTTAGGCAGCCTGTTCAAAATCAGTAAAGTGGGATTTTGATGCATATTTCATTGTTAAGTCAGTTGCTAAGCACCCCTTAGCAAAGCCAGCTTCTTCCCAGGTATAACAAGATAATTAGACTTATTTCTTTGTGGGGAAAAAAGTTCTGAAACCTCTTCATGTTTGTTCTTGCAATTGTAGACCAAGAGACAAAGTATGATTTTCTCCTTGCCCTCATGTACAGATTTCCTTAGTCATAGATAGAGAAACCCAGTTGTAAAGAAGCACAGCTGAAGCAACCTGCCAAGTCCAATCAGAGTTCCATGTTGGAGTGGATCATGCATGGTAGTAGCTAAGGTAGAAAGTGGGGAGGAAAGAAGGAGTGAGACAGAGACAGAGAGTCAAAGAAATGGAGGGAGAGAAAGAAGAAGACAGAGGGAGGGGAAAGAGAGGAAGAGAAAGAGAGGAGAGAGATAAAAAGAGAGAGAGAGAAGGAAGATAGGAGGGAAAGAAGGGAGAGAGAAAGGGACAGGGGAAGGGAAGAGGGAAAGAAATAGACAGACAGACAGACAGAGATGAAGGAATACAGGGAGGGCAATGCGGACAAGAAATAAAGAGACAGACAGAGGCAGAGAGAAAAGGATAGAGAGAAGGAGAATGCAAAAGAAAATAAAGAGAAACCTGTTGAAAGTAGCCCTAATCTACAAAGGCTGACTGGCTACATCCATTATTTTAGATAAGAAAGAGGTCAGGGAAGATTCAGCTGCTTGGAAGTTTTAACTGCTCCCCTCCCTCTCCTTATTTCTGTAGCTGTCAGGCTTCTTGTGACTGATTGCACCTTGCTTAAGCTAACCCTCAAAGCCCACACAATACGGTCTCTTCCAGCACAAATCAAATATTCCAAGTATTCTTATACTCTCATATGACAGTCACAGGTGTTGTTATGATGGAGGGAGGAATAGCACTAAGAAAACAACCCAGTTGGAGCAAAGGTGGTTGGCTTGTTCCTCTGTATTTGAACATGAAAGTAATTTGTTCTAATGGCCTTTGCAGATTGATCTCAGTCCAAACATCTCTCCTTAAGTTACCTAACCGTAACATCACTCTACCCCCTTAGACATCCATACTGGCTCATTTCAATCACTACCTTTGATTCCCTCCTGGATTGGAATTCTTTTTCCTAGAATATCTTCCCCTGCCTTATTTTAGATGGACTCTTGGGTCAAGCAATCTTATACCCCATGAAAAACTTTGCTTCCAACACAGGAAAAAATATGTGTATACATACATAATATGTATGTATGTATGCATGCATATATACACATATATACACACATATATATGTGTATGTGTGTATCCCTACACATCCTCTTGACACTAACCATACTAATCATTTTATACAGGACGAGGCTAAGTGATTTTTCAGTTCATCCAAGAAAGAAAACAAAAAACAAGTTGTTGTTTTTTCCTTAGATTACACCTTGCATTGTGTAGTGGGATAAGAGGCACCATGTCCTGGGTACTTATTTCAGCACATTCCTCTGGTCTTCTTGGTCTCATAATCTTACTCAAACCATGATGTTTCTCTTGGTTATTTTCTGTGTCAGTCGCCTTGAGAAGGGCATTCCTTGCAGAAACTCACCCATCTGACTGGAGATCTCCCCTTCTGGACATGGGGAGCAGTCAAAGCAGCAGACAGCCTTCCCCTCCAAAGGGGTCTTCCTGAATCCAGCAGGACAGCTCTCACTGCATACACCAGAGGGAACCTGAGAGAGTGACAGGAGAGTGGAATACACATCTTTAAGATAGAGCTACTGAGATTTGGGGCAGAAAAAAAGAAGCCTTCTTTTTTTATCTAAGCCCTACTTCTCTAGCCATTCCCACAGACACGTAAGTCTCAGAAGACTGAGGTTAGAGTCAGGAAGATCTGAATTAAAATCCAGCATCTCATACAAGTTGTGTGGCCCTGGGTAAGTCACTTATCTCTGTCTCAGTCTACTAAACTTTAAAATTATAATAATAGTACTTTCTACAAATAAGTACTTACCCATCCAGAGGATAAAATGATGTATTTATAAACTACCTGAAGTGTTTAACATGCCTCTTTCCTTGCCCCTTCCTTTTATTTTTCTTTAAGAAGAATGAGATTCCTGTGGAGAGTAGCAGTTTACTATTATACTGGAGAAACTCCCAGTTGTCATGCCTTGGGGGAAAACAACCATATAGAGGAAAGACCAGCAGGACTTTTTCCTGCAAAATTGCTTAAGGAGGATCTTTTTTGCCAAGAAACATCTTGAGAATCAACTTTAACATCCTAAGAGAGGTGAGTGGTAGGAAAGGTATTGCAGAGTTGAGAAGGCAGCAGGTGCAGTTGACCTTTGTTGGTAACTCTTCATGAGCTTTCAACATTATAGAAAGTATTTAAATGTGTTAATGGTGTTTATTTTCATGGTAATTAATTACATAGACAGTGACATTGATCTACAATGAAGTCTGTGTGAGAGTTAAAGGAGAAAGTGAAACAGAGAGGGAGAGACAGACAGACAGACAGAGACAGACAGAGAAAGAGACATAGAGAGAGAGCATGCACTATTGAGGAATAGTTGTCTCTTGAATGGAATGTCAGAGATAATTTGCTAATGAAATAAATTTTCATTTATACTCCTTTGTCAGAAAATATTAGGACATACCACTTGATTGCCTTAGCTCTGGGAGGAGAAATAATATGGTAATGAGTCATGAAGCAGGCTGATAAGTGGGAGTTTGGTGTGATGGTTGACTAATACGTGTAAAAGTCATAATCCCTCAACTCAGGCTTCCTATAACAGGGATTAGGAGATTTATACCTGATTCAAATGTAAAGGTATTGAAATATTCTCCATTTAAATATCTGGGTCCTAACCCCCACTTGCCACAAGTTATTTGAATCCAGTTTTGAACTCTGGAGGCTTCAGTTTCCTCAATGGCAAACTAACTGGCCTCACCATTGAAATGCTAGGATTATAAATATAACGTTGATGGTGGTTACTCAGAATGATTGACAAAAATGGATTGAAAGATAAGCAAATGCATTTACTCTGTTTCCATTAAATTTATAAGTCTTTTACAGTTAAAGGGCCAGAAGAATGAAGTGATAGTAAAAGACAGAGCAAAATGTATTATAAAAGTCCTTCAGAAAAATTGCCTATTCTGGAACACTCAGAAATTCAGCCAATTGGAAGCACAAAATTCCAACCATTTCTCAGCTCTGTAAGAACAAAGACTCTGGAGGGGTCCATACCATTTCTTTCCCTTAATTAATCTCAATGGATGCTTTCCTCTCATTCACATGGGTGTGGGGCAGTAGAAGAAATACCCAATTTGGAAGCCTCTTGGCTAAGCCGCTATCTTTCTGATGCTCGATTTCTTCATGTGTTAAATGAAGAGGGTGAACTAGATGCTTTTTAAAGTTCCTACTTCAAGGTACAGTCAAGATTGAAGAGTGAAGGTAAAGACTCTCCTAAGGTCTCCAAAATCCTCTACCCCAACAACTTTGAAATAATGCCTAAAAATAAATTCTGGAGGAGGGAAACTACCAAAAAAGGAGTGAGACAATATTGTAGCCCAATACAACTTAAATGGTTTGCAGAAGAGGTCTGTCTTAATGTGGTCCAAATGAAGTCCAGCACATGCCATGGCCTTCAAGGTAGCAGTGATACCCTGATCCACTGCAAAGCCAGCTCTGAGGCCCAAAGCCCCTGTGCAAACCAACAGCAAGGCCTTGGGGGCATTCTGGTCAGTAGCAGCCACTGGCCAAGCTCTCAGCCCATAGACAGTAAGGGCATCAGACAGCTGATCAGAAGGAGATGACAAGAGCCTCTTACCTGGTACTGGGTATAGGACTTTGTTGCATTGCCCAGAAAACCTTACTGAGCAAAACTAAGTTTTGCTAAAAGGAAAAAGCCAGATCCTTAGTGAAACAAAGGCCTACAAAGTATTATTCAAGAGATTAGAGCAGTATAGAAACTTTGAGTTCAACCATGAGTCAAAGGAAGCACAAAAATACAAACAGAAATGAACAGTGATAAAAGACTAATGAAGCAGAAGCAGCTTCCACCCTAATGAGGGGAGATAATTCATGTGTCACCTCTGAACCTCATCATTAAGGATCAGAGATTTGGACTAATTAGCCAAAACTTGGGAGTGGCTCTGTTATATCTTGATGATCTTAAGAGAAGAATGGAAGAATGAGAAGAAGAATACACTATATAAGGAAAGAAATGGAAGCTTAGAGGAAATTATCTCACATAATTAGAGCACAGAGGAAGACGATTGTGCAAACAAGGAATAGAGTGGAGAGAGGCTGACACTTCACCTTCACTCTTACATGAACTGCTCAGAAAAGGGAAGAATAGAAGAAGCGTGAGAATGAGGAATTAGAGATAGATTTAAAAGAAGATGAGGGCAAAGCAAAATGAACTGTAAATAAAGGATGTAAAAAAATAATTACAGAAGTGAAAAGAGGGAGTGAGAAGAATAATAGAGAGGGAAAATAGGATGGAGGGAAATACACAACTAGTAATTATAACTTCGAATGTGGATGAAATAAGCTCACATATGAAACAGAAACTAAGAGCAGAATGGATTAAAAATCAGAATCCCCATAAAAATGGGAGAAGGACCCATATATACAAAAATATTTAAAGCAGCTCCCTTTGTGGTGGCCAAGGATTGGAAACTGAGGGGATGTCCATCAATTGGGGAATGGCTGACAAGTTGTGTATATGAATGTCATGGAATACTACTGTGCTATAAGAAATGATGAACAGGCAGACTTCTGAAAAACCTGGAAAGACTTATATGAATTGATGCTGAGTGAGGGGAGCAGAACCGTGGGAGCATTGTACACAATAACAGCCAAAGTGTATGAAAATTTGTTGTGACAAGCTTCACTCTTCTCAGCAAGGCAAGTACCTAAAACAATTCCAAAGGAGTCATGATGGAAAATGCCATCCACATCCAGAGAAACAACTATGGAGTCTGAATGCAGGGCAAAGCAGTCTATTGTCTTTTTTGTTTGTTTTTGTTTTGTTTTGTTTTTCTTTCTTATGGTTTCTCTCATTCGTTCTAATTCTTCTATACAACATGACTAATGTGAAAATAGGAATGTGTATGTAGAGCTGATATCAGATTGCAAGCTGTCTTGGAGAGAAAGGAGAAGAGGGAGGAGGAGAAAATTTAAAACTTATGGAAGTGAATGTTGAAAACTAAAAATAAATAAATTAACTTTAAAAAACAAATATTACTTGGTTCTCAATAGAAAAAAAAATAAATGATGGACAGACTTCAGAAAATCCTAGAAAGACATAAATGAACTGATCCTGAGTGGAGTAAGCAGAACCAGAGGAACATTGTACACAGTAACAGCCACATTGCACGATGACTGACTTCATTTTTCTCAGCAATGCAAGGACCTAAAACCATTCCCAAAGACTCATGATGGAAAATGTTGTACACATCCAGAGAAAAAAAATATGGAGTCTGAATTCAGATCAAAGCATGCTATTTGCTCTTTCTTTGTTTTGTTTTGTTTTGTTTTTGCTTTATCGTGGTTCCTCTCATTCATTCTAATTCTTCTATACAACATGACTAATGTGAAAATATGTTTAATCAGAATGAACATCAGAATGCAGGCTGCCCTAAGAAAGGGGAAGAGGAGGGAAGTGAAGAAAATTTTAAACTTATGGAAGTGAACACTGGAAACTAAAAGTAAAAGAATTAATTTTTTAAATGTAATTGGGGCATATTTAACAGAACAATTTTTTTAATAAAATATAATTTTAAAAAAAAATCAGAATTCTACTCTATGTAGTTTACAAGAAATACTTTTAAAATGAGAGATATACATAGTTTTAAAATAAAGGACTGGAATAGAATTTATTTTGCTTCAGATGAGATGTTTAAAAATGGGTAACCATCGTGATCTCAGACAAAGTTAAACCTAAAATACATTTAATTAAAAGAGATAAAGAGGGAAGCTACATTGTGATAAAAAGTACCATAAAAATCAAGCAATCTCAATACTAAACCTATATGCACCACAGGCTATGACATCTAAGTTTTCAAAGAAAAAGCTAAAAGAATTAGAGGTAGAAATAGATAGCAATTCTATAATAAAGGGGAGTTTTAAACTTTCCCTCACAGAACTGGAAAAATTTGACCAAAAAAACAGATAAGAAACTAAGGACATGAAATGAATCTTAGATAAGCTAGATATGATAGCTCTCCAGAGAGACATTAATGGAAAAAGAAAGGAATACACCTTTTTCCATTACACTCCACAGAAAGTGTATTTTCCAACACAACACACTCCAGAGAAAGAACTCATAAACAGAAGTATGCATACTGTGATTTTACATGAACATACACACAGCTATATGTCTATATCTGCATATACATACATACGAATTTTTTGTCAAAGATAGCCTTCTCTAGGGCAGAGATGGGGGGATGGGATAAAAAAATTAAAAGTGCATAACAAAGAACAAAAAACTTAGAAAGAATTACATAAAAACAGAATAGCTTTGAAAATTCTGTATAGTGTTTATTACTTAATTTTCAGGGGGGGAAAAGTAAGCAGTGTGAAATGGAAATTCATAGTTTTATATTGAATCTGCTTTTATGTTGTGCTGTGCACCTGGAAAATTTTTTTGCTTTTTTGTATTTAAGTTCAAAATGAATAAAAATTTTAAAAATATTATTAGCTGCTTTCGAAATGGGAAAGAATGGGAATCTAAGATGGTGTCCATAAACTGAAGAATGCTTTAAGAAGTTACTATTATAAATACATGCAATCATATGTATGTATGTTTGTATGAGTATGCATACAATATATGCATATACACCTGTAGATACGTGTGTATATTATGAAATACTATTGTGTTCTAAGAAATTACAAAGGGGATTATTTCAGGGAAAACAGGGGAGAGTTGTATGAATTGAAACAAAGTGAAAGAGAATCAGAGGAACTCATTCTACAAAAATAATGATATGGTAAAAACAAATAATTTTGAAGTAATTAAGAACTCTCATCAGTGTAACAACCAAGCACAAATTCAAAGGATTAATAAGGAAAACATGTAGCCACCTTCCCGATAAGGAGGGGTAGGGCTCTGAATGCAAAATGAGACATGATGGTTTTTGGACGTGGTCAGTGTAGAAATTTATTTTGCTTGACTATACATGGGATTTTGTTTTTGTTCCATTCTCATTTGGGAAAATGGAAAAGTTAGAATGGATGGAAAGAAGGTTAGGTTTTGCCTAATGAAAAAAATTCTATATACACCCAGATGCATACATATATATGCACACACATACACAAACACACATAGGACACTAGATACCTATGATGCTCATTGCCTTTGTGACTTTGCATAAATCACTAACCCCCCATGGACATCCATTTCCTTGCATGTCAAATGGAGGGTAGAGGATGAAATGGTCTGTAAGGTGTCTTCATTATCTCTACCTATAATCATATTTTAAAATTAGTCACTAGATGTCTCCCATTCCTAAATATACACAATGCAGTTGTTGTTCAGTCATTTTTAAATCATGAGCTTTTGGGGGGTTTTCTTGACACAGGTATTTGAGTTGTTTTCCATTTCCTTCTGGCTCATTTTCCAGATAAGGAATTGAGGTAATCAGGGTGTAATGCCATGCACTAACAGCTTTCCAGAAGAATGCTCCTGTGAACAGCTTTTAAGGTTCTGATTACACAGTATAGTGAACACTTTATTTATTCCATAAAAAATCAATGCAAAACATTCACAGAAAATCGAGGTACAGCATTCACAACATTACAACTTCTCGCAGAACATCAAAATATAGTATTCACAACAGCTTCTCATTAAAATGGCCACATAGTTTCCACATAATGGCCACAAAGTTTTGAACAAAGAACAATCATTTAGTAACTCAATCGAGGTTTGCCTCCTTACTCAGTCATTCAACCATCTCAAAATACAATAGTCAAAATCTTCCACTCATGTGGCACACTAAGTTAACTCAATCAGTCACTTATTCAATCATCAATCACTAAGTACAATCATTTAGTCATTCAATTATCTTTCATTATTCACTATTCAATCATCAGAAAATACACAGACCCTCCACCTTTAGGTCACTAGTAAATTATAATCTTCTTAGTACACAGTATCCAAGTAAAGTCTTCTTTCTACTTAACTCGGGGTAGTCCCTCAGATTCTCTGGATCCCCTTCCATGATCCCAGATCCTACCTGTATTCACCAAATTGTTCAAAGGCAGATAGCTTCCAGGTCCTTGTCCAGCTCTCTGTGAAGTTCCTGCTGCACATTGGAGCTCACAGTGTCCAGTCAATCTCAAATCCTTTACAGTCTCTGTTCCCAGGAAGTCAAAGCTTAACAAAGCCTCAAATAGACAAAGTCTCATCATCATAGTCATGCTTCCTCAGTCTCTTGGCAGCTCATGTTGGCCCTCAGACCCAGAAGTCTCAGCTGACTCCCAGTGAAGTGGCCAGGAACTAGTTAAGTAGAAACTTCACGGACTTAAGATAGGAGTCAAGAAACTGGCCTAGAATAATTTGCTTGTTTTTCATTTGCTTGCTCGATTGTCATGCCCTGTGCCCCTCTGCTTACCCTACAAACCCCCCCTTGTCTTAGCAACAGCTTGCTTGCATCTATATAGTAACCTGCTTAGTAACCAATTGTATTAATTAGATATGTAAACCTAAAAAACTGTGTAAAAGGTTCTTCACCCCCGAACTAGATGCTACTCCTCCTTCTGAATTGGCATGGAGTAGCCCCACCTGGTAAATTAATGCTCCTTAAAACTTTTAATTCGGACTTTGTGGTCACTTTGTTAAGACTAGTCATTTCACCAGAATCAAAAATCACTCCATCCAGGTTTTCAAAATCAAAACCATTCTCTTCAGCCTGGGGGAGAGGGGCTTTCTTCTTCAGCCTCCTTAGCTCCTCTTCAACCTCCTCCTGGCAGCAGCTCTGCCTCCATGATGGTCCAAGAAATTATGACTCAATTCTCGATTTTCATTTCTCTTCTGTAGCTGCTTTGCCTCCAGATGCTGGTCCCACAAAGTTCTGACTGTCCCTCTCTGGGGCTTTTCCTTATACATACACGGCATCAGCTGCTTCTTGTTTCAGCCAACCCTTTCCTGTTACATCAGGAACAGGGGTTCATGTCTTTTGTTTCTTTCACAGAGGCTTGATTGATTACTAAGTCCTAAGTACCTGCTTACTTGACAATACAAAGGGGTCTTCAAATTCAAATTACATTACCATTACACGAGGTTAAATGACTTGTCCAGGGCCACACAGCTAAGTGAGCATCTTAGGCCAGATATGAACTCAAAAAGATGAGTAATTCTCACTCCAGACCTGGCTCTCTATCCACTTTGCCACCTAGCTGCTGCTATATGGAATGTAGAGTAAACCAAATAAGGCAAGAGCTATTCCTTTGATTGAAAGCATAAAGGTAATATTTTAAATGGATCTGACCTTTGAACTGAACCAGCTCCACACTATGACATCCTCATGGATTGTGAAATCTTGACCCAGTGGAGGCTTGGGAACAAACTGCCCCACTTTCACCAGAGCTTCATCTTTATCAGAAAAGATCACATAGTTCATGATGGCATACTGAGCTTCAGGGCTTCTGTTCTCATCCACAAACACCTGGTCACCAGCACTGTTGTTAAATTGAGTGTTCTTTAGGGAAGAGTGCAACTGAAAAGGAAGACAATTCTTTGTCACTGGGTGGTACATGAGGGAAGAGTTCCCTTATATGACGGATATTGGGCCTAGTTTTAATTCTTACAGAGTTCTGTAGTCATATTTGGAGATGAGATCAAATCTGGCTTTCTCCTGGGACACAACAAAATGAACCTCCAGAAACCACACTGTTGCCTACACTCCCCTTGTTCATAATTTCAGTTTTACCCTTGACTCCTCACTATCTCTCATTACCTTTATCTAATCTATCCCCAAGGTCTGTTGATTTCATTTTTGTAAGATCTCTCAAATACACCCCCCTGATCTCCTCTGATACTGGCACAATCTCACAACCTCATACCTGGACCTCTGGAATAGCAGTGAGTCTATGGCCACAGGTGAGTCTCAGACCACAAGTCTCCCCTCATTCTGGCCCATCCTCCATTCTGCCTTGAAAGTAATTTTTCTAAAGTGCAGGTGTAACCATGTTACTCCCAGTGCTCCAGTACTCCACAAACTCTAGTGGCTCTCTGTCATCTCCAGGATAAAATACAAAATTTCCTATGTGGCATTTAAAGCATTCTATATACTAGAACCACACACACACACACACACACACACACACACACACACACACACCCCTTTCCACTCTTCTTGTATTTTCCACCACCCCTCCCCACCTACTCTAATACACCAATGTCATCCTCCTTGCTGTTCCATCTCTTAGGTCCAGTTGACATTTCCCCTGACTGTCCTCCATTCTTGGAATTCTTTCCCACCTTATCTCCATTTCCTGCTTCTGTGACTTCCTTCAAGTCCCAAGTAAAATCCCATCTTCTTACAAAAGCCTTTCCCAATCCCTCTTAATTGTAGAGCCTTTCTTCTGTTATTTCCTCTTTATTCAATAAACAGCTTATTTGTCCTCTTGACAAATATTTTTCTTTATTTGTTTTTTTTTCCTTATTTGTTTTTCACCTGCCACCCCCATTAGATTGTTAGCTCTCCAAGAGTGAAGACTCTCTGTTTCCCCAGTGCTTAGAACAGTCCTAGCACATACTAGGCACTTCCTGATTACTTCATGACTGACTGAAGACACACTATCATTCCCCAGACCAGAGTTTCACTTCTGGTGCTCAAAAGCTGGAGAGTGGACCCATTCTGTCATTCAGCTCCATGGTCACATTGGCATTCTTCTAATGGGAAAAGATGATCCTTGGTGTGCTGGACTCCCATCTAATCAAAGCAAGCACCAGTGCCCAGAGACAGGTCTGAGACATACACATCTCCATTTGTTTATGTGTTCCTCCTACAGTGTGAGATTGAGTGGCAGAGTCAGGTGAATGGTCCTCTTGGAGGAACTGAATACAGGAAGTGCAAGGGAAGCTAAGACTAACCATATCATTGACCAATGAGTGTGTCTGTACATATAGATATATGTGCATACACATATACATATATAATTATACCTATGTACACATATGTGATACCTATATGCATTCATGTATGGTGTGTGTTTGTATACACATAGCTTTGGTATCATTTTCAGCAAACTGACCTGGGGCATCAACATGACTTTTGTTCTTCCTCATATTAAAGATGCTCCCTTTTTACAATTAATTCATGACCATCCAAACATATCAATTTCACATTCAAAGCATAGGGTTCCTCACTCCTACCATGTGTTCTCTGCTCCATCCATTATCTCCTTATGAAATCATATTTTATTTCCAGAGGAAACAAAACATGTTATTTCAGCTCTGACGTGGCCTCAGTTCATACCAGCTCATGCCACAGCCCCTGCTCTAAGGACCATCCACCATAAGGTGGCTTTAGTGGTGATAGATAACCCCATGACTGTAAGTACACTAGCAAAGTTGTTGAAAAAAGCAGATATATGAATAGCTATTAAATGGCATGTGAGATTCTCTACAACTCCATGACTCTATGGAAGAAACAGCAATCATGAGCTCCACATGCACACTAAGTGCTGGAAATTAACAATACAATCTTTAAGGAATATACAATCACAGAATTTAAGAATTGGAAAAGCTTTGTCCCACCCACGTCCAAAATATATTCTCACCACACCATAGCTAAAAAGTGGCTACTCTTCCAATATTACCTCCCATGAGTGAGGCAATACATATTGTTCATCTCCCATTGATCTTTTCTCTGATTTTCTCATAAGCATTTCATGGAGAGCCCAAGCCACAGCATAGACAGTATTGTAGATGGTGTAACTCAAACCAGACATGGTCATATCAAAAGAGCATAGAGGCAAAGTCTCCAAGGAAGCATTTGGTGAACAGATCTCTTGCTCTGGGTTTTCTGGTTGACCTGAGCACTTAAAAGTTGAAAACCAGAATCCCCTCAGTAAAATGTCATCTGGGTATTTAGAAGGTGTAACTGTCTTAAGAAAAGTCTTGAACCCAGGAATTTCACTTGTCAAGTATGAAAATATGAGAGCCCCATGGAAAGCATAACCATAATGATAGAAGGGTCTCATGGTAACGTCCCAGTGAGATGTGCCAATCCACACCTTCTGTGTTGGTAAAATAGGCACTTGTGAATATCTCAGAATCATTAATGAATCTGTGTCACCATGGATGACAATTACTTTGGCTGATGACATTAAGATCCTGGGTGTGAAAGTCTCTTGTGATTCCATATGTCTTCTCTCACTGACAGGGATCTTCTCTGTGAAGGACACACAAACTCTATTCTTTGCCATTTCTTCTCTCATTTCCCAGAGGAATTCCTCACCTCTCATATCATCAGAGACAATCAGTCCTACCCAATTCCATTCAAAATATACCAATAAGCAGACAATACCTCGGTGAAGAGAAGAGTCTTTGGGGGCCATCTGATAGAGTGAAGGGAACCGCACCTTATCATTAAGAACTGAATCAAATGGACCATAGCTGATCTGGATGGGAAAAAAAACCATGGAGCAGCTGATCCATGTTGAGAGAACTCAAGCAAAATACAAACTCTCAAATGGACATATTTGTCAAGAGAAGAAAATTGGATTTTAATGTATAATTTGTTCTAGGTGACATCTCCAAAAGTGTATGTATCCCTCTCTCTGAACCCTCAAATAGACAATGATTCAGTGAAGACAGAGTTCTGCTATTGGTACTTCTACTCCAGCTAGTGCATCTTCCTTGTGCTTTCCAAAGAAACAGGATATATTGTCTCCTCTTTGTTTCATTGTTGACCCAGAGTAGAATTCTAAATTAAACCTGTTATATAATTTTGAGAGTGGGGCCTTGGTTTTGTTTTATAAATGAATGAAAAACACATGAACAATATTGTGTGCCTTTTCAACTTTCAACAAAATATAATTCACCTATACATGTCATTACTTGATTTAATGTTGTATTTCAATAAAGAGTGAAAGCCATGAATGTTAGGGGGAGTGTATAGGAAAGAATTGATTATGTTGGGATGATGGAAAATTGATCAAAAAGAGAGAGGAATACACTGGGAGAAGGGGGGATGAGAGAGGAAGAATAGGGGAAATTATTTCACAAAAAGAGGCACAGGAGAAAGAGATTTTACAATGGAGATTAAAATAGTAAGAGAAGGAACTCAAGTTTGAACCTTACTCTAGACATTCAATGAATTTCCGACCTTGCTGGATTTGGTTGCAAAAAAAAATCTGAACTCAATAGAAAATTTGACATACAATATCAAAGAGAAATATGAAGTACACATCAAAGACTAATTATAAGGGACTCGATAAAACAGATTCTTTACTTTTATGTGAGGAAAAGTAAAACCTATGTCTAAGATTGTTGTTAGTAATTGGGTAGTTCGAAAGAAGATTGGGGCAGACCTGAGTATGCTGTGATTCTAAAAAGTAAAATCATTTAAGAAAAGAAAAAAAGAGTAATTATCTTATCCAAATGAGGTGTGAGAGCAAGAACTGACACAAAAGAAACAGACAGGAAGGAGGGCTAGGGGTTCTGGAATGCTACTCTCATCAGGAATGGCTTAGAGAAAGAACAATACATATATGTTTAGAAGGATGTAAAAGTCTTCTAAATTCAGAAAGAAATAAAAGGCTCAGGGAATAGAGAGTGGAAAGAGGATAAGAGACGAATTTTTAGAGGGAATCCTACTCACATTAGATCTGGATTAAAGAGACAATATATTTATTTAGAAGGGAATAAAAGTCTTCTAAATTTATAAAGAAATAAGAGGATGAGGTAATGGGATAAGGGGCAGTATAGAAGGGTGTCTAGATTAATGGTAATTGAATAAAGATGTAATAACATATATTTGGGAGGTTATAAAAGTAAGTTTTCTAAATTCAGAGAGAAATAAGAGAGTAAGAGGAAAGGCTAGGAGGAGAGGATAAGGAAGGGATCTTAGGTGGGAGATAGGTTAAGTAATAGGAGGGCAAGGTAGTGGGCAGAAGTAGAGAACTCAGGAGGGATAGGAAATGGGAGGTACAAACATAAAATAAAGTTCAGCAGTACAATTTATTAGGAAAAAAACAGGGGTAGTAATCATAATCTCAGACAAAATTAAAGCTAAAATAGGGAAGCTACACCATATGTTAGCCATATTAATCAATATTGTTTTAGACTATGTAAAGTAACCAGACACTGTAAGGTTGGAATAATGCTGTAGTGTAGGAAATGGTGAGATGGTGGACTTAGAAAAATATGAAAAGACTTGGACCTATGAAGGAAGAAGTCATACAGCCTCAGAGAAACAGAGGACAAAAAAGTACAGCATTGTCTTACATAGATGCGCATGATTGCCAATGTCCATTAATGATTATGATTATAGATATCTAAGTATATGTACACGTGTAAATATATGTATGTGTATGTGTATGCATATACAACTCCAGTTTCATTCTTGGCTTACCGTCTGGTTGATGCTCCAGGAGAGGTTTACCTTCACTGAGATTGAAGCAGCTGCATTATGCACTGGGTGGAGGGTTAAATTGGTGTCAAGAAGTCCTGAGATTAACTCCTGCCATGGGAATTTACGAGTTGCATGATCTTGGATAAGCAACTTAACTTTTCTCAGTCTCCAGATTCTCTTTTTGATAATGAAAGTAAGAAAAGCACCTGCCTTATGGGTTTGTTGTGAAAATTTTTTAAAAACACACATATAAAGCATTCTTAAGACATTAAAGGTATTCAAATATGTTAGTTATTGTTATTGCTGCTGTTATATTAATATATTATTATGTATTATTATTATCATTCTTGTGGCAGATAAAGGCATAGAATATATTAGGTTCAATATCACTCACCTGTGGAAAGTTGTAAAGGTCAAACAGGGTCCCCAACTGGACAGATAGAGCTGATGTGGCTCCTCCAATGAGAGCTATAGACTTGTCCTGCTCCCTGCAGCTGTAGTTAGGGATGAGCTGGCCCTGCCCAGACAGCCACTGCAGGGAGCTCTCCAAGGTCCTCTCATCACTGTGGTAGGTGTTGTAGAGGTGGAAGCCTAGGGAAATATTGGGCAACAGGTTGGGATCCCTGTTAATCTCCTCCACAGCAAACACTACAGTCAGGGCCTGCTGGTAATTTTTGTGCAGCCACCTGTGGGGAGAAGGGGTATGGCGCAGGGTGGGGGGGGGGGGGAAGGGAAGAAAGGGTCACAGAACATCAACAAAACCTTCAAATGGAAAACTTTTTGCAAGAATGAATCTCTCCAAACATGAGAATCAAAACTAAAGACTGCAACAGCTGTTGAGCTCATTATATTTATATTAAAAATAGCCCTCCCCCCAAGTGTCTTCTTCCCATATTCTTTTCTTTTTGTGCTTCCTGAGATGGTGAGGACTATTAGCTTTAATTTCTCATGTAACTCTGCCTGCTTCATTCACACTGCACAAGAAGATCAGGATGGTCCTTGACCTTAGAGGTCCTAGACTGTAGTGGGAGCGAGGATAGAACAATAACTGTAATACAAGGTGGCAGGGGATGTGTTATGGGTAAATGTCACTGAGATCTAAGAAAGGTGAGTAGAGGGAGTCCCCGTCCCCCTGAAGAAATAAGCAAAAGCTTCCCGGAAGGCATCACAGCCAATCGAAACTGAGAATGACGTTGATATACAGGTATTTAGGGAAGAGTTCATTCCAAGATAAGGAAATCATACAAACAAGCTCACACAAATGTGAGAACAGGATATTTAGGACCCCAGTATCTTACTCAGGTTCTGTCTGATATCTCCAATGGAAGCTGAGGTCCTGACTCAGCCTTCCCTCCCTCCTCACAGCCTCCCTTTCTCATACAGGGACTGAGAAGAGTAGAAAATCAAAGTAATTTCAAAGATTGGGACTTAATACCAGATCTTCAACCAGGAGGCCAGTAGTGAAGGAAAAATACCTGTATTATTCTTGGCGATGTTTTAAGATACCTAGTACATTTTCTCCAGTGATTACCACCTCTTAGACCCTCTGGAAATGTTTTCAAATGAGGCAGAAGCTGAACATGACATATTCCCAAGTTTTGGCCACCTCACTTACCCTTGATTTCCATTAAATAATTATCAGTGAGGATAACATGAGAGGCTCTGCCTTCACCCTTGAGTGCTATTCTCAAGACAAAATTCACATACCACATAGGGTTTATAAGGGCATTTGACTTAAAAAAGGATTTTTGTTAAATGTTTCATCAATGGATAGTTGAACCTTCTTTTCCCTCTAAGCCAAACCACCAATACTGCCTAGTTGGTGAATAATAAAAAAATAAGAAGAAACATATTAAAGCATTAAAAAGATAACCAAAGATTAAAATGATTTAATGATTTTGTCCTTTAGACCAAAAAAAATAGCAACATCTATTTAAAATATAGATTTATAATTTAAGAATAATAATTTATAAAGAATTTTTTTTTAAATAGAAAAGGAAATAAGAGAATCCAGAGGGATTAAAAAGTGACATAAGGTAAAGCAGATGGACAGAAGCATTTGGCTACAAGGTACAGAAGAGATCAGAATTCTCACCTGCCAAAGAACCATTCAGTGTATCTCATAGTCTGTCTGCCACAAGCAGAAGACAGAGTAAATGGCCAACCGGCTTCTCAGCTATCACAAAGGGAAATTATCCAGGAATTGGCATATTTTAGTCTGAACTCCATTTCTACAGTGCAGACTTACAGAGGCTTACAGGTGAGTACTGCATTGATAGAGTTCCTGCTCTGTAAACCAGGGTTTCTGCAAAGGGAATTGATACAGGATTCCTGAGTCCTCAGCTTCAAGCTCATCAATATATGCTCTCAACAGTATTGTGGAGGTTCCCAAGCCTGGCCTGCTCTATCATGAACATGTAACTAGTGCCAGGGACAGTAGAAGTAAATGATACATATGCACATCTGCAAGAGGAAGAAGACATAACGATATCTTGTCCACCGACAGAGGAAACGAAGAGAGGAGATGTGGCCGCTTTCATTACTGCAGAGGGGGCAGATTTCTCCTTACCCAATAACAGGACACTCTACAGCAATAACTCTGCCCAAGGATGAAAAAGGGCTCTGGCTTCAGATAATTCTGCTGCTTCAGGGTGTTAACTGAATTCCAGGGGGCATAGAGTCTAAGAACTTTCAGTACTTTCAATGCTTAAGTATGAACAAGAAGTCAGGGAGGCAGGGAAGGAGCATGATAAAAGACCGAGACTGCTCAGGACTGAGCTTCCTGGGAATGGGCCCTTGGAAGGGCAGTGGGAGGGGGAAGCAGAGGAGAGAGGGCTTCTCTGTTCAGCTCTGAAAGTCAATCAGATGAGGAGGAAAGTGACAAGAATGTAAAAGATATTCAGAGACAAGATGAGGGGGAGAGCACTCACCATCTCGTGGTACATGGGCTTGCCCTTCTGCTAAACTTTGAGAACTTCTTTTTAGTCATCACAGTGAAAATGAGCCCAGACAGACAGAGACACTTACTGATAAGGCTTACAAGCTGTGTTTGGAGGACTTTCAAACAGTTCTGCTCCTGTTATGCTATTGACTTCAACTGAGAACAAGGGTAAAAAGATCCCAATCTCCAGGTCCCCATCTCGGGAAAGAATGGGGTTAATCTGGTGGAAGCAGTGGGGCTTCTCACTCCTGTACCCAGAGCCTGGAAGCTGCAGCAGCAGAGATATGAGGAGGGAAGAAAGTAATTGAGAAGTATTTCTGTGAAAGTGGAGCAACATTTCCTTGAAAATTAATGAAAGCTCCCAACTCTGAGGAAATCCAGGAGACACTCAGACCAGAGCAAAGTCAGCTGCCTCAGTCACGGACTGATGAGGAGCTGTCCAGCATCAGACAGGGTCTGCCTTCTGTAGATGACCAGCCTCTGGTCTGCTGACCATACCTGAGGAATCACAATGGGACATTAGTCAGGCCCATGTCCAAGACAAGGACAAGCGTGGAAGACTGACAGAGATTTTTATACTTTCACCAGATTTGAAACTGAGCTCTGTCTCCCAGCACCCTTGTTAGATACTGACAGGGACCCCTCCTCCTTCTCCAGCCTCCACAGAGATGTCTTGGTTGATGAAGAACTCTGGGGACCAGACTGCCTAAGGCATCCCTCCTGAGTTTCTGTGCCCAAGGGAAAAACATGAGTGCAAAATTATATTTTGAATTTTTATTCCCTTGTTCCAAGCAAAGGCTATAGTATAGAAGTGTCTTTCTAGGAAAAAAAAAATCTGTCACTTGGATTCAGCTAACTGCCTATGATGACCAAAGCTCATGGAAAAATTCCCTTGTATGTCACAAGATTTAAAAGCCCTTCAGAGATGCCCATGGCCATGATAGCCTGTAAGTCTGATGGCATTGGTGCCCATGCACATCCCCACACCAGTGTAAATGTCAGCCATATCTCATGCTCAGGACTCAGTGTAATCTCTTTCGAAGAGTACTTATAGTATATACTATGCTCACAAATGCCCTCTCCTATTCTGCCCCTCACTCTTTGGACAGGGTCATATCATCACAGTTTCAGAGATAAAAGTAGCCTCAGAGGTTTCTTAGTCCAATAGGTTTATGACAGAATTCCACTCTCCAGTGACAAGATTAAAGACACAAGTCAGCACATATTTCCCACCTGAGTAAGGCTATAATACAGAATCTGTGGATGACATTTTTGCTCTTTTCAAGATGGGAGTAAAGAATTTAGAGCTTCTAGAAACCCTGAAAATAATCTGATTTTACATCTTTATTTTACAAAGAAGGAAACATGCCCAGAAAAGTATGCAGATGCTTCTATTTACACAATATAGAGCAGATCAATTCTGGTTTTTTTACTCCAAAGCAAATACTCTTTCTACTACACATTCTTGCTCCCTACAGAAGTGTGCAAACCTGGATCATCCACTCAGAATGCAAGTGAACCTGCTTCTGTCTAGGTCAGGGATCACCAGAATTACAATGTACCTCAAGGGTCTTTAATCACAAGACATCAGAGATGTAACTGAGCATTCTAGGGTGTGGGGCTAAGTTCAGCAGAGGAGGAGAGGGAATCCAAACCTTGGGATAGCCTGAACTCACTGGACAGGAGACCATTCCATCTCAATATAGCCACTAATCATGGGCAACCTGTGCAGCCTATGGGAAAAGGACAGGCACAGTGGTGTGAATGAATGATGGGGCAAATGAATGAATGTATGAAAATTAGTTTTATGACTCACTATATTACATGCTAGTGACAGAAATGCCAAAAGGTCAGCCTTTGCTCTTTAGAAGCTGACTTTCTAATAGGAGGAGACAACACATAACCGTTGGCTATATAGGTTGGTAGACAGACAGACAGATAGATAGATAGATAGATAGATAGACAGATAGATAGATAGAAACGACATTTATTAAGTTGCTGCTATATGTCAACCTCTGTGCCAAAATACAAATACAATCAAATAAGATAGTTCCTGCCTTCAGAGAGCTTACATTATGATGGGGGAATATAACACATAAAGAAAGGAGTAGAGACTGTAGGAAGTAGCACCAAGGCCTGATTCCTATTGAGAGAAATGATTATTTTTCTCTTCTATTAACAACCAATTATTAATAAAGCTTAAGGGTTTTTTGTCCTATTTCCTCATTTAGAAACCAACCCCACAGATTATTCAGCCAGCCTCTGAATGGCATTGCTGATAGAAATAGAAGAGAATCCTCAAGGTACATACTTTTTGCTCTTGGATGAGACCTCACCAAACAAAAAGACCTTACAAACAGAAACCAGTGTAGGTGAGATCTTGTCCTTAGGGGAAAAGCCCCTGCCCTTGAGAACCTTCCATTAGAATTTAGGGTGACCCAGCTTAAGAAGGGGAAAAATAGATAGAGCAGTCTGGCGAGAAATGGATTCTTTTGTCCAGATTGTTGGAGGTGGCTGAGTCTCATGACTGGGTCACATTCTCAGCAGGAGAATCTGAAATTGTTTTTCCCATTTCTTCATTAACATGTCCACCCCATGACTGATTGTTAACCAGTTAGAGTTGATTTCGCCCTCAGGTAAGGCTCTTTTCCAAAAGCTTTTTGTGTGTGTGACACAATTAGGGTTAAGTGACTTATCCAGGGTCATGCAGCTGGTAAGTGTCAAGTGCCCAAAGCTGGATTTGAACTCAGGTCCTCCAGACTCCATGGCTGGTGCTCTATCTACTGTGCCACCTAGCTACTCCATCCAAAGGCATTTTAAGAATTGAATTTCTGCATGGAACATCTTTGGTTTATGAAAGTCATTGACCACATTTTATCAATTATTCATTAGCCATAATTAATAAAAATGATTGTTAATTAACCAGAAATTATGCCTCTCAGACTTTTCCTTTGTCATACTGCCCAGAAAAGGGAAAAGGTTTTCCTATGAAAACAGGAATGGAGTCAAAGTTCTCCAAGGTTGAAGAGTAGGATCATGGCCACATCTTGCAACAAGTGACAACCAAGAATAACTTCTCCTGTGACTTTAAGTCTAATAAAGACCAAGTACATGCCCATCATGTTAAGTTAAGCAACCACGAAGTTGTTCCCACTGTGGGATTTATGCCAAGAATAACTGTTCTTTTCTGGCTCCATGGCCCCAATGTCAAAGTCAACACTAGCTTTGCCCATTATGGGCCTAATGATGTCTGCAGTCACTATGGGCCCTGAGAGCTTGAGCATCCCTGAACAATCTTTCATCTCACCTAGTAGTTCCTCTATGTTCTGCTTTTCTATAACCAAGCCTCCTAATTTTCCAGAACTAAATCTGTATCTTGCTGTCTTCCAGGAATGCTTGGCAACAAGATCTCAGGTTATTATCAAATAAGATCTATAAATTTCCAAAGGCCCTTGCCAGAATTCTCCTCAAGACCAGTGTTCTCCAAAGAATAGTTTACCTGTCAGATTTGCGGAGAATGGAAGAATTTATGACCAAGCAAGAGATAGAGAACATTGTGAAATACAAAATGGATTAATTTTGATTAAATTGAGTTGAAAAGTTTTTGCACAAAGACAATGAAACCAAGATGAAGAGGGAAGCAGAAAACTACAAAAGAATTTTTATACCCAATGTCTCTGATGAAAGTCTCATTTCTAAAATATATAGAGAACTGAGTCAAATTTATAAAAATGCAAGTCATTCTCCAATTAATAAATGATCAAAGAATATGAACAAGCAGTATTCACATGAAGAAATTGAAGCTATCTATAGTCATATGAAAAAATGCTATAAATCACTATTGATTATAGAAATTCAAATCAAAACAACTCTTAAGTACCATATCACACCTATCAGATTTGCTAACATGACAAAACAAGAAAATTATACATGATAGAGAAGATGTGGGAAAATTGGAACACTAATGCATTGTTGGTGGAGTTGGGAACTGATCCAACCATTTTAAAGAACATTTTGGAACTATGCCCAAAAGGCTATAAAAATGTGCATACCCTTTGACCAAGCAATACCCCTTCTAGGGCTATATCCCAAAGAGATCATACAAGTGGGAAAAATGACCTACATGTACAAAAATATTTATAGGAGCTCTTTTTGTGGCAGCCAAGAACTGAAAATCGATGGGATGCTTATCAATTGGGGAATGACTGGACAAGTTGTAGAATATGAATGTAATGTATACTGAGTGTACACAAGAAATTTTCAAACAGGTTTTCTCTCTCTCTCTCTCTCTCTCTCTCTTTCTCTTTCTCTGTGTATGTACGTGTGTCTCCCTCTGTCTCTCTCTGTCTGTCACTTTCTCTCAGTGTTTAGTGAGACAAGAACTACTTTAGGCTTCTATGTGGAAGAACAGCAAACAGTAATTGCCTGCCTCCTTTGCCTTATCTCCCTAATCCATTGGCATGTGGCCATGAATGCCTGGCACCTCTCTTTTTTTTTTTTTCCATTTGTCTCTTAGTTTTATATTCTTCCCTGATCTCAAATGATTGAGTAAAGGACACATGTTCAACAAGGTTACGACCCTGTGAACTTTAAATGCTCAAAATTATAGTCATAGACATCTTACCATCTATAGCCAAGTCTAGAGAGCAGCTTGCCCTGAGAAGGTACCTGAGGCACTGTGTTCTGCAGTAAGTAAACAATTTGCCCACTGACACACCCACTGTGGGTGTGTCACACACAAAATTGAATCTGGCTGGGGAAAAGTTTATTTGTGACTGTTCATGAGCTTTCAACATTTTTAAAGCATTTAAATTTGTTTTAATGCTGTTTTTTTTCTTGGTAACTAATTAGATAATCAGTGACACTGATCGACATTGAAGCCTGTGGGAGGGTTGAAGGAGGGGTGGGAGGAGACAGACAGACAGACAGAGAAAAAGAAAGAGAGAGAGAGAGCATGCTTTTGAGGAAAAGTCATTGGGATGGAAGATGAAACTTAATTTGTTAATGAAACAAACTGCTCATTTATAGTCATTTGTTTTTTAAAAATCCTGACATCCCACTTGATTGCCTTATACCTGAGATGAGACTTAATCTGGTAATGAATCACGTGGTGAGTTGATAAGTGGGAGTCTAGTGTAATTATTAAACAATACATGTATGAGTCATAATCTCTGAAACCTGGCTACCTACACCAAAGGTTATAAGATTTACAATCGATTCAAATATACAGGTAAGAAATATTAATCAATTGAAATATGTGGACCTAATCCCACACCTGGCACTTCTTGTTTAATTCTGACCAACTTTTGAACTCCAGGAACTCCAGTATCATCAATGGTAGAACAACTATACTGGACTAGTTGGCCTTACCATTGCAATGCTGCGATTATGAGTAAAATTTAGATGGTAATCACCCAACATGGTGAACAAAAAGCTATTGAGAGATAAAAACTTTATTTAATCTGTTTTTATCCAGTTTACAAGGCCCAGAACTGAAGAACCAGAAGCTGGAAGTGATTGTTCAAGACAGAGTAAAAATTAATGCAAAAGCTCTTTTGGAAAACCAGCCTCTTCTGGAACATCAGAAATTCAAGCAATTTGAAAAATATACAATTCAAACCATTTTTCAGCTCTATAGTAACAGAGACTCTGGAGGGCTCAGTACCATTTCTTTCCCAGAATTAATCTCAGTGGATGCTTTAGTCTCATTCACCTAGCTGTAGGACAGTGGAAAGAATATTGGATTTGGAAGCTTCTTATGGGAAGTCATTATCTTGCTGAAGCTTAGTTTCCTCATGTATCAGATGAAGAGGGTAGACTAGATGCTATTTAAAATCCCACCTGGTGGCAAAGCCAAGATGGAGTAAAGGCTGGGCCTCACCCAAGCTCTCTAAAATTCCCCTCCAAACAACTTTAAAATAATGCCTCAAGGTGAATTCTGGGGTGATGAATCCAGCAATGGATGGGATGTAACAATATCCCAGCCCAAGACAACTTAGAAGCTTGGCAGGAAATATCTTTCTTAATCAGGTGAAAAAGGATTGCAATCCAGTGCACCTTGTCCTGGCCAAGTCAGCAGTGAGGTCCTGAGTCCCTGCAAAAGCCAGTATTGAGACCTGGAGCCCCCCTGCAAAGCAGCAGGAGGTCTTGGGGGCATTCCAATCTGTCCCAGTCACCTCAAGATCTCTCAACCCCTAGATGGGAAGGGGACAAAAAAAACAGCCAAGATATTACAAGAGACCCTAACCTGGCACTGGGAGCATGATTCTGTTGCATTGCCTGGAATAATTTAAAAGGCAGATCTTTAATGAAATAAAGGACCAGAAAGTATTACACATTAGATTAGAGCTGTATAGAAATTCTGACGTTTAAACACGATTCAAGAGAATCACAAAAGTGGTAAAATGAACAATAATAAAAGACTAATGAAGCAGAAGCAGCTCATGTTCTAATGTGTGGAGATAATTCATAGGTCACCTCTGAACCTAATCTTTGGTGGGGGGGGTCATAGATTTAGACTAACTAGCCAATTCCTGGGAGTGGGTCTGTTATGGCTTGAAGATCTTGAGAAGAATGGAAGCTGGGAAGAGGAAGACATTTGCTGGGGAAAGCAATGGAAGGTTAGTGGGTATTATCTCATATTTAGGGTGCACAGGAAGATATCTATACACACAAGGAATGGGGTGGGGAGGGGCTGACTCTTCATCTTCACTATTATATGAACTTCTCAGAAAAGGGAAGACTATAATAAGAATGGACATGAGGAATTAGAAGGTAGATTAAAAGAGGAATAATGTCAAAGCAAAATAAACAGTAACTAAAGATGTACAAAAATATTTCTAGCTGTTTTTGAAATGGTAAAGAATGGGAATATATGCACACATAGGGAGAGTCACGTGTATATACCATGAAATACTATTGTATTGTAAGAAAAGATGGACAGGATTGTTGCAGAGGAACCAGGGAAGACTAGTTTTAACTGATGCCAAGCGAAGTGAGCAGAACCAGGGGAGCTAATTCTACAAAAATAAGGACATGGAAAAAAGGACAACTTTGGAAGAATTAAGACCTCTGATTAGTGCAATAACCAACCACAAATCCAAAGGATTAGTGATCAGACATGTTACCCACCCCTGATAGAGAGGGAAAAACCCAGAATTCAAAAAGAGCCCCGATATTTGTTGTACCCAGTCAACGTGGACTTTTGTTTTGTTTGACCATACAAAGAACTTTGATTTTCTTTCTTCCCCAGTTGTGAAGAGGGAAAAGTAGGAGTGGGATGGAGAGAAGGCAAGTTTTTCCAGTTGAAAAAATTATACACACACACACACACTCACACATACACACACACACACATACACACACACTCACTCAAACACACACTCACCACCTAAGATGTTCATTGCCTGTGTGACCTTGCATAAATCACTCACCCTCTCTGAACATCTGTTTCTTCATGTGTAAAATGGAAAGTGATGAATGAGATGGCCTGTGAGGTCACTTCATTTTCAACATCTATAATCCTATTTTTAAATTAATCATTGGATTTTTTGATTCATTAACATATGCAATGTTGCTGTTTACTCACTTTTCATTCATGTTTGACTCTTTGTGACGTTATTTGGTTTTTCTTTTTTGGCAAAATTAGTGGAGTTGTTTGCCATTTCCTTCCCAGTTATTTTACAGATGGGGAAACTGAGACAAAGAAGGTAAAGTGATTTGCCCAGGGTCACACAGCTACTAAGTTTCTGAGGTCCGATGTGACCTCACAAAGATGAGTCTTCCTGATTCCAGGTCTGGCACCTTACCTTCTGTGCCACCTGACTACCCCTATATGCAATGTGGAACAAACCAAATAGGGCAAGAACCATTCCTTTGATTAGAAAAATAAAGTTAATATTTAAAATGTCCTGACATTTAATCAAATCAGCCCCACACTACGGCATCCACACAAAATGTGAAATCTTGACCAAGTGGAGTCTCAGGTACAAACTGTCCCACTTTCATCAGAACTTCATTCTCATTGGGAAAGATCACATAGTTCAGAATGACATCTTGAGCCTCTGATCTTCTGTTCTCACCCACAACAGCAGAGTTCTTAAATTGGGTGTTCTTCAGGGAAGAGAGCAGCTGAAAGGGAAGAGCAACCCTCATCACTAGGTGGTGCCCAAAGGAAGGGCTCCCTTATGTGACAACATACTGGGCCCGGAATTTTGCAGTTTTATTCGAAGGTGGCATCAAATCTGGCTCTCTAATGGAAACCACAGAAACGAACCCCTGGAGCCGAGAGACCATTACATCCTCCATGTTCACAATTTCAGGTTTGCCCTTGACTCCTAACTATCTCTCACTCCTTGATGTAAACTATTGGAAAGATCTGGTGAAGTCCCCTGTTAACCTGCAAGTCTGGTTAGAGGAGACAAATAGGCGAGGTGATACATGTTCTTTATGATTTATTTCATTTAAGTAAGCGGGTACATGATCATGGAGCCAGAACCTGAGATCCGGCTGCCTGAACCAAAGAACCATCCCAGTCCAGGGTGGCTGCGTCACTCGCACTCATTATCTCCGTAGGTGTACCGTCCACACTGCCAGAAAGGAAGTTTCTTGGTTGCAAACATAAATTGACAGGACAATGGACAAAACAGGGTCAGTTTGGAATTTATGATCTCTGGATGTCTGTGTTTTCCCCCTTAGGGAGTATGTCCCAAGATCATCCAAATCTGGTCCCTGGAGTTGCTGACACAGGAAAAGGCATTCTTAAGGCAAAGCAAAGCCATCTGATCAGTTCGGGCCCCGGCCCTTATTGAGGCTTCTTAAATTGACGTTAAATTGTAATCACCCCTTTGCTACGCTGGACGCTGCCACAAGCTCACGGCTTCACTGCAGCAGGCCCCTGGTGGGTCTGCAGGGGCAAGTCTCTCCTCATTCTGGTCCATCCTCTACTCTGCCTTGAAACAACTTTTATAAAGTGAATTCTGACGCTGTCACCTCCACACTCCATCAACTCTAGTGGCTCTGTCATTTCTAGGATAAAATACAAAATCTTCCCCGTGGGCATCCCCAGCACTCCACGTAGTAGAGCTCCCCCCCCCCACACACACACACACACATACGCACACACAAACGCCTTTCCGCCCTTTTTGTGTCTACCCCGCCCTTACTCACCTACTCTTTAAGGCAGTGGTATTGGCCTCCTGGCTCTTCCATGAACAAGACACTGCATCTTCTGACTCCAGCTGACATTTCCTCCCTGCACACCATTCCTGGAGCTTTCTCCTTCCTCTTCTTCATTTCCAGGTTTCTGTGGCTTCCTTGCAGTCCCAGAGAAAAATCTCACCTTTGGAGATAAGCCTTTCCTAATCTGTCTTAATTGTAGAGTCTTTGTCCTGGTAATTATTCCCTATTTATCCAACATACCATTTGTTTGTACAGGTTTGGGATGGCGTTGTTGTTGGGGAATCTTTTGTGTTATTTGGGGTTTTTTGCTGCCACCTCATTAGACCATTAGCTTCTCCAGGGCAAAGACTCTCTCTGTGTCCCCAGTGCCTAGCACAGTGTCTAGCACAGTGGCCCTTAATTAATACTTGCGGACTGACTGATTATGTACCATCATTCCCTGGAACAGGGCTTCACTTATGGTGCTCAAAAAGTGAAGAGGGGCCCATTCTCTCCCTCACCTTTCTATGTTTGAATGGAGGAAATGTAGCTCTGAAAAAACAGGCTTTCAAAAAACCCATTGAGATTTAAATTGAACTACTTGACTAGGCTTTAAACCCAAACCACTCTAGTTTTCCTTGAAGGACCAATGATTGCTGCTGTTGTGTTTGTCCTTCATTTTCCAAAGAGGACCATTACATCAGGGACATGATGACACATCTTGCAGTTGGATTTGATTTGAGTGAGGGGGGGGCTATGCAAGGTCACTGGCCTCACTTTCTCCTCCAGAACCATCTGGGTCCAGGGGCCAGGTATTCATCAAGATGACTGGAGATGGCCTGGGATGCACTGGGAGCCCCTAGCCCTTTGAGGCTAAGGTCTATGCAGGTTCTCACTTAGAGGTGACACCCAGTCAGTGTCAGGACCAGGGATGGCCTCTTTAATTAAAAAACACAAAATCTAGCTGGGAGGGAAGCCCCACAGGGTTGCTGCCCAAAAGTGAAACCACTGCTATGGACATTCACTCAGAACCGGGAGGGCCCAAAATGCAGCCATTAAGTGGTGCTTGGGCAGGGACCTATTGTGGGACAATCTGTGAGCGCCAGAGTGAGATGGGTTTGTGTGGGGTGTTTGTGACCCCAAAATAATCAGTTAGAGACTTTTCTTAAGAGAGATAAAAAGGAGTTTTATTGCTTTCTCATGAGAAAGGACACACCAGCGTCGCCCAAGAGGGCCATGCTGAGGGAGGACCAGAGCGTACAGCTCAAACAAAGTTTGTATAGATCCCAAAGTGGAACCACTACCCACCCACAGGCTCCTCTTCTCATCGGCTGGGCTTCCGAGCTCACAGTCTGAACAGGGGCCCTTCTCCCCAGTAACAAAGAAAAAAGGGTGAGAAACAGGCAACTGTCTGCTCAGCAAATGGGGAGGGAGTCAGAGGAGGAGCAGAGTGCGGGTGAGCAGGGTTTGGCTCTAGCATCTGATGGACCTCCTTATGTTGGGTAACACTGAGAAACATAGAAGGGGCGCAGTGGGGGGCAGTAACAGGAGCAGTCCTCTCTGATCCCACACTAAAGAGGCTTTGCTATTTCTGTATTCCGCTGAGGTTTAAGGCTTGGTCTTTGAGAAAGAAATCTAGCCAGTAAACCCAACTTAGCTGGGCAGCTCTCGGCCATGAAAATTTACCTTCCTTTGGAGAGGAGAGGCAGAGGCAGTAGGGGAGGAAGAGGGAGAGGCAGAGGCAGAGGCATGGCCCAGGCACAGGCCTCTCCGTCTCCCTCTCCTCTCCAAAGGGAGGTAAATTTCATGGCAAAAATCTGCCTGGTTAACTTGGGTTTACTGGCTAGATTGCATTCTCAAAGACAGTGCCTTAAGTCCATCTCACTCTGGAGTCCATAGACCGGACAATGGGTCCCTGTCCAAACACCACTTGATGGCTATTTTGGACCCTGCTAGCTCAGAGTTGATGTCAACAGTGACTGTGTCTCTTTTAAGCAGCCACCTGGAGGGCCTCCCCTCCCCGCGGGATTATGTTTTATTAAAGGGGCTGTCCCATGACCAGTGAAAGGCCTCAGCCCAAGCGTCGTTGCTTATTGCTTGGGTTTTGATGACTTACATCAAGGGCAAATAGTGATTGTTTTCTGTTCTAGCCAAAACCTCTGAGCATCTTTTCCTCTTAGAACCATACTTGTATAATGGCAAACTAGGCCTTCTTTCATCTCAGTTCTTACCTAGCCCTTCATCTCTAAATGGGTGTTGCCTCTGACAAACTGAGACCTGGGAAAGACTTGATTAAAGAGGCCAAGGTCACCCACTACATCCTGGGCTATCACCAGGGCTTAGAGAAAGGCCTCTGTGTCTTCCCCCTTCCCCCTCAATTTAGCATTGAGTGTGTATGGTGAACAGTGAAGGGTTCTCTTGTAGGCCCTGATGTGAGAGCAACTCCGACTGACCATATCACTGACCAAGGAGTGTATTCCCTAAGATTTCTATGGAAATGATTGCCCCAGTGACTTCCTTTCTAATCTGTACCTAAATTAATTCCCATCGCAAAATATCTGAAAAGTTACCCCTTAGCCTCTGTTTGAATCAATCAGTTAATATTCTTAAGCATCTACTAAGTTCCCCAAACGGAGCTAAGTGTGGCGGCGGAAGCCCCGCAATGACAGGGACGTCACTAGCCACAGACCTCACAGCTTCTGGGCAGCTGCAAGTGGATGCATGTTTGTCCTGACATTGCAGCCCTGTGTACTGCTTGGCCCCTTCCACTCTCTGCTCTTACTTCTTGCCTCTCTGGGAAAACAGAACAAGTTCAGTCCTTCTCCCACATGAAAGTCATTCAGATTCTTAGACAAACCTGCCATTTGCTCCCTGAAATGCTCTCTTCACTAAGCTCGACTTCCCCAGCTCTTTCAAACGATCAACATAGAAGTGAGGGAAGAAGCCCTCCATCTGGCAGCTTTACAACTGCCATTCTCTAGCTTCCATACCAAACGCTGGCCATCAACCTCCTTCTCAGACTGAGGCTGCCAAAACTGACAAGACTCTCAGGATCGGGATCTCTCTCTTATTCACAGCTAATTTATCCAAGGTGCCTTTGGCTTTCATGACCATCCCATTGCATCTGTGTATCCTACCGACTTCGTAAACCATTTGAACACCTCCCAGATCTTTTTCAGATGCACTGTCCTCCAATTTGGCATCTCCAATTGCCTTTGGGACATCGTAACGTGGATGTCCAACTGCTGCTGCTGTTCAAGCTGCTTCACTCCCATCTGATTCTTGGGAACCCCTTCTGAGGTTTTCTCGGCAAACGTACCGAAGTGGTTTGCCATATGATTCTTCTCCAGTTCATTTCACAGAGGAAGAAAGTGAAGCAAATTGTAATTGCCCAGGGTCCTATGGCTGAGAAGTCTCTAAGGCCAGATTGGAACTTGGGTCTTCCTTACTCCTGGCCCATGCCTCTCTTTGCTGGGCCATCATCTTGCCCTAAGTGTGTGTGTGTGTACACATGTGTAAAGTTATTCTCTCCATCTCTTCATCATTTCTTTCGGAAGCAGAGAGTGTCTTTCTTCACACATCCTTTGCAATTCATTTGTGTGTTTATAACAGTCCCTGTTAGATGCTGAATGGGCTTCTTTAGTGGAGGGACTGTCTTTTGCCTCTTTTGGGTCCCCAGCGTTTAGTAGCGTTAGGCACATAGCAACTTCTTAATAAATAGTGATTGATTGACTGTCTTGCCTTGTCTTTCTCTTCTGTATTTAGCAAGGTAGACCAAATGTAAGACTTTCAGTGTATTGCTACTGAATTTCATCTTCAACTATTCATTTCAGTGCTTTAACCTGTCAAGGTCCTTCTAGATCATTCCTCTGGGATCATTTTAAATATATTCTTATATGTGGAGAACTTCAGTTCTATGGAAAGGAGGAAAATCTACATATATGAAAAGAAAAAAGACAAAAATTAGAAAGGAATTGTTAGTTTCATGTGACCAACAAGTAAGGAAGTTTGTATGTGAGAAGATGCAGATTTCTGGGGGACATTAACTTGGATTCCTGTAATTTTATCAGATTGGGGAGCTTCCTGGTGGGAAAACTCCTACTAATGCAGAACAGCAGGTGCCACAAGAGTTGGCAAATTATACTCTTTAAGGATAACATGGGGCATGTAAAGGTGAATTGAGTTGCCCAGGATCTTGTACAATGAGTCTAAAAGGCAGATTTGAACCTAGGTTTTCCTGATTGGGAGATACACTCTAACATTCCTACAAAACAGTCTGTCCAGATCACCTCTCAAATTATAAGAATGAGAGGACTGGGGACAAAGAGCTCCTAAGTAAGTGTTAGTAAAAATTATGAGTAGATTCAATAAACAGGGCTCTAAAATGAAAGAGACAGATTAGGGAGATAAGTGTCTATGTGTACTTAAAATGATAGATATCAGGAAATAAAAGAATAATTTTAGTAAACAAGAGATGTTTATCCTAGAAATGGAAAGAATTAGAAGAGGCACAGTGAGGGTCTTCCAAGGATTGAGGGGATGTCCTATGGAAGGGTGATCATATTATATCTACCTGACCTGGAAAACATAACTAGGAGCAAAGCCTGAAAGCTAAAGACTGCTGAGCATCGTGGCACACACCTATGGTCCCAGCCATTTGTGAGGCTGAAGCTGGTGGATTGTTGAATTCAGGACTTCTGAGCTTCAACTGGGTTAAAGCTGACTGGGCATCTGAGCTATTTCTGGTAAAAATATGGTGATCCTGTAAGAGTAAGGGTTTCCTTAGGCTACCTAATGCCAAGCAGCCCTGGTCAGAGAAACAGAGTAGGTTAAAGCTTCCCTGGTGATCAGTGTTGGGGTCAAGCCTATGAGGGACCATTACATGACAATCCCTGGTTAGAGAGAGACAGAGAAAGAAAGAGAGAGAGAGAGAGAGAGAGAGAGAGAGAGAGAGAGAGAGAGAGAGAGAGAGAGAGAATAAAATGAATAATAAAAAAGATTCTAGTTTTCTTTTTGTATAGATGGAGCACTAGCTTTTATAGCCCCTCCAAATTAGAATAAGGGTTCAGTTAATGTATTATAAAATGAAAAACATGGAAGTCATTGCCATAGGTATGAAGATTTGGCCTCACATAAACAGATCTCCTCTTAGAAAAGCTCCAGCCCACATGCCTAGAGCATTGGGTGTGAGCAAAAGCAAGTGGGCCAGTACTGGCAAACTATGCCTCTAAGCTCTCCTCCATGCTGATTGACACCCTCTGGATGCCTTCTTGCTTACCATTATCTGAGACTGAACTCTTATAATCAATGATAACCAACATGAACTCACTGCTTAATGATTAACAAATCCCTTTAAACAATGATAATCTACAACAATAACCTTATTCCTCAATGATTAATAAGCTCCAAGGTGATCACACCCTCTCCAATTCAATGGTTCTGAATCTATCATTGTTTAAACTCTTTTCTCTATCTCCTACTGCTCACTCCCTAATTTCCATCCCCCTTAACTCGACCCCCCTCCAATATCTGAGACTAAAGCTACCAACTCCTTCCACTGTGCCCTCTAGAATGCTTGTTTCATAAGTAAAAAACTTACTTTTCTCTTTAGTCTTTTCCTTCCCACTCCTTCCACCTTTTGGCTCTCACTGAAATGGGGGTGCTCCTAATAACAATTCCTCCCTGGCTGCTCTCTCTGGTATGGATTGGCACTTTCACTCCCCACCCCCACCCCCATCCAACTGACTGAGGTGGCATTGGGGGTTAAATGGAACATTGTTCCCTGTAGCCACTACTAGGTTCTCCCTCTATCACCATCACTCAGTAACTATCAAGATTCTGGTAGCTCCTCTTTACTGACTCCCAGGAGACTCACTCCCCTTCCTTCACAATAAGGACAGTAACTGATTCACAATCTTTCTTTCCTCCCTATCTCCTCCATCATACTAGTCTATTTCAACATACATATCACATATACAACTGCCTCAAACTCTGACATTTCAGCTCCTTAATTTAATGAGTTGCCATGACCTATTTTTCCACCTCAGCTATACATAAAGATGGTGATAGAGCTGTTGTGCAGAGAATAAGAGGGAGCTGAGACCTGAGTTCAAGGTGAATTTAGATGTGGATTTATTAAGCAAGCGTGTGACTGCCAGAGTTGTCACTCAAATTGGCAGTGATTTTTGGAAATACAGATCTTGGTTATAAAGGCTGAAACCACAAAATTATATTAGGGAGGGGAGCTAGAAAAAGTTATGATGTATAGAAGCAGAGAAGAGCCATTGATTAAATCTATATTACTCAGGGGAGTATGACACATGACTCAGGGGTGCAACCTTCCTGTGAAGTGAGGGTCTTTTCCAGAACTGGGTGGAGGGGACAGGGTGGAGGGTCATGGGATGAGGGGGACTGGAATTTTCCAGAATAGGTCAGGGTCATGTTCTGGGCAAAGGGGGTGGAAGCTTTGCTTGGTCAGTGGGGCAGGACAGGAGGGCACCTAGATAAGGTCCTTGCACTGTAATGAGCCTGGTACACTATAATGATTCAGGTAGAAAATATGAAATGCCGATTAGGGGAGACAGAGTCAAGGAATGCCTTGAGCAATGCCCAGACGTGCCTTAAGCTGTTTCAAGCTAAAATGTAAAATAGGGACAAAAATAGAAATACAAGAGGGGCTTAATGGTGGTATGTAGTGACCTGGGATTTGGGTTTGGGTAACACAGAGCCAGCTAGGTAGTACCACAGTGCACACAGTGCTGACCTGGAATGAGGAGGACCCGAGTTCAAATCTAGCCTCAGACACTTACTAGCAGTGAGACCTGGGGCAAGTCATTAAATTTGGTCTGCCTCAGTTTCCACAATTGTAAAAAAAAATTAGGGATGATAATAATAGGGTTGTTCTGAGAATCAATGAGCTAGGAACTCATTGAGTGCCTGGAACAGAGCAGGCACTCAATGAATGCTTATTTTTACTTTTTAATTGCACCCTCAATCTTGCTATCACCCACAAGTGTTCCGTTTCCACATTTATGAACTCTGAAATTCCCTTATCTGATAAAAATCTGTTGCCATTCTACCTCTCTTTCTGCCTTGTAGCTCTATTCTGTAACTTCTCTGTGACTTCCAATCCCTCTGCTCCTCAATCTCTGCCCCAGCCATCACTCCTCAACTGGCTACACTCTCCTCCCTTCCCCATCTTAACCCCTTGAGGAGCCAGGTCAACTCCAGGGCTTAGCATGGTGCCTGGGATATGATGGGTTCCCAATAATTGCTGGCTGACTGAATCTTTACTGTCCTCTTCTCATGAGTCCCTTACCCCCTTCTCCTGCCAAGCCTCAGCCTTGGTTTACTCCCATGTAATGATACTGGGATTTGAAGATCTTCCATGCCCCTTGAGCTTGCTGACGTAGCAGGAAGGGGTGGAGCAAGAGAACGCTAGAACCAAGCTAGTCTCCGTGCGGTGCGGACTGGAAGCAGCGTCAGAGGCAGTGGCTG
>CM053587.1:353594211-353610136 GCA_028646515.1 Pseudochirops corinnae
CTTCCTTCCTTCCTTCTTTCCTTCTCATGCCTATTGACTGGCTACAAGGAGTAACCCATGCGAGTCAGATTTCCAAGTTCCTGCACTTTGAGGGGAGCAGGGAGAGGAACCTCCTTACCTTTCCCCACAGAATCTTTTCCATCATAATATGCATGCCTTCATGCTGCCAGGCCATGTATTCATCAATGGAGCCCCGTATGTGCATATCAGGTGGGTACCAGTAGATGGAGGTACTGTATTTTCTGGTCAGGTACAACAGGATGGCCACACTGCAAGGGACGGGCCGGGACGGGGAGAGAGAGGCCAGGTGTTGGCGGTGGGGCAGAAGAGCGGGACAAGTGGGGATGCCCTCCTCCCCAACGCAGCACTTGGGCTCCTCTGCTTCCCCAAGAGCTTGCCTCGATGGGACATTTTAAAGGCTACAAAGTACAGATGTAGGTGGATTCTCAGGTGTTAGAAAATCTGGGAGGTAGGGGCTGTTGTCATCCCCATTTCACAGATGAAGAAACTGAAGCAAACAGAGGATTATGACTTCTTGTCAGTGTCTAAGGTAGGATTTGAACTCTGATCTTCCTTGGTCCAGGTCCAGCGTTGTAGCCAGTGCACCCCACAGTGGCCAGAGATGTCTTTTTTAGGAAAAGGTTTGGATCAGAGATCTTATTGGGCAGCCAGGTGGTGCAGTGGATAGAGCTGGGCGTGGAGTCGGGAAGATGAGTTCAAATATGACCCCCGACACTTCCTAGCTGTGTGACCCTGGACAAGTCACTCAACCTTGTTTGCCTGTTTCTTCATCTGTAAAATGAGCTGGAGGAAGAAATAGCAAACCTGCTCTGGTGTCTCTGCCAAGAAAATCTCAAATGGGGCCATGAAGAGTCAGACACGGCTGATCGATTCCCCTGGGAATTTCAGTGGTGTATATGTGGTGAACTCTCATTGCAGTGTGGGCAGCACCTGCCCTGCAGCTCAGTCTGGGAAGCGGCCTGCAACCCTGACAGGTGACTGGTCCAGGGTCACACAGCCAGACTGGGCAGAGATCATTCTCACCTGTCAGCTTCAGGCTGATTTTCTAACACCTGAGATTGTTTTGAAGGGTTTACCTGAGGTCCCAGAGGCCTCATGGATGGCTGCTGAAGGGGGAGGGGGAAGAAGGTTTGGGAGGCACTCCCCTTGTCTGCCCAACAGCTGGGTCCCTGGCATGCTGGCCCCCGAGCAAGGGCTCTGAGAATGCCTGGCACTTGTGTGGGGGACCTTCACATCCCAGACCCTGTGGCCACCCTCTGGCATGACCAGCATCACCTCTCAGCCAAGACGAAGCTTCCCTCCCGGAGCACTGGCACTTTCCTCAGGATGCTGATATCTTGGAATTCTTTACTGTGCTGATGACCTGTGCCAGGGGGAAGGTCCCACACTGAGACCCAGCAGGGCAGAGGGAAGGCACAGAACCCTTCACTCCCTTCACTCCCAGGGCCCCGGCTCCCCTCACAATCCCAGAACTCTGTCAGCTTGAACCTTACAGACCATCTGCTCCCACCTCCTCAGGCCACAGATGAGACCCAGAGAGAGTAGAGAGACTTGACCAAGGGCACACAGCAGTGCTAGGATTAGAAGCGGGCCTGCAGGGTTCTAGCTGCTGGGCACATTGTCTTCCAGTCCATGCTCCCACAGAGGGTCAGGGGCCTGGAGGCAGGAAGACCCAAGTTCAAATCCTGCCTCAGGCATTTACTAGCTCTGTGACACAGGGCACGCCATTGGACCTCTTTGCCTCAGTTTCCTTATCTGTAAGATGGGGATAATAGCACCTACCTCCCAGAGCTGCATGGACTAGATGAGCTGCCATATAGAGCTCATTCAATAAATGCCAGCTGTCACCGTGTCCCCCTCAGCATGGGTCTCTGTAAGTGTTCATCTGGGCTCACACAGGATCACCAGATCTTGAGCTGGAAGGGACCCCAAAGACCATCTAGTCCAACCCCTTCTTTTGACAGATGAGGAAACTAAGGCCAAGGGAAGGGATTTCCCCAAGGTCACCAAGGCAGTTCTTCCCTCCTGGAGAACTGGAGGGAGACCCTTCACAAAGACACACAGCCCCTGAGAACCTGGAGAGGAGAAAGGCAGAACTGGGCTGGCAGAAGGTCTGGCCAGAAAAGAGGCAAAGAAGGAGAAGGCTGGGCTCTGGAGCAGCGCAGGAGACGGCGGGGGGGAGGTGGTGGTGCTTACTCTGGGCCAGAAGCCAGTCAGTGAGTGATCAGCAGCCCCCATTCCCTCCTACCCTCAGCTCCCGGGCCCTGCAGGCTCCTGTCCCCATCACTTAGCTCAGGGCAGCTTCTGGGACTGGGAGGGGCTGTTGCTCTGAAACTGAGACTGGACCTGTGTCCCTTCCCCTGAGGATTCTTCTTTAGGTCAGGTTGGGATTCAGTAGCTTTGGAGGGCCCAAACTGCTTGGAGATTCTGTGATCCCCTGTAACGGTAATTAATTTAGCAAGTACTTAGCACAACCATGGCTCAGTGCCCTGGGGAGTGGGGACCCCTCTTAACCTTTCATCAGATCAATGTCGAAGTAGTCAAAGTGGATATTGTTCATCTTGGCAAATATATAAATGGCCCGACAGGGTGGGGAAGCAAGGTCCAAGTACAGCTCCAGGTTCATGGTGACTGGAAGGGAATAGATGGAAAACACCAGGGAGGGTCTCAAGCCACCTTGTGAGACAAGAGGTGCCCACTGTCCTGTCTGGAGCTAGGCTCTGGCTCTGCAGATGGCTCTGTGCCCAGGATCACCATGGGCTGGTCCTCTTATGGCCTTGGTTCTAGAACCTCTGCTTTCTGTCCACATTGTCATGGAGACAGGCAGGTACATTCATTCCCTGGTCAGTGTTCTGTCCTTGAGAGGGAAGAGTCATGGAGTCACAGAATCTGAGAACTGCAAGGGGTCTTGGAAGTCCTGTGCTCCAACCAATCCAGTCCAACCACCCAGCTCTTACCCATGGCTCCAAGAAGCTATAGCATGGACAGTGGCCACACCCCGGCAAACTGTTTTGGTAGATGGACCAAACCAGGGTGAGGGTAACCAAGAGGGTTGGTGAGTCTACTCTAAGTATGTGAAGACTTCCGTTGGTGCAGTGGATGGAGGAGAACAATTTGTTCCAATGCATGAAGGCAGCTGAAGCAGGCACTGTGCAGTGCTTAGAATGGTCAGACATTGAAGACGCCAAGGGCATCCACTGCATCCTGGGCCATCACCGGTCATCTTGACTTTTGTCTTATCCCTAGATTTGATGACTCTGGAAGAGGGAGTGAGGCTGACGACTTGACACAGCCTCACTTAAATCCAGTCTATTCATGAATCAAGACATGGCCCAGACCATTCTGACATTTTAACCTACCTCAAAGTCCTCTGGTGACACATTACTGATGAAGAAGCAGGTGGGGGTACACTGGGAGCTGTAATCACAACACTGCACACAGGGGGCCCAGACCATAGGGTCATCTTCTCACTGGACTGAAATGCAGTGGGACTTGGAGCCCTGTAATGGAAAGCAAGTGAATACTTAGCACCTTGTTTCAGTTCAAGTGCCTTTGAACCTGGCCCTGATTATATCAAGTCTTTGTTAAGAACCAGAACCAGTGTATCCCACAGTGGAAGGGACTTGCCAAAGACAGGAATAGGAAGGACTAAGGGGTGGGCGGAACAGGGAGGAGCTAATGACAGATAAAAAGCTCGAGCACAGCAGAAATGAGAAGGGGAATGGTTGTGGTGGCCAGTGCTCTGTCTCTTCTGTCTGTGTTTGTGATATTTCGTACAGAAGCCCTAGGACCTTACTGGAAGCCCTGAAAGAGGATTTTCTTGTTTGTTTATAGAAGTCCTGGAGGAGGGTTTCAGAGGTCCTGGGACTATGCTGATGATTTGTGTTGCCTTCTCAGACCTTGTTTGTAGATCTCTGTTGATTTCACAGGCAGGTAGTGAATTGATGATGGTATCGGCAATGTGGATGAGTGTTGTTTTGGCTCTGTTAAGCTTTGTCTTTCCAGAAACTGCAAAGGACTTGAGGTGGACTGGACACTGTGAGCTTCAATATGGAATGGGAAGTGTGCAAGGAGCTGGACGAGGAGCTGAGAGCTGCCTGCCTATGAATCCAGGTGACAGTTGGGTAGATTCAGGCAAGATCTGGATCGATGGAAGAGGAACCATGGAATTTGGGAGCCAGCCTTGAGCCAAGATGAAAAGACCTCTCCTTGGGTACTTAGTGGTGACTGAGAAGATCATGGTTTACTGTAACCTGGGGTGGGAGAACTTTGTACTTTGTACCTTGTACCCCTTAAGGATGATTGCGTTAAGGATGATAATAATCTCCAATCAAGAAGAAAGGAGACTTTTTGACTGAGAGATTAAGACAATGTGACTTAGGGTGGGAAAACTTTGACCTTTGTACTTTGTGTCCCTTAAGGATGATTGAGTTAAGGACTTACTGAATGATACCTTTTGTTTAAAACTATGTGGGCACTTTAGTGATAAGTTATTAGGTTATATCATTGTGAATGCTGTACTTTGGTTTCTGTGAATGTTTTGCTTTAATTTACTTCTGAATAAATAGAGAGTTCACTATACTATGTGATCAGAACCTTAAAGCTATTCACAGCAGCTGTCCTCTGGAGAGCTTCTTGTGCTTAGCTTTACAAGCCCCCAATCTTTGAAGAACCACACTGCTCACCTCCTGGTGTGAGGAAGGGGCTAGAAAAGGTGCCCTAAAAAGTGTCTGCTTTACCTAGCCTACCCTGGCCTGCTTATGATGGTGTGTAGGAAGTCTACCTTTTGGTTGAAACATAAAAAATACAAAAACGTCTGCAAAGATGATTCCACTCACCATCAGCACATGAAAGGTGTGCACACTTACAGATAACAGAAAATCCAGTGGACCTGAAAGATGAACAGCTCTTGTTGCAAGAGAACTCAGCAGGTTTTGCATCCAAATAGCAGCCCTGAGTGAAACAAGGGTGGCAAAAAAAGGGCTGCTTACTGCAGTCAGAGCTGGATTCACTGTTTTCTGGAGAGGCTGCAGTGAAGGGGAGTGCCGTGAAGCTGGGGTAGGTTTTTGTGATCAAAACTAATCTAATCAGCAAGCTTGTATGCCTGCCCAAAGGCGTGAACGACGGGCTCATGACAATGTGATCGCCACTTGCAGGAAAACATCACGCCACCATCATCAGTGCTTATGCTCCCACCATGATGAACCCTGATGAGGGTTATGAAGACCTAGGGACCCTTATCATCAATGTGCCAAAGGAGGACAACCTTGTAATTCTGGGTGACCTTAATGTCAGAGTAGACTCAGACTACCAGTCACGGCAGGGAGTCCTTGAGAGGAATGGAATCAGAAACAGCAACAGCAGCAGTCACTTGCTAATAAACACTTGTGCATCTCATGACCTTTTCATCACCAAGACTCTTCCATTTGCCTAAACACAACATTGTTGTTGTTCTTCATTCTCCAAGAGGACCATGACATGTGGAAGGTGATGCCATGACTTGCAAGTGAATTGTATTTCAATGAGGTAGGGCTATGTAGTCACCAGCCTCACTCTCTCCTCCAGAGCCATTTGGATCCAGTGGCAAGATATAGATCTGGATAACTGGAGATGGCCCCAGATGCAATGGGAGACCTTGGCCTTTGTAGCCCATTCAGTGATTAACGCTAGGTAAGAAAAGAGGCAAAGTATGACCTCTTTTACTTAGTAAAAAAAATAATCTGGGAGGGAAAGACCCTTAGAGTTTCTGTCCAAAACAAAAACAATTGTTATTTTCACTCACTCTAAGTTATCAAAATCCAAACAATGACCAAGTGAGGCTAGGTCTGGGACCCAATGTTGGCTCCCAATGAGCTCAGGCAGTGCTGACTGATCGTCCTCACTCCCAGATTCACTCAGAACCACAGAATGTTAGGTGGGAAGAGGCCTCAGGAAGCACCTCATACAACCCAAGCCTGAATGAGAATCCTTGCCAAGGCATCCCTGAGAAATGGCCCTCCCACCTGGTGTAATGGTAATGGGAATTTGAAGACCTTCCCTGCCCCCAGTAGGCTAAATGTAATCACATGGAACCTGTGGTGGTGGGAGTTTGCTGAAGGGTAGAGCAGAGCCCACAGGAAGTTGGGAATCAGAGCAGCTAGCATGGTGGGTGAGAGAGGACACAGGCAAGGAGACAGCTGGGCTTGTGGGTATTTGTTTATGGGAAGGCTAAAGGCTGGTGTGGTTCCCTGCTGTGTTATGGTGCATTCACTTCTTTGTTGCTATGATGGGTTTGATTTTCTGGTGTTTGGATTTGGCTTTCTGGTGTCTGAATAAATGCTTTGCTTCTGTCTTCTGTATGGAGAGTCTGTTATATTTTGTGATTCAGAACTGTGCTGGTATATTCAAAGTTGTCAGTGGTGCTGTGAATATTGGGTTGGCACATTTGGTGATGAGGATGGGATTGTGAAATATCAGACCTCTATTTGGAGGCAGAAGAACTTTTGAAGAAGAAATGGATATCTGAGGATGGGAGGATGTACTTTATTCCTCTGTAGCAAGAGAATAGGCTAAAAGCACTGGGCTCTGTGAAAACTGGGAATCGAGGTTACAAAAGGGAGAACCTAGAGATTTAGAAACATATGTGCAAGGAATACCAAAAAAAAAAAAAAAAAAAAAACCAGGGAAAGAACTGGAAGGAGTATGTAGAAGAGGTGAAGTTTTACTAATAGGTTATGGTATGATATATAAAAGCAGAGATAAACTGCTGGAAGAGAAAACTCAGATGGAAAGGGATTTGGCTGTGTTATAGGGATTGGGCTCTCTTTTAGAATAGCAAGCTGGAGGATCTCAGGTGGTAGAAGAAAAAACTGTGAATTTCGCTAAGAAAAAGTAAGAATTAACAAGAGGAATGTGCATGCCACCCTAATATAGACTGAGCCTAGTTGCCCCATAGGTGGCTACCAGGGAGTGTGTAGGTGGAAAATGAAACAAAGTTAAATGATGAGGCTTTTACCATGACAGAAATTTGCCCCATACTAAGAAGAAAGCAGGAGAACTACAGGGGCCAAACCGAGTTCAGGGAGATAATAGAGGATTTCATTCAGCAGGAGGTTATTGATACATTGAGTCAATTCACCCAAAACATGGGAGAATCATTAGTGACTTGGATGACAAGAATCAGTGATGAAGGGGCCGATGGAGTATGTGTAGGTAGTATGGATTGCTTGAAATTTTGTGATATGCAAGGAGGTAATAATATGACCAATCTGTTAGCTTTAGCTGCTGAGGGGTGCAATAAAATGTTTTCCACTGATTCTCTGTGGTCTTGTGGAGAGAGACCCTGGTATTCACTTAGGGACTGTGTGAGAAAGTTAAAGGAGGAGGAATTGAACACAGCTCTCATGGTCAGAGCTGCCAATGTTGATTATAGTATCCCTTTAGTAGTTCCTCATAGAAATATCATAGTGGAGTGGGGTAGAAGAGGGACAGGCTGAGGGTCTGGAGTGGGTGTAGGAGAGGGAAGAAAAGGGGGACCTTGACCTGGCTCTCTTATGTCACCCCCACACCTATGAGCCCACCTCCAATGATAAGCACATGCTTGATGAGGATCTTCTTGGCTGAGGCCTTGGGTCCAGTGGTGGAGGAAGAGGGGGCCATAGGGTGCAGGAACTGCTGGGTGACAAAGGCCATGGTTTAGCAGCAGGTCTCTTCAAAACTCAGCTCAAATGCCACCTCCTACTTGAAGCCCTCCCTGATATCACTAATTGCTAGGACTCTCCCTCATCTCCCTGAAATTACTCCATATTTATTTATCTGTGGACATGTTTCTTTCAAATAAAATGTCAGCTTCTTGAAAAAAAAAGAAATATCATAGTGAAGATGGCTCTTCCTGCTTATAAGCATCTAATTCTGACTCTACTAATTGGGAAGATAGGGCACTCTCTTTTGGAAGTGCTGGATGAGATTTCACATTTTGAGTGACTTAGGGGCATGGGAAAAAGATAAATTTCCTTGAGAGAGAAGAGTAAATGGCCAGAAGATTCAAAGTCAGAATAGACTGATGAGAAAAGAATTATTTACCACTCTATTGAGAGTAGATTTTGGAAGAATTGATGGTATTTCAACTAATGAACTATAAAAAATGATATTGAGAAAAGGGCTTGATGTTAGACAGAATAGAGAAGTAAGAATTTCCCTTACAGATCTTCCTAAACCATTGTGTACAAGTTTGTCACACCTCCAGGGAGACTCAGATTAAAGAAAACACTGGGACAAGTGGAAGCAGTCAGTATGCTAAACTTAAGGCAGTACATCAAGCCATTCAAACAGAACAAAGAGGACAGTGTCATATATTTACTGATTCATGGGTGGTAGCTAATGGATTAGCTACATGGATGCCCATGTGGAAAAATCAAAATTGGAAAATTAATCGCAAACAAGTCTGGGGTAAAGAATTATAGGAACATATATGGGACATATCTTTGGTTACTAATTGGTCAGTTTTTCATGTAGATGCTCATGTGGCCCACATCGTGCCAGAATGTGAGTACAAATGCATACATGCTGATCAACTAGCAAAGACTGCTACTCAACATATTGTGTCTACTTTGACACCAACTGATGATCCAGTACTAGCAAAATGGGTCCATCAAATGGTCAGCCATTTAGGGGTCCAGACCACACACCAGTGGGCACAAGATTGAGGTATTCGTATCTCACATTCATTGTTAAGACAGTTAGCAGAGGAATATCATATATGTCAACTGGAAAAGGAATGAACTGTTCCTTGGGTAATAACTGGAAAGAAAGCAAGGGGAAAAGTTCCAACACAAAATTGGCAAATAGATTATATTGGTCCTTTATCTAAACATAAAGGATGCAAATTTATATGTACTTGTGCTGACACCTATTCAGGTATACTAGTGGCTTGTCCTTATAAGAATGTGGCTCAGAAAAGCACCTGTAAAACTCTACATCTCCCAAGTCTATATTATGGAACTCCAATGTAGATTTAAAGTGACAATCGGTCACATTTCAAGGGTCATGAAATGAAGAGATATAATATATTAAACAATATAGACTGGATATATCATATTCCATATGGTCCACAAGCATCTGAATTAATTGAAAGAATGAATAACTTATTGAAAGAACAGTTAAGGAAGTTAAGTTCTAATAATTCTTATCAACATTGGAAGGATAATTTGTTTACTGCTTTATGTAATTTGAGTAATAGACGATCGGGAGGAAGTATACCTCTTGCCAGAATAATGATTCCAAATCTTCAAATTAGAAAACAGCAAACACATAAGATCCAAAATACTGAGTATTGGACTAAGAGGCCAGATGTCCCAGCACCGTACCCAGGAACACCTGGTTCGGCAGGATATGATTTACATTGTTTAGAGGACTTTTGGTTGGATAGAAAAGAAATAAGAAAAATCTCCACTGCAATATGTATAAGAATCCCTAAAAATCATTTTGGACAGATGTTACCTAAATCAGGATTAGCAGCTCAAGGAATACATGTATTGACTGGAGTGATAGATTTTAATTATTGAGGAGAAATTATTGTGACATTCCAAAATTTAGGTGAAGAACCTATACAGTTTTGCAAAAATGATAGAATAATTCAAATGATTACTGGTCCTTGTGCAACAATACCCTTTATGAAGACTGACCCTTCTTCTGAAATAACTATCAGAGGAACTGAAGGATTTGGTTATACTGATAGAATAAAATTGGGAGCTAAAGTATGGGTAAGGCAGAAGCCAGATGATGTTCCAAAAACTGTGGAAAGTATAGTGCATGGGAAAGATAATACTTTAACTATTGTTTATTCAGGATAAGATGATTACCAAATTTTACTCTTAACTCATATATTCTACCCTGAATGAGGTTATGATAGTAGGTTCATGGACTCCAGGAGCATGGCTGATCCTATATCTACCCTGCTTCTGGTTATTGTCTCTTTGTTTCTTTTTGACTTTTTGTCTGTTCAACTTGTTTGCTAGATTTGTTTCCTGCAGACTTAGTACCTTCCACCTGAAGATACCTGCTTACTTAAGCTGGATGTCACCCCTTGTCTACAGCTGTGATGTGTCACCCCTGTGGCATCAACTGAGCTACAGATGCCAGCTAAAGAACTGACCTCTTGATCAGTAATGTCCTTCAAGAGACTGAATTTTGGGTTGTAGGAAAAGAGGAAACTCTGGATCTCCCCAAATCATTGGTTACTAATAATAATTTCTCTCAGGAGGAAAAATGAGAAGCTTCCAAGGGCTGTATCAAAAGCGATGCTCCATGCCCAGAAGATTGGTTACTCTATGGAAGGAAATGCTATTTCTTTTCTGAAGAACCAAGAGATTGGAACACATGCCATACTCATGAGGCATCCCTAACTGTGATCCAGAGCCAGAAGGACTTGGAATTTATGTTCAAATTCAAAAGGAAGGAACCCTTGATTGGCTTGAGGAGAGTAGGGGATGAATTTCACTGGGTCAACAGAGATCCATTTCACCCGGACGAGTTCTCTGTCTCAGGTCATGGGCAGTGTGTCTTCATGGACCCCACCAGACTTGTCACATCAGATTGCCTGATGACCAGGCCCTGGGTAGGCAGTAAGATGGCGTACATGTGAGGCAGGGGTGTGGCAGTGTGAGAAGTAGGCCAGCACATCTATCTCTCTCTGCTTTGGCCCAGTGATGAGAGTCCCTAGCTCTCACCCTGACACTCACTATGGAGCCACAGATCCTGGAAGTTTTCTCTGTCAGCCATGCATCTGTGAGACAGTAGTATATTATCCGCAAGTCTTAGCTCTGGACTCCTGATTCCTCCTCTGTACACATCCTGTTATCTTGCTGTGCCATTCTAGACAGGCTTTGACTCCTGGTCATGCCTCTGCCCTCCCCTTAGGCTAAGTAGTACACAACTATGCTTCCCTCAAGGCCATATGTGGGCACCATGTTGCTTGTAGTGAGGGATAACAAAGCAAATGTTCACCATCAATGTCAACCTCACCTCCACATAAGCAGCTCCTACATTACTGTAGCCCCATGAAAGCAGCTAGCTCCTCTCCATTGGACATCTACTTACTTTTTTTTATCAAAGGGGTCCTTCCTGACATTTTGGAGGCACTGAATTTTACCTTATTCCACTGGTTTTTAACTTAATTGTTTTTGAGAATTGAAGTATATTTTTCTTCGGAAATATTTAACTCCACCCCCTGACTCTTTTAATCACTGGCAGAAACTCTTAAGTCATTCTTTTTTCCTCTTAATTGCCTTGATTTTTGCACTTTCTGGTTGTGGTAAAGAGACCTTGGTCTCTCTGCTGTTCTTCCCAAGGTAGGCTTCAAGACTTGCCTCAGAGGGACTCAGCTTATAGTGAGCTGCAGTTGTCCAGTGACACTGTCCTAACACCTGCTTTGGAGCGCTTTTATTGCACAACATAATGGCACTGGTGCTTATAGAGACCCAACAACAAAACAATAATGACTGTCATAGGTTACTTACAATGTGGAACACAGCCACCTTACCCAAGAGCCACCACCCACTTTCTCACTCTGACCGTTCCTTTTCTCCTCATGATGAGAGGGAGGGCTCCTGTCTATCATGTAGAAAAAGCCCTACATGGTGCAGGGGAGGTCTGGGTGCCCACTGTTCTCTTAGCCCCTTTGCTTTGCCTTCCATTGTGCTTGCTTAGGGCTCCTCCAGCAGGCCCCCTGGTTGTATCTGTGAATGACGTATTGATTACTAATGGAATAAGGAACTCCTCCCCTCACAATTTCCCCTAGAGATAAAAAAAGAATGGGACCTCTTGGGGGCAGGGATAGCTCTATGTCCAGTTTCAGCAGGAAGTAGCTATGGGAGAAGAAACCTTGGCTCCTTACCCCAAGATTTTGAGCCCCATTCATTTGAAGGGGGAATGATGGGGTGCAGATAATAAGAGGAACAACTTTACAGTGTTGTTGTTGAGGACAAATGAGATCATAATTATAACGTGCTGAGCACTATGCCCGGAACTTAGTGCCCACTCCATGAGTGTTAGCTGCTATTGGCTATTACTAGTGATCCTTCCAACAGCCCTGGGTATTGTTACTCTCCTCACCTTACAGATGAGTTAATAGCAAACTCTGAAGCCTGGGACATGGCTGTGTATTCAAGTTCCTGAGACCAGTTGGTGTGATGGGCAGAGAATGGAAAAGGCTAATGGGGAAAGATGTGTCTCTGGTTTGCTTCATGAGCTGGAATTGAGATTGAGAGCTGATTGATTAATCAATGAGACTGTGCATTTCTATAAACTACAAAGAGAGGCAGGAATTAATGAACAGATGAATAAACAAGTGAATTTGAAAGCATTTACTCAGTTCTGGCTACACATCAGGCACTATGCTCAAAGCTTGGAGTACAACAAGCCAACAAGACAGTCCCAGCCATCAAAGAGCTTACATCCTAAGGGGAGAGGAGATAACATAAAAGGGGGCTGGGCCATGATGAGGGGGTGGAGCACAGGGGCATAGAATTGGGAAGTGGAATGGAGCACTGGAGAGAGTTCATCTGTCAGAGTCTGGGGTCCCAGGACTAGGGTCCAGAATCTGGAATGAGGAGGAGGAAGGTTGATGACAGGATCAGAGACAGCATTGTTTGGAAATATCTGGGAAAATATTGGAACACAGCCCTTGGCTGGATCAGAATGGAATTAGAGTCTGGCATGCCCATTGGCTCCAGCTCATTGTATGTGCAAATAATGTTGAATTATTCTTGAATAATCCATCTTCAGATATGTGAGAGTCTGTCATGTGGGAGAGAAACTAAATGTGTTCTTTTTGGCCTCACAGGCACAGTGAGGAATAATGGGGAGATGCTACAGATTTTGGATCAATATGTGAGAGGTAAGAAAGGGTTAAGTTTTCACAGGACTGCAAACACTGCTGATAAGGGTCAGGTTAGCAGACCAGACAGTAGCCTGGGGGAGAAGTTGATTCCCAGTTCTCATAGAACTCCTGGACAACATAAAAGTTGAAAAATAAAAAGAAGCTGGCAACAGCAGGAGAGTTTGACCAGTTAGGGAGTGGAGATCAGCCTGGGACTCTCAGGCCCAGATAAGAACACATTCAGGTCAAAGAGCTGAGGGGTCAGTATTCCAGAGTCATTACTGTGCTTGTTAAATGCACCTCATGTATAGTGTATATTATCTAACATGCCTAGCCTAGAATAAGAGAATTAGCAATAAAATATGGTGTTGTGTGGTAATGGAAAAGGTGTGCCCTAGAGAGAAGGAACCCATCAGTCCTCTGAAGGGAGTGTCTGCACCAACCTAATATATAAAGCCTGCTTGGCTTTTGTATTCCCCACTCCTCCTTCCAAAAGAAGGGTGGAGTCCGCTTCTGGCCAGAAGGTGTTCAATTACTCTGGATTTCTCCTTGATATCAGATTTTTGTTATCAGTTGTGTTTTTGTGTTTTCAAGTTGGCATTTCCAACAAACATAATGAAAAACCACCTGGCTCTTAGAGTTATCTGAAACTCTGGATAGGATGTGTCCAAAGGGAATGAGTCCCCCACCACTTGGCATCCAGAATTTGAAACAGGATGAACATCCCTTGGGGATGGCAGAGAGAGTATTCCAGTTTGCTCCCATTAGACCAGATGGGCTCTGGGCTCCTTTCATCCAAAGCCAGCCCCCTCCCCAATCCTCCAGGTGTGTCTCAGTCACTGGTGAGCCCTTTGGAGCTCTTAGTGCATTTAAAGTCCTAGGACCTTTTCTCCTTGAATCGCCAACAAGATAAGTCATTTCTTGGATTTTACTTTTTTCATATGATTTTACATTTGTCTGCATAAAACCTATAAATTCCCAGACCCAGGCTGAGGATTCCAGACGACTGAAAGCATTGTTAGTTGGTTCACTGATCTCTCCCTCTGTGTGGATAGGAATTTGTTACTGTCTATAAGGGGAGAATTATTTAAGGTATCCAGATGTGTGCTAGTGAGTGTAAATGCAGGCATGGAGGTGTGTGGATGCTGGTCATGAACTGATGAAGAAGGAGGTGAGAGCCATGGATGCATCTGTCTGCACTGTGCATTTCATCACTGGGACTCATTAATTCTGAGGATTCTGACCTAGGGAGAAATTCTAGAAGAGAAGCAGACTGGGTTATCAGAACCTTCTTCACTTTAGTTCTCCCTGACTGGTGAGGGGCTGGGCCCTGGTTCTTCCCTCTGCCCATCAGCTTCTGGGAAGGTCTGAGGCTGTCTAAGGAAGTAGGAGCTGTAGGCTCTGTCCTTGAAGGGTTCCCAGGTGCCACAGACTGGGAATACCTGGAGGGAGAGACCACAGAGGAGCTGGCTGGGCCTCAATGGGCAGGAGAAGGGGATGTGAGAGAAGGCGAAGCCAAGCTCAGGCCCTGAACCAAGAAGCAGTTAGAGAACTCAGATGTTTCCTGAGCTGGGCTTGTGAGGCTGTCACTGGAGACACAGATTACATTTCTAGGGAACAGGCAAGGTGCCAGAAACTCTTCCTTCTCTTCCTCTTCTATTCACATGTGGAAGACTTTCTCCTCATTTGGCCCTAGTTCCCTCATCCCACAGCCCTCCATCTCACCTTGTATTAGGGGATTCTTGAAAGATGTAACCTTATCCAATCCTGAATGACGAAGATGTCCTGGAAGGACTTGGGCTCTGCACAAAGTTTACAGATGGCTTCCCGGGTCTCTTGGCATAGCTTCTCCCCCAAAATGGCCTCCACCCGCCCATGCCAAGCTGCCAGCTTGGGCCGACCCTTGAAGACGTCAAAACCAGCATAGGAGGTCTGCAGGAAAACACTTCAAACTCAGCATTTCCCAAATTGTAATTGTCTTCCCATTAACCTTTCCCCCTCCATCCAAACTTTCCAAGTCCTGTTCCACCTTCCTTCCAATAATCTTGATTTGCAAACTTGGTGTTATCCTTAACATCTCCTCCATAATTACTCCTATCCAATCAATTGTCAAGTCTCCTTAATTCCAACTTCCCAAGAAATGCTTCATTCATTTCCTTCTCTCTATTTTATATGGCCACCTCCCAGTAGAAGCAGTTCTCAACCTGTGGGTTATGCTCAATTTAAATACATCCTGCATATCAGATATTTACATTACGATTCATAACAGTAGCAAAATTACAGTTATGAAGTAGCAATAAAAATAATTTTGTGGTTGGGGGTCACTACAACATGAGGAGCTGTATTAAAGGGTTACAGCATTAGGAAGGTTGAGAACTGATGCCCAAGAGACTCATCCCCTCTTGCTTGGAAAATAGTTACCTAATTCATCTCTTTCTAATCCATCTGTCTCACAGCTCCCCAAACCATCTTTCTAAAACACAGGCTACCCCTCTACCCATAGCACTATCTTGCTTAACATTCTTCAAAGTTTCTCCCTTGCTTTGCTCCAAGAAAACAATGTAAATAGACTGGACTTGAACACCTGCCATCTGGGCTGATTTCACACTACTCCCTTTCATGGAGTCCATGTCCCAGCCAAACTGGCCACTGAGATTGTCTCTGAACTTGGCATCCCATCTCCAACCTCCACACCTGTAGACACAAACTCTCCAATGCCTGAAATCCTATTCTTCTTTACCAATCTCCCCCCTCCCAACTCTGGAATTCTCAATTCCCCCTCAAAGTCTGAACTCAGTCACCTTCTTCTCCATCAAGTCCTTTCTGAGCACCCCAGTGGTTGGCACTGTGCCCTTTCTCAAGTGACCTTGCCCTGATTTCATTATCTGCATCCACATTGTATCTTCCAGTAAAACACCACATCCTTGAGGGCAGATGTAGACTTTCTCTCCCCCCATTTGTGCTCTTATCCTAGGGCACTTTAACCTACATATTCATTCTCCTTCAAACACTCAGACTTCCCAAGCTCTCCATCTGCCCATTTTCCAT
>CM053587.1:353610636-353661980 GCA_028646515.1 Pseudochirops corinnae
GCTGCTCATGCTTTTAGGGGGGGCCCTGAGAGGAAGAAGGAATGGAGAAAATGGATGTGGTAAAGGTGATCCAAGTGCCCCAAGGCAGTCACTCTTGCTTTCTCTTCCCACAGTGTGGCCATCATGCTTTACCTGTGCCGAAGATTCCGGACACCAGACCACTGGTACCCAGATGATCCCCAGAGGTGTGCCCTTGTGGACGAGTACCTAGCCTGGCAACACCTGAACATAAAAAAGTACTGTACCAAAGTCTTGTGGATGAAGGTGGGTGAAGCAAGGGCACCTAGAGCCCCATGCCCAGGGGCAGCCTCCTCCACACGCTCAGCCAGGGTCCTCAGAATGAAAGCCCCCTGAAGACAGGGACTCTCTTTCTTTCTCCTTATGTTCCCAACACTCAGCACAGTGCCTGGCACAGAGTAAGTGCCAGGAGATGCCTACTGATTGGTTGGTTGGCAGGGGAGGATGAATGAGTTGCCCATCACTGACGGTGTTTAAGTAGGGGCTGACTAACTCCTGGGAAGTTAGATTCCTGAGCCGGGGAAAGGCTGAACGCTGAGGCCCGGCCAGCTCCACTCTGATTCAACAAACATCTCTTGAATACCTGTACTGTGGAAGCTTTTGTTATTAGTCAATGGAGATGCCAAGATCACAAATGATCCAGTCCCTGCTCTCCAAGGGGAGATCTATGGGGAAAGATGACCATGGCCCACTCAGGAGGATGAGGCACCGGGAGAGGCCCAAGAGCTCCTGCTGTTCTGGGGAAACCTGAGGAGGAAAAGAACCTCAAACAGTGGGGTGGGGGAAGGTGAGATCAGGAGTAATGCCTCAGAGGGCTGTGAAGGAAGAGTGAGGTAGCGGAAGGTGATGCCCAGAAGGGAGGACCAGCGCTGGAGGTGGGGGCCAGAGCTCCATCTGTTGAGCACACTGGGGCTCCAGGGATTCCCATGGAGGATCTGCCTCCTTGCTGGAAGGTGACTCTGGTCTCCCTTTCGATTAATCTATTCCTTTTGAGCACTTCTGCTTCCATAGTCTTTGAGTGAGTTAAATCCCACCACATCTCCATTAACCAAGGTCCTAAGTGCCTATTATGTGTCAGGCCCTATGCTAAGCTCTGAAGACAAAAAAGAGGCCAAAGACAGTCCCTACTCTCGAGGAGCTTACAGTCTAAGTGGGGGAGACAACGAGCAGAGCCACAAACACACGTGCACACGAGCTGTCTAGGAGATAACTAACAGGGAAGGCACCAGAGAAGAGGAAGGCCTCCTCTCCTGTGGAAGCACTGGGGACATTCAGTCTGAAGAGGGCGATGCCACACGTATGTGAGCACCTGCAAAGCCATCGCATGGGCACTACAAGGCAGCACTGTGAACTGGGGGGGAAAGGCCCGAAGGCAGGAAGACCTTCAGGTGGGGGCTCCTCCTCCCTGGAAGTCTCCCCCAGAGGCCAGATGGCCCCACCTTTGGCCCATGAGTTGGACCAGGTAGCTACTGGGAGCCCTGCCAGCTCAGTGCCTGTGCCTGTAATTCAGAAATACGTCCACAGTTCAATTTGCCCAATTAGTGCAATTCAAGGAACCTTCACTGAGTGCCCACTCCATGCAAAGCATGGAACAAGCACAGAGGGAGGCTGAGTTCAGAGAGGTCCTGACAAAGCTTAGTCTAGAGGGGGTAAGTCGAGGACTTCATAGCCCAGGACACAAGCGTCAGAGGGGTGCAAGCAGACCATCACAGGAAGTTCCCAGAGGGGACAGACATTCCAAATGGGAAAACAGAGGAAGGCTGCCTCGGCAGATGGCCTTGAAAGGCCGGACAAGAGGGCATCCCAGGAAGTGGCCATCAAGTGCTCAAAGACATGCTTGTGAGCAGCTCTTCCACGCCCCCATGCCTGCCCCCATGCCTGCCCCCACGCCAGCCTGACTCCATCCGGGCTGCCCCTTCTTAATGACTGGGTGACTGGTGACTTCTTTTCCCTCCCTTCTCACTGTTTTCTACACATTTCAGACTCATCCCTTCCTTTCTGTACCTACTGCTGCCCCTCATTCATGGACCTGTTTATGACTCAGCTGGGCTCTCCTCTTCCTCCTCCAGACCATTATCCATCCCCACTGGGTGGATGACCATGCAGATCTGGTCCCACCCTTTCCCTGCCCCCCCATCTTCAGGGGAGCCTGTTCTGTTCGAGTTTAGCTCTCTGTACTTGAGGACCTCTCCAACCTAAAACTGCCCCTTCACACCTTCACCAAGGATGCTCCGTCCTCCTAGGATCATCTTCTTCCTTCTCTTCACCTGTTAAATTCCTAACCATCTTTAAAGCCCAATGCACATGCTCCTTGCCGTGATTTCTCCTCCAGAGGTTGGTGTGTTCCCCAGAGATAGAAAGAGTCTGGAGGCCTTGTTGTCAGGCCTCTAGCTGAACCCCCCGAACCTCTGCTGGAAGCCCTCAGAGAGGGGAAGCTGTGCCGTCAGCCTCTGCTTGGCATTAAAGCCCTTCAGGGCCTCATCCTTCCCCACCCACCTTCCCACTGTGCAGAACACAAGCCATGCTCTTCTTCAGAGTCAGTGCTCCATCTCCCACCTCGAGTTTCTGTGTTGGCTATCCCCCAAATATGCCATTCTCTCCCCTACTTCCACCTCTTCAAATCCCTAACTTGCTTCAAAGATCTGTGGATGGGACGAGTCTGGGGTGTGAGATGGATCCCCCAAAACCATCCCAAATGCTGACCCTCAAAGGCAACTCTACACGAAGGATGCCACAGGGCCAGAGGCTCATGGGTAGCTGGCAGTGTGCCCAGCCCAGCCCCACCTTGATCCATCAGTCAGCAGCTCTGTGCTGAGTCCTGGGACACAGAGATGGAAGGAGCAGGGGCATAACAACCATTGCCCCTTGAGAGCCATCCAGTCCAGGCCCAGCTGACTCAAAGCCTGGCTCTCTGCATCTGCCAGAGAACCTGGGGAGGAGCTACATGCACACGCGGGGGCACACACACACACACAAGCACACGGAGATGCCCACACCTGCATGTACACACACATCCACAGACATACAAACTCCCTCGTCTAAACACCTCGTGCACTGGACAGACGTGCCTCACACACATGCACACTCACAGACACACACACAGGGACATCCTTTTCCTAATCATAGAACTCAAAGGGCACTTCCTGCAGGAAGTTTTCCCCAGATTTTCCCCAGCTCCCTTCACTGGTGCCTTCTGCTTCTGTCTCTCTCCTTTTGCATCCTTACTGCTCAGTAAGGGCAGAGGTGGGCTCAGTTCAGGGCTCTGTGCACCGCAGGTACTCAACAAACCAATGCTTTTAGGAACTGTGTGTGGGTGTTAAACAGCAGGCCTGGGGTCCCTGATCTGAAACCTGGCCCTAGCCAGCGGGGGGAATCCGCAGAGGATGCATGTGAGGCAGGGGTCTTAATAGTGAGTACCTGGCTCCTCGGGAAGCACTGAACCCCACTGCCCCCCTAGAACATAGCAAGCAGGCTGTAGGGGAGGGGGAAGGATGGAGAGCTGGAGTCTGAAGATTAGCACTTAGGGATCTTGATCTGACTACACTGCCTGTTCATTCTGTGATGTGGGGTAACTTTCATTTCCCTTCCCTAAGCTGCTCATGGCTCTGCCACCCCAGGACTCTCAGCTGGATCCTCCTCGATGTCCAGCCCCACTGGCTCACTCAGAGACCATGTTTTGCTGGAGCCCCCAAGGGCCAGTCTCAGCCCTGCTCTGGGAGCCCTGGGAGGGCAGAGATTTCTCCCTTCCTTCCCTCCAGAGCAGGACTGCCTTTTTTGCTTCTGGGTGGATTGCTGCCTCTCCCACTGAGCCTCTGCCCTCTTGCCATTCAGATGGTGATTCCACACTTCTTCAAATGCACTGTGTCTGAGGAGAAACTCGAGGAGACCATGGTGGAACTGAGTAACTGCCTGGACTTGCTGAAAAATAAGTTTCTGAAGGATAAGCCCTTCCTCACGGGGGACACGATTTCCCTGGCCGATCTGATGGCTGTAGAGGACGTGGTACAGGTACACAGGGTACAGAGCCGGGCAGAGCTGGGGGTCCTGGGGCCAGCACTCACCAAGGGCCTGGCATGGGAGCCTGAGGCAAAGAAGGGGTCCAGGTGCTGCGCATGGAGTCAGGAAAACCTGGATTCAAATCCAGCCTTGGATACTTCCTAGCTGGCTGACCCTGAACCTGCCTCAGTTTCCTCAGATGTCATAGAGGTAATAAAAGCACCTGCCTCCTGGGATTGTTGGGAGAATCAGATATTTGTGCAGTGCCTGGCACAGAGTAGGCACTTAATCTATCAATCCTCCCTCCCTCCCTCTCTCACTCCTTTTCTTCCTTCCTACCCTCCCTCCTTCCTTCCCTCCCTCCTTCCTTCCCTCCCTCCTTCACTCCTTGCTTCCCTCCTTCCTTCCTTCTTCACTCTTCCCTTCCCTGTTAGGGGCTTCTTCAAGTCAACCCCCTGAAAAACAGCCAGACACACTTATGCACACTAAAGTCTAAAGTGTGGGTAAGATAGGGTGAGGTTCATGCTGAGATCAGTGGAAACCAGGAGCACTGAGCCTGATTGACCTCGCTCACCCTGAGTTTAGTCAAGTCAAACAACATTGATGAATTGCTCATGACATACCAAGCCTTCTGCTAAGCTCCAGGAATAAAAATAAAGGCAAAAACATGACTCCTGCCCTCAAGGAGCTCACAGTCTAATGGGAGAGAGAGCATGAAAAAAAAAAATACGCACAAACAAACTACCAACAGGAAAAGTAGGAAATGCCAAGCAAAAGAAGGCCCAAGCATTCGCGGGGATTGGGAAAGGCTTCTTGCTGAAGGTCAGATTTTAGCAGGGACTTGAAGGATACCAGAAAGGCCAGAAGAGGGGAGAGAGAATGCCAGGCATAGCAGACAGCCAGTGAAAATGCCGAGTCAGGAGACTAGCTCTATATGTATGAGCTTATGAACCCAAAGGAATGACCCTCTACAACTGGAATGTCTAGAATGTGACAGGTACAGAGAAGAAAGTTACATTGTCAGTGTTCACACAACAGCACGAGTTCCACAGGGGCCAGCAGGCCCTGGTCTCTTGTTTCTTCTAGCCCCCTAGATGCTGGGGGCCTGGGTTAGAATCCCAGCTCAGTCACTTCCTACCTGGGGGACGCTGGGGAAGACACTTCATTTCCTCATCAGTGGAATGAGGCCATTGGAGCGGGTGGCCTCAGAGGTCGTTTAGCCCAACATCTATGATCCTATTTTATTATGCTTTGGGTTTTTTTTCCCTTTCATTATTTATTTATTTTAAGCATTCTGTTTTTAATTCTGAGTTCCAAATTCTCTCCCTCCTTCTCACCCCCTCCCTCACCCACTGAGAACACAAGCCATGCAATACCAATCACACATGTGCAGTCATGACAAGCATACTTCCACATGAGCTATGCTGCCAAGAAGCACACAGAAGCAGTAAACACAAAGAAAGCGCTCGGATAGTGCCTGCGCCCTCTGGAGGCGGAGGGCATTTTCCATCATGTGTCCTGTGGAGCTGTCCTGGATCGGTGGGGTCTTGGCCAGAGCAGGTGAGTCCTTCCCAGCGGATCATCAGACAATGTTCTCCTGGTTCTGCTCCTTTCACAAGAGGCACTTATGTGACGCCTACTGAGTGCCCAGCACTTTACAAACACCATCTCATTTGATCCTCACCTAAGTCTTCCCACGGTTTTTGGAAACCATTGTGCTCGTGGCTTCTCATAGCACAGCAGGACTTCATCATATTACAGGGCACATCTTGTTCAGCTGCTCCCCGACTGACGGGCACCCCTCAGCTTCTAAAATTCTTTGTTACTACACAAGGGGGTGCTGGCAATGTTTCTGTGCACGCAGGTTCTCTTCACTTTGGTTTTTATCTCTTTTGTGTATAGACCTAGTAGTGGCACTGCTGGGTCAAAGGGTTTTATAGCCTTTTGGGCATTTTTCCCAATTGTTCTCCAGAATGGATGGATCATTTCACGACTCCATTTGTGTCCCAGGTTTTCCAAGCTCCCTCTAATATGTCATTCTTCTTTTCTGTCATGTGAGCCAATCTGAAAGATGTGAGCATATCTCACGGTTCTTTTATATGGTCCTATTTTTAAAAATTATTGAACCGAGTCCTTTCCTGAATTAGCCCTCCATGGGTACGCGACAGCATGCCCCACCACAGCTGGCACACGTTCATACTCTTCTAGGACTCGTCATTCATACATGAATGTGGGCTCCAGCACCATGGGGCCATCCCCCTATTCCCCGAATGGTACCACATATCTTGGGATAGAATTAGGGTGAGAGATACTGAGGAATCTGCAAAGGAAGACTCATGCCAGTTAAAATAAAGCATCTAGAAAAAAGGTGATCACTGAAGAGTAAAGGTGAGCATGATACTATCCTCACCAGAATGCCAGGGGACCGTGGCCAAAATCCTTGATGTAACTGTACTGCTATTTAAAGAAAAAGTGGCTGCAGAACAATTCAAAACAGCCGTTCTGGGTGTTTAAATTTCTCACTCCATGTTGTCATCAGGGATTCACTGGCAAACAGGGCACTGACCTCTGAAGGTCCATGATGAACTCCAGGTCTCACAGAAGGTGGCCGAGAGGCAAGCCTTCGAGGCAAAGAGGTGCATGTCCTATGTAGGCCATGAACAAGCATCAGCCAATACGCTGGACATTGGGCAAAGTGCAGGGCTCCCAAAAAAGAGCAAAAGTGGGTCTTTGCAAGGCTACTGCAGAGAGCTCTGATGAGATGCTGTTGGCAAAGCACTTACTTAGCACGGTGTCCGCCACATAGTGCCCACCACAAAGTGCCCGCCACACACTGCCCAGCACACACTGCCCGCCACACAGTAGGGGCTACATAAGTGCTTGCTTCTTCGCTCTCCTTCCCCTTCCTCCCCTCATCCTCATGGAGCTCAGTCTAAGGGCAGAGAAGACAGACAAAGCAGGCAGAAATGAGGCCCAGACAGAGCAGAGCAAAGACAACATAGGAGTGAGAGATGGCAGCAGCTATGGGGGGCTGAAGGGGTCTCCTGCCAAGGGGGCGTTTAGGCTGTCTTGAAGGACGTCGAGGGGAAGGGGGAGCATTTACACAGCACCTCCATGCCAAGCTCTGTGCCAACCCCTTAACAAACATGATCTCCTGTGATCCTCACCAGTCCTGTGAGGTACCTGCTACTGTGCCCAGTTTACAGCTGAGGAAACTGAGGCAAACAGAAGGGCAGTCATTTGCCCAGGGTCACCCCACTAGGCAGTATCTGAGGCTGGATCTGAACTTGGGTCTTTCAGACTCTAGACACTGTGGTGGCCCCAGCAGCCTCATTTCGACTCCAGCATTCTAAGGGAGAGAGTGCTCCCTATATGAATTGCCAGAACAGAGATCAGAGAGGGAGCATCCACGTGCGGAACAGCAAGCGTTTATCAAGCGTCTGCGCAGTCGGGCACAGGGCCGGGCACCAAGAAGGCCACAGTCACTGTCTAACAAGGAAGCACCAAAGATACAGAGACAAGAAGGCGCCAGCATGAAAGGGGATCAGCAAAGGCCAGACATGGGAGAGAGTGGAAGTGGGCAAGGTGGGAATGGGCGCTGTGCTCAAAGAGGCTCACTGAGCATGCGGAGGGGGAGGAGGAGGAGGAAGACCAGAGACATGGCAAGGGGCAGGTTAGGAAGGCTTTTAACTTTTATCTTGTTGGTCACAGGGGACCACTGGTGTTTGCTGCAGGGGGGAGGGCGGATGTAGGTACACTTGCATTTTAGGAGGGTCAGTTTGACAGCTGAGTAGAAAGGGACTGGAATGCAGAGACAGGAAACCAGCAGTCCAGGTGTGAGGCAATGGGGGCCTGCACCAGGGATTCAGAAAAGAGAAAAGGGCACAGACAGAGATGCCATGAAGGCAGAATTTACTGGTGAGTCGAAGACAATACGCAGCCTGTGATGCTGAGGGACTGAGAGGAGAGGACAGTGGTGCACTTGACAGGAACAGGGAACTCAGAAATAATGGAGAGTCTGGGCTCAGCCAGCTGGCCAGTAGTTAGGTGGTAGCATGGGTAAGGAGACAAGCAACATGGGGCCCCCTTTGTTGGCTCCCTGGACCCGGCTAAAGCCGTGAGAACAGCAGAACTCTCAGACCTGCCCCAAATTGCCAGGCTGCTGCACGTGCCTATGCCTGACCCTATTTCGCTCTGCATGTCCACAGGCCATCAGTGCTGGTTACGAGGTCTTTGAGGAACGGCCCTGGCTACAAGAGTGGATGGAGAAGGTGGAGACCATCTTGAGCCCGGAGCTCTGTGATGAGGCCCGTGAGACTATCCTGAAGCTCAAAGATGAACCCACCCTAAGTTCTGATATGGTGAGGAAATTCGACATGTCAAAAAAGGAGTTGCTGTGAGCCGAGGGGGGACAGACTGCCGTCTGGAGTTGACTCCCACACACTTGGCAGCTATGTGGAAGCACTGAAAAGCACAGGCAGTCTGTCCAGTCTATCAATAAAGAATGGCTCATCTATTTCAAAAGCATTCCCCTGATCTATTAGCTTAGAAATCCTCTCCCAAAAAGTAAAGGAGGCCAGACCTCTTCCCGCAGAAGCCACGGGGCTCTGTGCACTCACGCCATCCCTTTAATAATGTTCTAGAATTTTGCCAGATCTTGGAAGTCGGAGGGGCTAGTCCAGTTTGCAACTTCTGTTCCCTTGCCTATTTAAAAAACCAGGACAGCAGGAGCTGCTCTCCAGTCTCCCTGACTGTAAAGCAGCCTGCGCGTCCGCCCCCGCGTCCGCCCCCTCCTCCGCCCAGACAGCAAGGCGGGTGTTTTCTAACTCTCCTTTCCCCATCTTGGCCTCGCTTCACGTCTACCCAGGCTTCTTGGGGACTGTCCTGTGCTTTGCTGGCCAAAGAAGCTCCTCCGCCTTCTCCGCCAACCACCCAGATCAGAAGTGACGTGCTGCGCCTTCCCTCAGCCGTGAGTCACTATCATCTCATCTACCTCAGCAGCTGCGCATCCTCTGACACTCCTATTACCGCCATGGAACATCCTTAATGTCGCCTCTGTCTTAGCTTCCCTTCCTACCCTCAACTTACTATAGATGAATGAATGAATCTATCACGGATTCCGTCACGTCTCTACGCCAGGCTTCTGCTCTGCTTCCTGAGACACGCCTATATTTCACTTTCTCGGAGGTCAGGAGTAAGATCGAGGGCGTAGGCTGAGGTATTATCTTTAGTGGAGAGCAACATGTCTGGGTCTGGGGAGGACCAAAGGAGCGATCCCACTGCGCGCTGAGGTCCCTCCTATCCAGTGGGATCCACTCCTTGGGGCTCAAATGGCCTTTCCCAACCCCAAAGCAAAAACAAAAGAAAACAAAATGGTTTTCCTATCTTGGCAGGAAGCTTGAATGTGAGAACGCCGCAGCCTCGCTGTCTTCGTTACGGCCAAGAGGACTTTATGCGCAACAGAACGGGGCTGCGCGCCCTTCCCTGTCCGTTTCTTTTTACTTTTCAGAGTCTCATATTTATTTTTAACACTGATTTTTCAAACATGTTTAATTCCACATTCTCTCCCTTCCCCTCGCCCCGCCCGCCCACTGAGAAGGCGAGCAGCATGACATCAGTTACACACGCGAAGTCCATACGGGCCATGGCGCAAAAAAAAAGGGAAAAACACAGAGTGAAAAAGGCCCACTCCAGTCTGTGCTCGGAGCTCGTCGGGTCTTTCTCAGGAGGCAGAGAGCAAATACTGAATGACCTCTATCTAATATGGGGACACATAAGGGGTTTCACTGGCCACAATAACTGCTGGACTCTGTATGTGACCATGAAAGCGAGGAGGTTCAGTGGACAGAGTGCCGAGCCTAAAGTCAGGAAGACTCATCTCTGTAAGTTCAAATACAGCCTAGGACATTTACTAGCTGTGTGACCCTGAGCAAGTCACTTCACCCTGTTTGCCTCCATTTCCTCATCTGTAAAATGAGCTGGAAAAGGAAATGGCAAACTACTGCAGTGTCCTTGCCCAGAACCCCCCAAGTGGGGTCATGGAGAGTCCCGCAAGAGTGAAAAACAATTGAACAACAAGGGTGTATGGGAGGAGGGAGGGGGAGAGGAGAAGAAAATCAATCGGCCAATCAGGATCAAGAGCTCAGGGATTTCTACCACCAAGTCAGACCTTTGTCTTGGACCAAGAACCATGATCACAGGCCTAGATAAAGGGGCTAAAGGGCTTTAATCTAATAACCAGAGTGCACTGCTCCTAGCCTCTGGGTATCAGCAAAAGGCTGTCCCCCTGCCTAGACCAGAGAAAGGATTTTAGTCACTATATCCTAGCAGATCAGGACTGAGACAGCCATTGATTAGTGCTGAAATGATGTCACCCAGAAAAGTGGAAACAAGGAGCAAAGTAGAGCAGCAATCATGAACCAGAGGAAGGACAGGCCTGGTGTGATGCCAAGAGGCAGAGGGATCAGAAGAGATGCCACATACCCAGGGAAGAAGCAGCAGCTTCTCACCGGGCAGCCTTGGTGCTGGGCCAGGCAAGAACACAGAGCTCAGCAAGCTGCCAGCCCAGCACACACAGCACGATAACATCAGCAGAAGAGGGCGGGGGCATGCAGCCCATGGAGACGTGGGCTGCCCTCCCTGTGTGTCCTGGGTATCTATTGCAGGGTGCCACAGCCCACCACAACCCAGACATGCACACACATACACACACGCACACACACGTGCACACACAATCTACATGTGCATATATGCACAGGGTCACATCCGTGCTGTATTATACACAGAAATATATGTGTATTTAGTATATGCACATGCCAGGGCACACGTGTCTATAGGCACACACATACATGTGTATGTACAAACACACACAGAGACATGTGCATAGACACACGACTTCTCTCATAGAATGCAACCTGGGAGCAGGAATGACCTATTTTCATCTCTGTGCATCCTCTGGCACCTAGCACAGAGCCTAGAATATAACAGTTGTGACTGAAGAAAACATGTTGTCTAGTCATCTCGCCACCGTGCACAATCATTCCATTTCCATGATGAATTCTGGAATTTCTCTGTCCAATAATAACCTTTTACCATGCTGTCACCAGTGATGCCTTGTGCCTCTGGCCCATCTCCTGAGGCCTCACCAGCCACCCTCATTTCCAGTGTGTCTGGCTTCTCCGCCATGCCTCCATGCCCCTAAGCCACCACTGGGAAAGCTCATCATCTTATAATAAAGACCCAACAGGACTTGGCACTCACAGTTCACGAATGATCATCTTCCCAACCTCCATCTGAGAAGAAGGGGTAGCACAGATCTCTCCAGACACCGCACACTCTGCCCTCAGGCTGTATTCACTTTGGCCTCTCCATGCCAAGTAATTTCCCTTCCTCTTTCTCATCTTTGTTTTCTGTGTTGTCTTTTCCCGTTAAACTGGAAGCTGCTAGAAGGCAGGGACTCTTTCTTTGTCCTATTTGCATCTCTTAACACTTACAACAGTATCTGGCACACAGTAGGTGCTTGATGCTTGCTAGCGCTGACTCTTCCTGCGCCCATTCACATTGGCTGGGACTCGGAACCCTTCCACAGTATTCTCCAAGGTCATCACTCTTGCTCCGGTCTCACTTTCTCTCTTCCCAATTTTGATCTTCTGCTTAACCAGCCCAACTCTACATTTCCTTTCCTCTTGAATCCCTTGGTCCCTTGTGTTGATGCCACTCACATTCTACCAACCCCTAACCCTGGATTACACGCAACACCCACATCCTCTGCTCCTACCTACCTTGTGCCGAAATGAAAGGGATGAGCGATAAGAAAGTCGGCTCCAATGGCTACACCACAGTATTGTGGGGGGCCAGAAACCAAACACAGAAGTTTGCGAGGTGCATGCACACAGATCCTGTCGGCTCGCTCAGCTGATGAAACTCTCCACGCTGAAGACGGGAAGACCGCACCAGTGAAAAGCATGATGTTACACAAGTGAAGTGACTTGGAGACACTACATGACTGGCTGCAGCTGGCTAACCGTATGCTTGGAAGAAGCCTTTTGCCACTGCCTACGCAGATAAAAAGACAGCATCATCTTCAGCAATAACAGATGGCATTCATATATAGTGCTGCTTTGTTATGGTTCAGCCATCTCAGTCACGTCTCATCCTGTTTGGGGCTTTCTTGGCAAAGATGCTGGAGTGGTTTGCCATTTCCTTCTCATTTTACAGATAAGGAGACTGAGGCAGAGTGATTTGCCCAGGGTCACACAGCTAGGAAGCGTCTGAGGTCACATTGGAACTCAGGACAATGAGACTTCCCGACCAGGTCCGGTGCTCTGTGCACTATGGCGCCCCCAGTGGTCCAGATAGTGTTCTAACTCTTGCCTGTCTGTTAAGTATCTCTCTCTTTTTCCTGTATGCAGCTTGTCTGCGCATTGTCTGCCACTAGATTATGAGCTCCGTGGAGACAGGGGCTGTCTTTTGTCTGTTTTTGTACCCCAGGGGCTTAGCCCAGTGCCTGGCACACAGAGGTGAGAGGCATTTTGGAAAGAAAAAGGGTACAATGATAGGTCAGAAAGTGAGAGTCGAAATGCCCAATAACCCATTCTCTTTAATACCAATTCTAAGCTGTTCAATAAGGTGACCTCTTCAGGTGAAACTTTTTCCAGAGTCAATTCCATTCGAAGCATTTATTAAATACTATGTGCAAAGCATTTCACTGGATCCCAGCAAAAAATACCACAATTAGATAAGACATATGCTCCATGATCACAGAGCATAACATCCAGCAAGTGAGTTGGACACATACAAAATGACCCTAGGCAATAAGTACTGCAGGTATGGCAATCACCACTTTACAGAAGATAAACCGTGCTCAGAAGGAGGGCTTAAGTAACTTGCTCAGGGTTATACTCTAAGTGATGGGGGTAGGAGATGAGCCCAGCTCTCCACTCATCAAGTATCGATTCCATTAACACTGCCTTGCTCTGCTGGGCTATAGGCTGTAAGGACAGGAAGGAGGAAAGAGACATGAGATATATCATAACAGTAATGCTGACAGGACACGGTGACTAATTAGATGAGAGATGAGAGAGAGTGAACAGTCAAAAGTAATGGCAGTTTTCCTACAGGGGAAAGTGGGGAGAAAGGGGTGTGATTAATAGAAATGGTGATGCTCATCTTAAGTTCCAAAGACCATGACTGGACATAAAGGGTCATTTGCTTAAAAGTGGAACCCCGAGATTGAATGAGATTGAAGAGTCGAGAGGCAAGGGGAAGAGGGCTGAGAGCGGAACCTTGGGAAAAATATGTAACTTAAGGGCTGAGGAAAAGATGAGCCAAAGGAGCCAGAGTAGTTAAAAGCTGAAGAACTAGCATGGTGTGGTACAGTCCAGAGTGCTGGACTTTGGCTGAGAAGCCCAGATTCAAATCCCACGGTAGACAAGGACTCACTGGCAGAAGACGGACAAACCTTGTAATCCCTCAGGTTTATAATCTGTAAGGTGAGGCTAATAATGCAGCCATGATCTGCTTCATACACTAGAGGAGGTATAATGCAAATCTTGGAGGACTATCCATATAAATGAGTGTTTAGACTTAATATTAACCAAAAGAATGTGCAGTATCTGAAGACATGGAAGCAGAATGTACTCAGAAGGAAAGGCTGGTTGATGATGTTTAAAAGAACAACAACATTGAGTCAAAGGATGATAAAAACTGTGAGGGAAAAGGTCATTATTTAGCAATTAGGAGGTCAACAGTGACCTTTAGGAGAGCCATTATAGTTAAGTGGCCTGAAAGAGAGCAGACTGCAAAGTGGTATAGTGGTGAGGAACTGGAGAAATTGGGCACAGAGAGCTCTTGCCAGAGGATTGGAAGTAAAGAGGAGAAGGGAAGGGAGATGGTAGATGGATCCGATGGGGGGTCAAAGGTAGGCTTTTTAAAGTACTGAAGCATGTTTCCAGGCAGTGTGGAATGGACCCATGGAGGGGGATAGTTTGAAGATGTAAGCACAAGAGATGACAGCTAAAGCACTGTCTCAGAGCAGGGAGGAGGGGATGGGCAGAATAGCATAGAAAAGGGTTATTAGCCTTGGCAAGAAGTCAGAATTCCTCTTCTCTATGACTAAAAAAAGGGAGCATGGCTAATTAGCCTGATAATTTTTGAGGACTGCAATTGAGTAAGAAAGCTTACTGAAATCCTTGTCACATTAATAACTTTTCTTTTAATAAAACATTTACTATATACAAAATTTCGGACTGAACTTTGACTTAATTGGTATAGGAAGCCCATAGTGAAGAGAACCTCTCCACCAATGTTGGTCATGAAACTCTGAGTCTTACCCAGTTGCCTGGAGCACTGAGAAGCTGGGACTTGTCCAGCATCACCCAGCTAGGAGGTGTCAGATGCACCATGGTCTTTCAAACTCTGAGATCAGCTTTTTTTCACTATACCACTTCCTCCATACATTATCAACAATCTTCAACACAATTAAATTTGCTTTGCAATTATTTACATTTAAACAAATGGAATTTAACCTACGAAATACCTTAAGACCTTTTCAATCCAGCCCTCTATGTCTCCATCAGGATTCGTCATTTTCCATTCATTCTCATTCCTTTTCCTTCCTCTCACTGGACTGTTAGGATTCACTATTCTCCTGGATCTTCATTTAGACATTCAGCACTATCCACACTTCCTGATATTCCTCAGAACTGCCAATCTTAATAGTAGGATAAAATTCCACTACATTTTTGGACCACAGTTTATTCAACCATTAGTAATCAGATGTTCTGTGCCACACATTCATGCAGAGAATTGTTAGTATTTCATTATTCTCACAAATCTCCCTGAAAGGAAGATAAAATGTGCCAATGAAGATTAAGAAAGAATCATCAGATTTGGCAATTAAGAGAATACTGGTAATTTTGGAGAAAGCAGCTTCAGTTGAATGATGAGGCTGAATGCCAGAGTACAGAGGGTTTAGAAGCAAGTGAGAGGGGAGAAAATGAAAACATTGATTGTAGATGGTGTTCTTAAGATTAGTCACAAGGGGAGAAATATAAGACAATTTCTCTTGGTGATGGTCAGATCAAGTGAGAGTATTTAAATATGAGGGAGACACGATTATGTTTGTAGCTGGTAGGGAAGCAGCCAGTAGATCAGATTGAAGAGAGTGGCAATGGTAAGAGGAGGCATTCTGCTGGTGAAGCCGAGATAGAATGAGATCAAGGATGCAGGTAGAGGGTTCATTAATAATCAAAGATACAAACAACACTGGGGCAACACTACACACCACTCCATTTCACACACTTCACACACTTCCACTGAGTAAAAACTCAATGTGCATCAAAGGGTGAAGAGACAAGTACTCATTCATTAGCAGCGGAGTTGCAAATCTATAGGATCTCCAAAGAGAGAAATTTGAGAGTGCACAATAAAAGTGACATTTACTACAATCTGAAGGCTTTTCTCTACTATGAATTCCTAGAATGAGAACCTCAGAATTGGAAAGGCTCACAGAAATAATCTATTTTAGATTTTTTATAGAGTAACTTCCCAAACATACCAACAAGATTCTCCTTTAGACTGTGCTTAAAGGAATAGTGTAACCTATTTTCTGCCATCCAAGGCACCTTGTCCACCAATAGATTGCTGCTCTAACTGTCATCAAGTTTTTCTTTATGACGTCAAGCCTAAATTTTCTTTTGAAACTTCCCTGACTGCTCTTAATCCCACCCACTAGGGACAAAGAGAACAAACAGAATCCTTCTTCTATGCCTCAAGACAGTTATTATGTCCCTCTGTAAGCCTTCTCTTCTCTGGCCTGGATATTCCCAATCTGGAAGCCCTTCACTATCCACTAATAAGAGCCAGGGTTCATGTAATGCCTACTCAGTCCTAGGTACTGTGCCAAGCACCTTACAAATAATTTAATTTGATCCTTACAATTTCTAAGATGTTTTCTGGCTCTCAATCTATGATTCTGTGATCCTTGAGGGTGTGGCAATCTAATTATCTGAGGCAGGTTGCAGCCTGACCCAGGGGATAGTAACTTCAAAAGAATGAGAGGCTCTCCTCTGTTCCAGGTAATTCCCACAGCCAAGCATGAAGGGAAGATGTGTATCAAAGAAACATGAGGCCCTCTCTAGTTCCTAGAGGATGGGCTGAGCTGAGTGATAAAGGGGAGACACCAGGTCCCTAGAGCTGAGAAGAGCTGGGGAAGGGAAGGCTCAAGTTAGTTAGTTGCTGTCCGAAGCAGCCTGACCTGAAGCACCTCAGGTACCATGCCACCCTCCTCCCTTATTCCAGGCTAGTCCTCTCTCTTTTCTGGGCAGACACCCTGCCCTCCTTTTCTCAGGCTCCAAAGTTCTCTAGGGCTAGATATGCTTATAGGGGTTTCCCTCAAACTCCCAGGAGGGAAAGACTGCCTGTGTGACCTTGAGTAAATCATCTCCCTGGGCCTCAGTTTCCTTACCAGTAAAGAGGGGGTTGGACTAGATGGTCACTGAGGTGCCTTTTAGCTCTAAATCTATGATTTATTATAAGATGTTCTCTTTGGAGAAAAGTCTTCCCTCCATCATTACATTCATAAAAGTTTTCTCTGGGATTAATTATCTGACATTTACTAAATTTTATTTGCTGGGAAAGAGGCTTCCCACACTTACTATATTTGTGTTTCGCTCCACTATGAATTAGCTGATGCTAAATAAGCTCTGGCGCCTGAGAAAAGGCATTCCCATACTGATTACATTCATGAGATGTCCCTCCAGTATGAATCCCTACTGCTGAATAAGGCATGAACTGCAGAAGACTTTGTCAAATGCTTTACGTTAATAAAGTTTTTCTCCACTATGAGTTCTCTGATGTCGACTAAGTCCTGTGCTCCAGCGAAAGGCCTTCCCACATTCACTACATTTATAAGGTTTCTCTCCAGTATGAATTATCTGATGTCGAATAAAGTGAGAACTCCTGCGGAAGGCCTTTCCACATTCATAACATTCATATGGTTTCTCCCCTGTATGAGTTCTACGATGTCGAGTAAGGTGTGAGCTGTAGCGAAAAGTCTTCCCACACTGATTGCATTCATAAGGTTTCTCTCCAGTGTGGATTTTGTGATGCTGAGTAAGGTGTGTAATCTGGCGGAAGGCCTTCCCACATTCATTGCATTTATAAGGCTTCTCTCCAGTGTGAATTTTATGATGTCGACTAAGTTCTGCCCTCTGACAAAAGGCTTTCCCACAATCATTACATTCATAAGGTTTTTCTCCAGTATGAGTTATCTGGTGTTCAGTTAATTCAGTATTCCGGAGGAAGGTCTTACCACATTCATTACATTCATAAGGTTTCTCTCCAGTATGAATTTTCTGATGTTGAGTAAGGCCTGAGTTTTGGCAGAAGGCTTTTCCACATTCACTACATTTATAAGGTTTTTCTCCAGTATGAATTCTATGATGTTGAATAAGGCCTGAGCTCTGACGGAAAGCCTTCCCACATTCATTACATTTATAAGGTTTTTCTCCTGTATGAATTCTATGATGCTGAATAAGTCCTGTGCTTTGACGGAAAGTCTTGCCACATTCATTACATTCATAAGTTTTCTCTCCAATATGTATTCCACGCTTTTTGATAAGTTCTAAATTATAACTGAAGGATTTTCCACATTTATTATACACAGAAGATACCTTCTTTGAACATATACTATTATATTTTCTTAGCTCTGAATGCAGTCTGAAGTTCTTCTGCACATCATACTCATGGAGACTTTCTTCAATCAATTCTCTCTGTTGTGGAAAAAGGAATGGCTCTAGATCGAAGCTTCTCCCACATTTATTATATTCATTTCTTCTTCCTTGATTGGGAGTTTTCCTTTGGGTGAGTTTTATTTGTTTAGAATGTCTCTCCTCTTGGCTCAGTTGTTTCTCTACTCTAGCATCATATTCCCAGGAATATCTCAACTTAGAGACACAGAGACCAGCCCGTGTGAGTGTCTCTTTGGATGGTTCTTTTATAGAAATGGCAAGCTTTGCAGATGACTCTTTGACTTCAGGCCTAGTGTCCCAATCTGAAAGAAATTAAACATTTAAATAGATCCTATTTCAGAATGTGTGCTTATTTTCCCTTTCTGTGTATTAGTAACACATTTTTGCCATTATTATTAAGATACAGTCAATATGTATTTTCCCCCCGCATCACCTTTTACGTCTTCTCAGGTTTCTCCATATTTTTCATGTCTGTCATTTCATATGACATGACACTATTCAATTACATTCATATAGCAAACTTTTTCAGTTATTCATTCAAAGGGGAATGAGGATTATTTCCCTCTTTATCCAACATGTAGGACGCAGTTAGGATCATTTTTATGTAGGTGAATCTCAAAGACACCATGCTTAGGGCATAGTCCTAGTCATGTCATAATGAGGCTAAAGAATATGAGCAATTATGTAGTTCTTCCTGTATAAGTCCACACTGCTTTCCCCAAAGGGCACACTTCCTAAGCCACAGCTCTACCAGCAGGGCAATCATATACTTGTTTTCCTACAGCACTACCAGCCTTTCAGGTGCTCATTTCTAACTCTCTGTGCCAGTTGGTAGGTGTATTGTCATATACTGCTATAGAGACCTACATTGTTGCCTAATTATAGTCTGGATCTGTGTACTGAGAATGTTATAAAGGCACTTAAAGGTCCCTCCAGTTCTCAGACTCTTTTTACTCAGACAAGAAAGGTCCTTGCGAACAGGTCCCTGGTTGAAGAGAAGGAACAGAATTGTTAAGGGTGGAAAAGAACACTTGGAGGGGTTAGGGGGGGTGGAGAGAGAGAATAGAGAGAATGGAAATGAAAGCTGTCTCTTCAGTATGGGAAGGACTCAATCTGTTCTACTTGGCGTCAAAGGCAAGAACAAGAAACAAGTGCGAGCAGAAAAAAGACAGATCCAGGCTTGGTCAAAGGAAACAATTTTCCTTCTCTAACAATCAGATCTAACCAAAGTGGAGCTGGAAGCTTCAGCAGGCAGTTGGTTCTTCTGTACTAGATACGTTTAAGTAAAAACTAGATGAGCAAGTCAATATCATATAAAGTGGATTATCCAATTAGGGCCAGGCCAAGATGGTCAGTCAGATCCCTTCTCCTTTGTAAACCCTAGGGCATCAGGGCTATAACACTTTTCTGGGAATTTGGAATTTTTTGAATGGCCAGACTCAGAAAACACTTATTAATGGCTTGATATGAACTCTAGTGAAGTGTTTCCAGGATCTGCCCTTGGCCTTGGGCTCTTTGACATGTCTGTCAGTGACTTGGAGGAAAGCACACATAGCATTCTTGTTTTTGTCACTGTCCTCTCCAGGGTCTCTTCTTACCAATCTGACCCTCCATTTTAATCACCTTTGCTGGTTCATCATCATCCATATCTCACATCTGTATCCTCACCAGCCTAGACCAGACCCTCACTGCCTCTCGCTGAACTATTTCAATAGATTTTAAATTGTTCTCCATGCTTCTGGTCTTTGCTATCTGAAACCCATCCTTTCCACAGAGCTACTAAATTAATATTCCTAAAACTCAGATCTGACCATGTCATTCTGTTACTCAAAAATCTTCAGCGGTTCTGCAATACAACACAAGTCTTTTATCCTGGCCCTTAAAGCCTCTGACAATATGGCTCCAACTTACTTTTCTGGCCTTATTTCCAAGCCCTACATGCCATTCATAATACCGTTGCTGATTTTGATTTTCCACTGTGCAAAGGCCCAGAATGCATTTCCTCCTTGCCTTTACCTTATACCACACCTTCCGTGTTTTAAAGCTCAGCTCAGGGACCATCTGAAAATTATCTGATAGTACTTTACATATAATTATTTACACGTATAACATGATATAGACCTCCTGTGGAACATCAGCTTCTTTAGGGAAGCTGTTTTTTGGTCTCTGAGTTACCGAGAGAGCCGGAGTTCAGTAAAAACTTCCTGTCGATGCTGTTGTTGGTGGCCCTCAGCCCTTTTTCTATTTCTCTACTCTCTCCATTGCTGCTCCCAGACATCTCAAAATCAACAGGTCTTTTTTTTTTTTTTTTTTTTTTTGCTTTTTGGAGGGGAAAAGGCAGGGCAATTTGGGTTAAGTGACTTGCTCAAGGTCACATGGATAGCAAGTGTTAAGTGTCTGAGGCCAGATTTAAACTCAGGGCTGGTGCTCTATTCACTGCACCACATGGCCGCCCCTAAAGTCCCCTGTTTCTGTCAAGCGTACGACCATCACTGGAGTCATAGAGGTTTATAACCCTGGAGCCACCCCTTGACTCTGTCTCCCTTGAAGTCTCCATTCACTGTCATTATGTCTTTTCCATTCTACTTCCACAACATCTCTCAAATCCATCCCCAACTCAAGCCAACATCTTACTTCTATCACAGACTACTGGAGCAGCTTCCTAACTAGCCTCCCTGTCTCCAGGGTCTTCCCCATCCAAAGCATCCTCCACAGAACAGTCCAAATTGAGCACAGGTCTGTCCATGTCTCTACCCTGCTTAGAAGTCTTACAGAGAGCCCCACTGACTCTGGGATAAGATACAAAGTCTCTTACAGAGCATCTCAGATGTGCCACAATCTGGCAACCACCACCATTCCCAGCTTTCTCTCATTATTCACTCCCAACTTCTTGTCCTCAGAACAAAAGGAGACTAAGAACTATTCGCTGCTCACATTCAACATTCTGCTTGATTCAATGCAAGCTCCTACCAGGCACATGAAGTACCAGGGATACCGAGGTACCAATGACATTCCCACCGCTCCCCAGACCTCCATTCATTCACATGAGCCATAAGCCATGTCTGATGTCTCCAATGCTTACCTTCCTTCAGAGCTCAGCTAAGGAGTGACCTAGACTCCTTTAAAGCAGGGGCTGTTTCCTTTCTGTCCTGGTGGCACCAGCACCTAGCAGGGTCCCTGGTGTTTGGCGACTAACCACCTTCAGACCTGGGTGTTCTCCTCCTTCTTTGAAATGCCTGGAGAGCATGTATGCACACACTTTACACCTTCATCTCATACCTACTCACCTTCTGAGTCAAACTAGTCTAAGAACTCCTAGACTCACAAACAGCAGAGAATGACTTGTTTTTGTTTTTCTGTTCCCAAGACAAAAGCATAGATGCTCAAATAGCCTGTTGGACTGAACAGAAAAGTTAGAAGGAATCTTTAAACTGACAGTGAGATCCAAAAAAAAAAAAAGACTGTATCAGGCTAGAGATTGGGCTAAATCTAACAAGAGGAAATTTAATAGAGATGAACGTAACATCTTACATTACAACTGGATTCAAAACAAATCAGCTTCACAAGTAAAATACAGGGAAGAGTTTATCAGAAACCACATTCCCAAAGAGGAAAATGACCATCCTCTCTGCACACTGCACTGTTCAGCCCATGGGATTCTATCCTCGGGGTCACATTTTAGTAAGACCAGTGACAAGAACAAGAACAATAAGAAGGAAGACTTAAGGACACAAACATGCCTTTAGATATCTGGAAGGTTATCCTGTCTGGCTTGCTCTAGCCCAGAGGGCAGACCTATGGTTAACTAGTGGATCCTGAACATTTGGACAGTAAAAGCCATGAGCCAAGAGCAGGACGGGCCAGGCAGGGCAGGAGTGCTGGAAGAGGGGACTAGCCTGGGGATCCCTCTGAATTTTGACCTAGTCGAGATGTCAGATTTTCTCAAAAATGTTTATTAAAAAACCATTTCCCCTCCATTTCTTTCCTTTAATTCTCTTCTTGACTTACAATAGAATATTGCATCTTTACTTTGTTGTGGCTGTAATTCACATATATGGGTAGATAAAGGGGATGCGGGAAGGATGAAATATATCCTTTCATGTAGTACAGCTGCAACAGCCTAGAAAAGCCGCGTGAGCTGCACAGAAAAGACAGACAGACAGACAATTCTGGAAATGTACACATATATTACAATAGCAACCAAGCAAGAAAACGAAACGCTTGATGTAAGCGTAAGATGGAAAGACATCGATGTATAAGGGCAGCTTGGCGGCAATGTGGACAGTGTGCCAGAACTGAGGTCAAGGACACTCATCTTCCTGAACTCAAATCTAACTCTGGGCGTGGCATTTCACCCTGCCTCAGTTTCCTCATCTATCAAATGAACTGGAGAAGAAAACGGCAAATCACTGCAGTATCTCTGCCAAGAAAACCCCAACTGGGGTCATGAAGAGTCGGACGTGACTGAAACAAATTAACAACAATCTATTCATAGATGACATGATGATACTTTAGAAAACCAAACAAATTCAAGGAAAAACCTAATCTAATACCAACAGAGGTAACATACAAGGAGTCTTGCTAAAACATCTAGATACAAAATGGCAAAAACCAGAAGTGACGGAAAGAGAAATGTAATTTATAACAATGACAGCATTTACCAAGTACGTGGGTATGAAGTTACTTGGTGACACAGAAGAACCACGGATAAAAACAGTGAATAAAAACTGAACATAGACATAGAAATTATTAAACAGATGGAGAAAAACTGCTGAGGGACAAGAATAGAGAAGGTTTCCCCCACCAACTCACCTCCTCCAAACAGAGGCCACCTGGAACACTTCAGTCCGGGGAGACGCTGCGATCCAACAAGAAGAGGACTCAGATCCAGCACAGCGAGGCCTAAACCTGGGCAGCGTCTAACAACAGGTGCCCACTGGCAGCTCTGTCCTTCACTACCCACTTCCAGGTCATAGATCCAGGGCATGTGCCAAGGAGCAGCACTGTGGACCTGGTATGGACGAGGCAGGGAACAAGGGGTGGTCTCATTTCCGGCTTCTAGCCTAGTCAGGAGTCTGCAGCAAAAGAACCAGGGCATGAATCCCAGACCAAAGGAAAGCCGACAGTTCTGTGCCCATTAACCAGAAGCCTTCTGGCCAGCTAAGACCAGCAGAGACTAGCAGCAGTCTACTGGAACTTCAGATGGAGCAAGCCAACAGACGCGTTGCTCTGACCCAAACCAGGTCAAGAACGCACAGGATTCTGAGCAGGAGACCGGCAGTCAGACTTTACCCTGGATCAGGCCACTTTGGGAACACTGAAAGCTTGCTGGTTACCAGCCTGAGCTGTCTCTTAAATCCTGGAGCAGTCAATACTCCAGGAGAAGCACCAAGAGAAACAGTCTATAGATAGTCTTCCAGAAGTGTACAGAGAATGGCCCTGAAGTAAAGTCTGAAGCCAAGGAACAGGCTGGAAGAATGAGCAAACAAACAAAAAAGAATCCCGCCATCCAGAGCTATGATGGTGACACTCATGATACAAACACAAACCTCACCATCATAGCCAACACAGATATAGTGCCCACTATGTGCCAGGCATTGGAAGCTCCACCCTGCTGCCTATGATCACGCACAAAAGAATGACTCCAAAACATCTACAAGCAAAGCCTCAAAGAAAAACAGGACCTGAACACAAACTGAACCAGAATTTTTGAGAAAGATGAAGATGGGGGAATGAGTTAAACTATTTTCATAAATGAGAACTACTGAAGAAAGAATTAGAAAGAGAATTAATAGCTTGGCACAAAAGATACAAAACCTTACCGAAGTGACAAATTCCCTGAAAATTACAACGGACCAAATAGAGGTGAATGATTCTATCAGACATCAAGAAATGTTAAAATAAAATCAAAAGACTGAAAAAAAGAGAAGAAAATGTAATCGAAAAAACAACTGACATTTTAAAAAAATAGAATGAAAAGAGATAATTCAGGAATCATTGTACTACCTGAAAGGTATTAAGTATAAAAAGAGCATAGACATCATATTTCAAAAAATCACAACAGAAAACTGACCAGATCTCTTAGAGTCCAAGGGCAAAGTGGAAACAGAGATGATCCATTCTCCTAAAAGAAACCCTAAAGTAAAAGATCCCAGGAATATTACTGCCGAAATCCAGAGGAGGAAGAGGGAGGGCAAATTAAGGGAGGGAATGATTAATTCTAAGCAAAACAAACTATGTAAGGATATACAAAAATATTTAGAACAGCTCTTTGGAAACCTGAAGGAATGTTCAATTGGGGAATGGCTGAACGAGGTGCCGCATATGACCGTGATGTGCTATAAGAAAGGACAAAGTGGATGGTTTCAGAAAAATCTTGAAAGACCTGTATAAACTGATCCAAAGGGAAGTGAAGAAAACCAGAAGAACAATTTATACAACAACAATAATAGTGTAAAGACAAACAGTTTCGAAAGACCTAGGAACTCTGACCATTGTAATGACCAACAATGCCAGACGACTCATGAAAAATTCATGCTGCCCATCTCCAGACAGAGACATGAAGGGCTCAGAGTGCATAATGACAAATTAGGAGGTTAGTCGGGGGAGAGCGGTTTATGTAGAAATTTAAGTTGTTAGTCTATTAGAGGTTTTGTTTTTCCTTCTTCTTTAATTGGGAAGACTTGAGGGAGGAAAAAAGGTGGACTTTTACTGATCCAAAAAATTTAATTTTAAATTAAGAAATAAGCAGATAGTTAAAGATCTGCTACCCTCAGCTAGGCAAAGCTAATATAGTAATGATGGCAGTACCAATTAAATTAACTCATACAATTATCATAACACACATCTAAATATGAACAGGCTCTTTAACATGGAATTAAATAAAATGGTAAGAAAATGTATGTGGAGAAATAAATGAAAAAGAACATGAAGAAGAATTTTTACAAGGGGGAAGAATGGGAGAAAGGACTCACTCCTACAAGCAAAAGAAATTATTGAAGACAAAACTGATTAATTTAATTATATAAAAATTTTGCATCCAAAAAGTCAGCGTCTTTATGCTAAAAAGAAAGAGGTGGGTTGGGAAAAAAGTCTTTGCCATCAATATTTCTGCTAAATGTTTTGGCAGTGATGCAAAGAAGGGTAATAACCCATTTCACATCAGCTCTTTCACAAAAGAAAGGAACACGGACTGTCCACAACCACAAGAAACACTGCTGAAAATCTCTGGTAATGAAATTCAAAAGAAAACAAGTCTGAGGATAAATAACTGAAGATGCTGCTAAAATGTTAAGGTTAAATGGCAGCCAAGCTACAAAGCTATGCAGGCCCACGTGATGCCACAGCTGGTTAGCTGAGAAACGGACACGTCTTCCTGAAAAGCTGTGTGTTAATAAGCACCACGGCCTCTGAGAGTTTGGAATCAAGGAAGACCCAAGTTCAAATCTAGACTCAGACAATTGTGGCTATGTGACCTTGGGCAGAGCACTTCACTTGTCTGCCTCAGTATCCTCAGCTGTCAAATGAGGATAACAGCACCTACACTCTAGGGTGCTGCAAAGGTCAAACTAAAAACATCTGTAAAGTGCCTGGCACTTCCTGTCATCCTCATCATCATCATCATCATCACCAACATCCTCATCCTCAGGCTGTGTCCCGAGGGCATCTTTTTCCCACACATTACAGCAGCTTCAACCAGAATAACAGACCAACACTGAGGCAAACAGGGCTGTCATAGCTGCCCCATAGGAAGGCGCTTCCTCTCATCCTGTCTTACAGATTCACAGAGACACAGGGAGTCTTATCTAAACGATGCAGGAGGAAATACCCAGAATCAGCTGCTCTGCTCCTTAATCGAGACTGGGACTGGGACTGGGACGCAAAATAAATCATGAGGGTAATAATGTTTATAAAGACACAAAGAAACAGAGAGCAGACGGGGGGCATAGAGGCACACAGGCCTTTTGTTATTACTACGTACATTTTGAAAAGGAAGAATCCATTATCCCCAGGGAGTTAAGGCAACTCAGGAAATATGTCCTGTGTTCTGGCCCAAGGGCATTCCCCAATCCTTGGCCTGTAAGGCTCCTTAGTCCAATGGGAGAGGCTGGGAGCTGGTCTCGCCCACAGTCCTGGCACGTCTACCCTTTCTCCCTGGGAGCTTAAGGTCCCTGATGCAATGGATGCTCTCCAGATTCATGACATTCACAAGAGTGTCTTGGAGACACTTCCCACAGGAAACTTTTCAAGTGCTGAACTGCCCTGAATAACAGTCCTTCCCAGTTAAAGGTCCCCCAAACTCACCTGCACAGCTGCTTCCCAGGACTCCACTCTCAGGCCACCAAGGTGCTCCACCTTGCTCCAGCTGACAGATCACGTCCGGTTTGGAAACGGCAAGGCCTGCTCATTGGAAATGGCAAAGTGGCAGGCACTGAGGGTCACTTCCAGATTCTATCCTTCCCCTAGCACCAACCCTTCCCAGGAATCACAGGCAGGAAAGGGAGACCCAAAAGCAGGACAAAAGACTCCTTAAGAATGCTCTGGTTTGTGCTCTTGGGAAATAGGGGGAATGCATCAAGAGTGGCATGGGGCTGGGCTGTTTATACTCCCCAATGACAGGATGCGGACCTTTCAGGTACTGTACCGGAATCTGAGAGGAGACCCTGCCTTGAGCAAACAGTGAGTGGGAGAAGCCCAAATTTGTGCACAATACAATAAGGTAATGGTCTCTAGTTCTAAAAACCAAACGCCTTTCATTTAGAACCATGGAGCATGAAGCCCCCAGCTCCTAGCTACAAAAATATTAGCCCCATCTGGTCTCTGCAAGTCTAACTATAACTGCTAACCCTAACCCACCACAGCATTCACCAAGGGAGGAAGCAAAGGGAGCCTCCTTACCCAGGCAGACCAGGTTCCTGTAGTTCTCCAGCATCACCTCCCGGTACAGCTGCTTCTGGGCAGGACCCAGCCACCCCCACTCCTCCCAGGAGAAGTCCACAGCCACATCCTTGAAGGTCACTGACTCTCGAAACACCAAAGATGCCCGTGCTTGCCCAGCAGTCATCCTTCACATGGATCTAAGGAGAAGAGGAGGTGGCAGGACAGTTAGAGGAACCACTCACAGCACCTGCACTTCAGGATTCAAAGTCAACATCTACCAAGCACCCACCAAGAGCCTCAGCTGGTGTGAGATTCTGAGACGCACCAAAGAGTAAAAATGGGTCACAGTTACACAGGACTTTTTAACATACAAAGTGGTTTGGCACCAACCACCTTGTGAGGCTGGGGCTGCAAGGACTTGTTCTCCCCAACGTACAGATGAGAAAACTGGGTTTAAGAAAGGTGAACAGGGATGTTCATGGTCACAAAGCTGGTCAGTCTCCTAAATGTCTCCAATTATCTCCCCAAAGGAGCTCACGGGAATCCTCACAAATTATCCACGTGAAATGCCAAACCAAAATAATGTATTTAGAAGGGCCACGATGACATCAGAGGAAGCAGCACTCTCTCTCCATTAAGAATCAGGAATCATTTTGATCGGAAAGCAAATACACCATTGTAATTTCTTCCTAACTGCACAATTTCAGACTAACTGAAACATGATTATTAGCACAACCCATTCAAATCCCTAAAAACTTCAATCTAATACACATATTCTAGTCAAACACCAGGAATTAAAAAAACACAAAATCATGGAATTTCAGAGGGGAAAGTGACTTCAACAGCAAAGAACAAGAATTCACACCAGCCCCAGGCTGTGCTTGAAGATGTCCAGTGAGGGGGAGCCCAGCACTGCCCAAGGGGCTCCATTAACCAGGGCAGAGCTCCAAGTTTTAGGAAGTCTTTCCAGTTAGCCTCATTCCCAATTACCCTGAACGAAAGCATTCAGTAACTGAGGACTCTGTGCCAGGCCCTGCCCTGGGCACTAGGGATAGGAAGAAAGGGAAGGCCAGTCACTGCCCTCAAGGAGGTGACATCAGGAGCAGCAGAGGCAAGGAGTCTGCACATGATTAGGTGCCTCAGCAGCGGGGGAAGGGAAATCTTGGAGTGGAAGGTTCTGGCACCTGGGAGAACCAAGACTGGCTGCATCTAGAAAACAATTCAACTCACCGGGATTAATGAGATCACTGAGAAGGCAGAGAGAAAGGAGAAGAGGCCCAGGATGGAGCCCTGGGGGCCACCTGCCAGTACTGGGCGTGACAAGGAAGAAGACCCATCAGGGGAGACAAAGGAGGAGCAGTCAGTCTAGCACGCAGGAGGAGAGCCAGAGCAAGGGGGGGGGGTCAGCAAACCCCGAAAGGAGACAGCATCACAGAGAAGGCTGACAGCAGTGTCGGGGGCTGCAAGGGGGCAGCAAAGAAGAGCCCCAAAAAGGCCACTGGGTGGGTCAGTTAGGAGGCAAGTGGCAAGAGAGATAAAAGAGGAAGGGAGGGGGGGCCAGAGGGGAGGACGCGGGGTGCTGCGAGGGGGGGACGCCGTGGGGGGAGGGGGGCACTGCGGGGGGGGGGGGAGGACGCCGTGGCGGGGCGCTGCGGGGCTCTTCAGGGCTCCCACAGAGGGGGCAGATACAGGACCGCAGCGGCCCCACATCACTGAGCCCACGGCAGTGATCAGGGCCAGGGCTGCCCCCTCCCCCGTCCCGGCCACGGGCCTCCCTCCCCGTCACCGGGTCTGGCCGTGCCGGACACTGCCCTCCCTCCGGGACCTTCGGTGGGGGATGGGGGGACGGCGCCTACTGTGTACACACAGGCAGCGCACGCACAGCAGACAGCCAAAGGACCCCGCGAGCCCTATGGGGAGGAGGCAGCCGGCTGGCGCTGTGGGGAAGACCCGAGTTCAAATCCTACTTCAGACACTCCCTTGCTGGGGGGCCCCGGCCGGTCCCTGAACCTCAGTCTGTCTCAGTTTCCTCAACCGTAAAAAGAGGGCCTAACACGGCCTGAGCGTTTCGTACCGCGCCCGGCAGCCAGCAGGCGCCCCCTCAGTGCTTGGAGAGCCGAGGGAGGAGGGGGCGGACGTGGCGGACGTGGCAGAGAGCCCCCCGGGGTCACGAGCCCCCGCTGGCACCCCCTCCACTCACCCGGCAGGAGCTGCTTCTCCCAGCCGGCCTCCAGCCCAGGGATGCTCACTGGAAGGGGGGCAGTGGCGTCTCTGATTGGCTGCAGCTGCTCCTGGACTGTCCAATGGGCACAGCCGCTCGCGGAAGAGGCGGAGCTCCCCGAAGGCCCACCCAGGGATGGCCGAGGTTCCGGGCCTGGAGCACCGACGCCTTCTACGCCCTCGGGCTCGGCCTCGGGTCCGGCCAGGGACACGGGACTGCCGGACTCGGCCCTCACGGCGGCCGACGCGCGGTGGAGCCAAAGAGGCCGAGAGTAGGGGAGACACCGGAAGACGCAGACAACTGCAGGGCCGCGAGGCGGAAGTGACGTTTGCTCCTTCCTCCACCCACCCCCGCGTCCATGGCAATTGCGTGATTGGCAGGAGAGCGGGGGGTGGGGGGGGGTGGAGAATCGGGAGTCCGAGAAGGTCTTTGGTGCCCCCTTGGGGCTGGGCGGCCCTGCTGCTCCGAGGCAGCCTCCAGCCTCCAGCCTCTCTCTCCATCCATCCCTCACCGTGTGCTGGGCCGGCACCCCGACCTCCCCCGACTGGCCAGAGGAGCGGGCCGGGACTAAACCCCGCGGGGCAGGACGCGCGTGAGAACCCAGCCCTGGAGCCCGAAGAGGATCAGCCGCGCGAGCTGGATCGCTCACTAAGGCTCGGCCCAGCGCCTGCTGAGCGCTGACGCCGCCCGCCTCCTCGGAACCCCGACATTTACTGCTTCTGCCAGGCCCCTCGTCCCGTGACGTCAGAGGCCCCGCCCCGCTGCGGCTCCGCGGGGGGCGGGACGCCCTGTGTCGCGGGGGGGGGGGGGGAGGGCGGGGCGCGCTGTGTCCGGGGGTCTGGTGGCCCTCTATTCGGGAAACCTCGCGCAGCTTGTGTGGTATCCCGGCGGCGGAGTCCCGGGGGCTCCGGCCCCGCTGCATGATCGGGGCGTCCCCGCGTGCACTGGAGCCCCCCTGCGCTCCGCTGGCTCCTGGTCAGCGCCGCCCGTCTCGGTCCTCGGCGCGTCTCCCTCTGCCCAGGCCGAGGCTTTTCTCGCTGCTCCCGCTGGAGCCGAGACTTAAGAGAAGACGGGGCGAGGGCGCTGAGGGAGGCGAAAAGGGACAGCGGGGTTGGGGCGGAGCTCGGGCGGCGCTGCTCCTGCTGTAGCCCCCCAGGACTGCGGAGATCCGGGGAGCGAGTGATGAGTCTGCGGACCTCGGGCCAGGAATGGAAGCTCAGCAGCGACGGAAAGAGGGGAGAGGAAGGTCCAGAGCTGCTTAGGGGAGAGGGGAGGGCCGGAGAACTGACCGGAGAAGCACGAGGACCGAAAAGAGGGCGGCATTTCAGACTGACCCTCCACTGGGGAAAAGGGAATGAATTAGAGCCAGATAAAAGGAATCGTGTCGTAAAGACCGAACCCAGGGCTAGCGTTAACGAGTGGGGGTTGCTGTGAAGGAAGGGGGGCTTAGGGGAACCGGGACACGCCAAAGCGGATGAAGGACAGTTAAACTGATGTTGAGGCACTGATCGCAGGGAAGAGATTCTGATCTGAAACAGCCCTGGAGGCACAAATGGAGGCAAGCAGGAGCCTGACCGTCAGCATTAAGTGTAAGTGGATCCAACAAGCCAAGAGTATGAGAGCGACAGAACAGATAAGAAAACGGAATGCCACGACATGTTGGTTACAAGAACACATCTAAAAAGTCAAGACATTCCTAGAGTAAGAGTGAGAGGCTGGAACAAAACGTACCTGTGCATCAGATAAATCCCAAGAGGCAAGAGCTACAACCAGCTCCTCTTAGAAAGCAAAACTAAAAGAAGTGATGTTATCCTGAAGGGAACACAGACAACATCGGTGTTAAATTCACGTGCTTCAAACAGCAGAACACCGAAATTCATCAAGGGAAATTAACTGAATGACAAAAAGGCTGAGACAGTAACACAATAACAAGATCAACACTTCATGCCATATTCCACAGTAAATTCAATATGGATACAAAACAGTATCGATTAAGCCTTTTTTTTTTTTTTAAAGAAAGAGGTAGCTCATAATTATTTTGCACAGGTATGGGGGCAGCAGGCAGGGTAGAGGAGAGGTAAGGAAGTGGTGAGTTCTTAACCAAATGAGATGTAAGCTATTAGGAATTATGAAATTGGTACTCCTCATTATATGAAATTGAAAAGCTTTTGCATGAACAAAAGTAATGCAACTTAGGATGCAAAAGAGAAGCAGCTGACTGGAAAAACATTTATCAGATAAAGTAAGTTTCATATCCAAGATAAATAGACAACAAAAGTATATAAGAACAAAGGCCATTCTCCAAATAAGATAGCCCGATCAATGAATATGAATAGTTTTCAGAAGAATTACAAACTTTCTGTACCCTCAGAAAGAAAATCTCAAATCATATAACAATAAGACAAAGGTGAACAGTAATGAACCAATAACTCCATGAGAAAATAAGAAATACTTTACAAAAGTCAAAAGCCTAGAAAAAAAATAAAAGTAAATGTAAGATATCTTAGAGCAAAAATAACTGACCTGGAAAACAAAATGGGGGGAGGGGGGATTTAAGAATCATTGATTAGAAGCTATGACCCAAACAAAGAGCCTAGACATTATATTTAAAGAAATCTTAAAACACCAAATCGCAAAGTGGAAATAGAAAGGATACAGAGATTGATGCCTGAAATGTCAAAATGAAAACTCGCAGGAATATTAGAGCCAAAATGCAGAGCTTCCAGGATATATGTATTTATTTATACTGCAAGTAGCCTAAATACACACAGGCACACACGCACACACGCACACACACACACACACACATATATTTATATACATATATATACACACATACATTTTATATATGTGTATATATATATGTATATATGAAATCTCAAATTGAAAACTCCCAGGAATATTCAAAATCCAGAGCTTCTAGGCTATACATACATATATATTATATATGTATATAAAATGTGTGAGAGAGAGAGAGTTCATCTATTCATGATGAAAAGGCCAGTGCTGGACAGGAACTTTGAAGTTCAAACAGTGGAGTTAAGAGAAACACAAAAAGTAAATATGAATAAACAACTGTGAAGGGCTAATGGATAAACTGCTTACATTCTATTAGGGGAAGATGAAGTGTGAAACCCTCCCCCTCCAAGAAAATAATCTTACTATCAGAGGTCATAGGATCTAATTAGACAGAAGGCCTGTGTCTGATATGTGTCTGTTATGCCTTGATAATCTTAAAAGAATAGAAAGTGGAGGAGAAGAGGAAGGCACTAGAGAAAGAAAAGGAGAGGAAGGTTAGAAAAATTCTCATATTAGAAGTCTATACATACAAGGAGGTAGGGGCCAGGATACTTGAACCTTACTCTCATCTGAACTGGAAAAGAGGAATGATGATACATACCCACAGAGTTGGGTATAGAAATATTTCATTCAACAAGGAAAGAAAAGGCAAAAGGGAAGAGAGGGATTAGTCCTAAATAAAACAAACCCATAACACGTACAAAAACAGTTATACCAGGTTTTTATGATGGCAGGGAACTAGAAACTGAGGGGATGTTCATCAATTGAGGAATGACTGAACAAGTATATTAAGGTGTTGTTGTTCAGTTGTTTCTGTCATGTCCAAGTCTTCGTGACCCCATCTGGGGTTTTCTTAGCAAAGACACTGGACTGGTTTGCCATTTCCCTCTCCAATATTAAGGTGATGCCATACTGTTATGCTGTAAAAAATGATAAAGGGAATGGGAAACTTGGGAAGGTTTGAATGCAGAGAACGTATGAATGTAGAATGGATGAATGGATAGAATGAAATGAGCAGAACCAGAGGAACAATTTATATGACAAAAATATTTTAAGAAAAACACCTTTGAAATATTTGGGAATTCTGATCAATGTAATGACCAACTATAATTCCAGACAACTGGAAACATAAAACATACGACGTTATGCCACTTCCTTATAAGGAACTGATGGACTTAAAATGCACAATTAAAATTATTTTTAACACAGCTGGAACAAGAAAATTGATTTTGCTTGGCTATGTGTGTTTGTAACAAAAGTTTTGTTCTTCCTTCTTTTTCCATTGTAGGGAGTGGGTTGGAGAGTCAAAAGGAAAATTTCTGCTGATTAAAAAAATATAGAATTTAAAAGAGACAAAGGAAAAGCAAAATGATCCTGAGGTTTCACCCCACAAACAGCACACTGGCAAAGATGGAAATAACAGTCAATACTGGAGGGTTTGTGGAAAGATAAACAGACTAAAGCATTGCTGTGAGACCTGTGAATTGATACAATCATTCTTGGAAGTAATCTAGGATCATAAAAAGAAAATTACTAAAATGCCCATACCCTTTGACCTGAGACTTAGCCTCTAGGTATTGATAATTATTTAATATCATTTGAACCTCAATAAGGGCCAGAGCCTGAACTAATCAACCAGAAGAAGCTCCTCGTCCTAATAGATATTCCCCACTTTGCTTTCTGAATAAACGCAGAATGCCCTTTTCTGTATCAGCACTACAAGGCTGACCAGAGCATTCTTATATTAATTACTACCAAGGACGAGGCACCTTGACCAGAAGCTACCTTGAATAAATGAGACTTTTCTTAATATTTTATGAACATATACTACATTATATCATGTTAATCATAAATGAACACAGATATCCTGGGTTGTAATTTCAATTGACACTTTGTCAACTCTCTTATCTTATTGTATTTACAACCTGTTCCACTAAGAAAATTCCTTTCTCATATTATGGTTAAACATACATGGAGCTCATAAATTTGAGTGACACAGACATGCTGAGTTGGAATTGTTCTAAAACATATTTAAGGCTTCTCATTCTTTTATCAGACAGATTTTATTTGGCTCCATGCATGCAGGTATTCTGCCAGGATTAAGGGAATAAAACAATATGAATATATGCACCAGGTAGCAGGCCCGGACTTCTTCCCCTCGCCCTGCAGGGGCAAATCCCAAGTAGCAAAACTGATCCTGGACTTCATCAGACTTAAAAAGGGAGAAGGCAATGAGCACTTATGAAGCGCTTACTGTGTGCCAGACTTGGGACACATGTACCAAGAACTCAGCAAGTGAGACCATTAATCATTTTAAGTGGAGTTTAATATCCAGCAACTGCAAAGGGTGAGCACCACCCAAATCAAGCAGCCCCGAGATATATATTCTCAGGGCTTATGTAGACAGAAGTCACAACATAACTGTTACTGAGGGGAAACCACAACTTAGTCAGTTGCTACACAAGCCAGGGAAATGTAGAAGCCAAAAGGTAGCAGTCAATTCATTGCCTAATGACCCGTTGCCCAGCCATCAGTTTGTTGTCCAACTGGAAAGTTCCCAAGTCTATTCTGAGAGATGACCAAAGAGGGGGGCTATGGATTCCATGTGACAGGTTTGGGCAGGTTTACTTGGCAAGCTTGTTGCCTAGGCGGGCTTTGTTGGGTTTGGACAGGTCTCCTAGGCAAATTTACCCATGATGGGGAGAGATGGGAGATGTTCACAAAATGGGGGTTACAGCACACAAATCTAGTCCCACTCCACCATCTGGGGTGGAAGTCCAGAAAGTCAGTGAAAGGGTTGAGTGGGCCTTCCTTTCACAAAATGGAGGCTCCAGGAGGAACTGACCAATGAGAGAAGGCAGTCAATCTAAGATCCAGGATCAAGAACCCCTGGTCCTGGCCCCCCCCTAAGTGGCATAGGTGTGGTGGTAACTTTGGCCCTAATCTCTCCTCTGACCACCCATTCCACTTCTCCAACTGGATGTCCAGAAGATACCTTACAATAACATGTCTAAAACTGAGCCACATAGCTAGCTCCAAATCACTACCAATTGGGGAAACACATATTAAAGCAATTCTGAGATTCCACCTCTAACTCATCAGATGACAAAAAAGGGAAATGATGAATGCCAGAAGGGCTGTGGCAGAACAGGCATGTTGGCACACTGCTAGTGGACCTGGGAATGGGTGCAACCATTTTGGAAAGAAATTTGAATGACAAAAAAAAGTGACTAAAGAGTATGTGCCCTTTGACCCAGCTATCCCACGGGTAGCCCTTTATCCAAAAGAAATCAAAGGAAGAGGAAAAGGTCCTATATGTACAAGCATATTTATAGCAGCTTTTTTTGCAGTAGGAAGAACTCTGAAAATGCAAGGCTTACTCATCAGCTGAGGAGTTGCTGAAGGTATGGTTTAGGAATGTGACGGAGTACTACCATGCTGTAAGAAACAAAAGAAGAGATGATTTCAGGAGACATGGAAAGGCTTATCTAGGCAGAACAAGAAGAAAAATGTTCATTCATATCAGTATTATACAAGCAATTTTGAAGACTTTTCTAAAGTGCTGAAGAAGGAGCAGAACTAGGAGACCAGTTTATGTAAATAACAACTCGGAAAAAGTCAAACTGCTCCGAAAGCTGTGAGAATTGCGATCAGTACAGGGATCATTCATGATTCCAGAGGACCAATGGTGTGACATATTATCCACTTAATGACAAAGGTAATAGAGCTAGAGTATAGAATAAGGCACAAATTACTGAGGAAAATGGGGGAAGTGATTTGCCCAGGCTCACACAGCTACTAAATGTCTGAGCATAGGTTTGAAATTAGATCTTCCCGATTCTAAGCTCTATCCATGAACCTCCTGGCTGCCTCTAAAACACCATCTTGGCTCTGCCTTTGATGACTTTAAAAAAAAAAAAAAGTAGCACGGCTTGTGTAGGCTAAAGCCTTAGGAAATGAGCACTGAGCCCACATGGTAGGGCACCCCAACTGATATTTCTCTTTACATAAAATTGCAAAGACAAATTTAGGCTTGATGTGAGGAAAAACATTGTGCATAAAGGAAATATCTAAATGTTTAATGGACTACTATGAGTGGTACTGGGGTCTTCCCAAGTCTATTTCCTTAAGCTTAAGGTGGTTTCAATGACTTTCTCAGAGCTGTCATCCATCAGATTCTTTTTTAGGTCAACATTGTACTAGAACGTCCTCAATATCTTTTCCAACTCAGATTCTCTAGCTACAATTCACAGTCAAATTCTGGCTAGAATTCATATAAAAGAAAAGCCTTGGGATAGTTAAACCCTGACAATGTAGTAGTAGTGGTGGAAGTGGAGGTGGTAGTGGTATTTATGGTAGTACTGGTGGTGGTGGTGGAGGTAGAGGAGGTGGTGGTAACTGGCATTTATTGAGCACTTTAAGGTTTGCAAAGCTCTTTTAAAAATGTATCTTATCTGACCCTCACAACAACCCTAGGAGGCAGATGTTCTTGTCATGTCCATTTTACAGATGTGGAAACAAAGGCAGAACAAAGTTAGTGACTTGTCCAGAGCCTCAGTGCTTTCTTGTCTGAGACAAGTTTTGAACTCAAGTCATTCTGACTTTCTGTCCAGTACTCTACCCACTGTGCTGCCTCAAGCTAAGTAATGAACATATTGCCTCTACTATAAGACATAAACTTGTCTGGCTGTTGCAGTCTTTCCCTTCCTAGCTCTACCCTATCTTTCCCCGTCACTCTACACTCCAGCCAAACTTGCTGGACCTCATTGTTTCCATGTATGGCAAACATCCTGCCCTCTCCCTCTACCCCTCTGTACATACCCAGAATGCTTTTCAGCCTTGCTCTTGCCTCATGACATTCCTAACTTCCTTCAGATCTCCTCTCGAGGGTGACTTCCCACAGGCTATCTTTCCTGATGCCTGCCCTCAGTGGTTAGTGCTTCCCCATATAATTTTATGTTTCTTCATCTATATTTTCAATTAACTTGTTTGTGTGCCTGTCAGCTCCTTCATTAATATGTAAGCTCTCTGAGATAAGGAGTTATTTCTGTTTGGTCCATAAGCCTAATCCTTAATAAAGTCTTTGTATATTGTATTGAAGAAATACTTCTTTTTATTGACTGAATGCAATTTATGCTGCCTACAGCCCAATTATTCTTCCAAAGGATACTAACAGTCAGTTTGGGTTTTTAATTTTCTCTGCTAGGAATTGTTGTACCTGTCTTTATACTTCTCTCCCAGAATTGAAATCTCTCCCAGATTTCTTTTCTTTTTTTGGCCAGGTTTATGGTATGAGGTAGTACCTTGGTGTCATTTCAATGTGCATTTCTTTAATCAGCCACACACAAAGATGGTCATGTTTTTTTTCTTGCTATTACCCGTTACTGCCTTAAAGCAGCTGTTGAGTCCCAAGAGGGTAAAAAGGGCCCCTTGCCTTGAGGCTCCCAGGTGTGTGTTCTGCGGTCCCTTTCCGGGTATGGAATGTTCCCCGTGATAAGACAGCTTGTATTAAACATGCACCACCCAATGGGATGTGTCTCCTCTCTGACAGGATGAGACTGTTGCTGGGGCACATGATAACTAAACCCTATAAAAGATGAGGTCCGGGGGGCGAGGGAGAGGGAGAGGGAGAGAAGGAGAGGGCAGGAGAGAGAGAGAGAGAGAGAGAGAGAGAGAGAGAGAGAGAGAGAGAGAGACAGAGAGAGACAGAGAGAGACAGAGACAGAGAGAGACAGAGAGAGACAGAGAGAGACAGAGACAGAGACAGAGAGAGAGACAGAGAGAGAGACAGAGAGAGAGACAGAGACAGAGACAGAGACAGAGACAGAGACAGAGACAGAGACAGAGAGAGAGAGAGAGAAGATGTAATCTGCTATAATAAAGACTTCCTGTGTGAAGTGATGCTGAGTCTGTGTGGGTGCTCTGTGTAGGGTGAGACACATTGAATGCAGCTGGAGACATCCAAAGACCTGGGTAAGGTAAGAGAGGCAGTCCGGTTGCTGTAGGTAGGCAGCAACAACTCTGAAGTGCCCCTATATGATCACAGTCTATTGGCTTTCCACCTCTCTCTGTGTCTTCCTTACCACACCTGGCTCTTCATCCACACTGCTACCTCCAGTCCCTCAAGCCCTTGGATCTCTCCTAGGTCATCACCCTCAGACTAGCTGTACTCTCCTCCTGTCCCTATCTTAAGCCTTTGATGAACCAGTTCAACTCCACACTCTTTTCTTCTCTTAAGTGCCTTGTCTCCTATATCACATCACCAAATGTGCTCTGCTAAGCCTCAGATCACTGCCACCACACACCTGAACAAAGGAGGAGAACATCATACCCTCCTCCTGACCTCGGTCCACTACAGACTGATGTTGCATAACCTCACCTGGCCCTCTCTGCTGTTGGGCAGCCTGCCCTAATGAGCTCACTCTCCTCACCAGGTGGTTTTTCCAAACTTTTCCATCCCTTCTCAAACCTCCCCAGATTCCTCCTCCTCTCACCCTCTCAGCTGATAATGTTGGCTCATATGAGGCCATTTCCCTCTCCCCTCCTCTTGATCTTAGGTCATTCAGATACCTTCTGCCACTGTTTGCTTCTTCCTTCCCTCTCTTCTTGCCAAGGTCAACGCCTCTGCAAGTGAGCCCATTCCATCTCTTGTCTTCTCTCTCTTCTAGTCTACTGGTTGCTTTTCTGTTGTCTACAAATGTGCCCACATCTCCCTCTTCTTCAGAAATGTTCTCTGGATTCATCCTTCCCCAGTAACTATCATCACATATCTCTCTGGCCTTTTGTGCCTAAACTCCTTGAGAAGCTTGTCTGCAGTAGGCACTTCCATTGCCTTTCCTCTCACTCTACTTATCGCTCCAGAGTCTGGTTTCCAACCTCATCATTCAACTGAAACTGTTCTCTTCTCCACTGGCTTTTTCTCAATCCTCTTCTTGGTCTCTCTGCTGCTTTTGACATGGCTGATCTGCCTCCTTGATACTCCTGGCTGTCAATGTTTATTATACCATTTTATTATACGATTCTCTCCAGGTTCTCTTATCTGTCTGATCATTCCTTCTCAGGCTCCTTTAATGGCTCTTTATCCAAGTCATGCCTGCTACTTGTGGCTGCCCTCTTCTCTTCTCCTCTCCCTCTACATTATTTCGCTTGTTGACCACATCCGTTCTGATGAACTCAATGGTTATCTCCATATTAAGGATTTTCAAATCTGCTCCTCCAGTCTCACATCTCCCACTCTGGACACTAGTGGACATTCCGACTGGGTGTTCTGTAGACATGTTAAACTCTACACATCCCAAGGTGAACTCATTATCTTTCCTCCCACATCTTCTCTCCCTCCTAACTTCCCTATTACTATTTGGGGTCACACAATCCTCCCCCAGCTCTCAACCTAGGCATCAACCTAGATTCTTCCCTATCTTTCACTCCCCTGGCTCCCATACATACTGCTGCTAAGGCCTGTTGATTTTACCTCTGAAACATCTTTCACACAGATCCCCATTCTTCTGCTGATACTGCCAACACCCTAGTGGAAACCCTCATCTCCTCCTTCTGGACTGTTGGTTGCTGCACCTGGTAATGCTTGCTGACTAGGGCTCTGTCCTAAACCCTCTTCTCCCTTCATTAGCTCCTTGAGACCAGAGATTTTTCTTCTGCTTTTTTTTTTTTTTTAGTTCTGAGAGTTTGGCAGTTTGCGAGAATTCCTCAACCTAGAGCTGGGCTTCTTAAACTTTTTCCACTCAGGACCCCTTTCTGAGTTTTGGCAGTGTTTGTTGGCATTGCATGGCCTGAGGACATATACAATGCAAAGTGTGCATGCTCTGTGTCCAGAACCAGGGCTTCAGTGAAGCTGACCGATGCAACACGGGCTATTGATGCCAGAAACGCCTCAGATTCACAAGTTAGATTTTTAATTAATTTTTGGTCATTACATATTCAGAAACCTTTCACTGTTGCCAAATTTTTCATGATCCCATGTGGGGTCATGCATGACCCATAGTTTAAGAAGCCCCCAGATTCTCCTGGAAGTAATTCTTCCCACCTTGGTGAATTTGAATGGAGGTCAATAAATGCAAAATTATCTTTGGCAGATGGGCAGCTGGCCAGCAACTCCAAGGCACCGAGGGAGATACGGCCGGCCATATGCGGAGTTTTCCACAACTTTGGGGCAACATTAGCAGTGGCAAAGGAGGCTGGTGAGTGAGGCTTCTCAATCATCAAGAAACTTCTAGCAAGCAGCTACGAGAAGGCAAGAGACTCGTACTGTTCCGGGGAGCTTGCAGACCAATCGCGGAGACAGATGGGAAAGTGAACAGAGGGCATGCCATCGGGAGGTTCAGAGATGTCTTGGGCTTGGGGGGTCTCGGGAGGCGCAGACAGATGTGTTGCGGGGGATGGTCTCTCTGTGGTCACTCTCCCGGGACATCCCGGTGCGGCACAGCTCTCCAGCACAGTGGGGGCTATCCCGGTGCAGCAGAGCTCTCCAGCACAGTGGGGACTCCCTCGAGGTGGGATCCTTGGCCTCTCTCTGTCTGCACAGCCCCCAGCGCCTTCTTTCTCTGCCATGGGCACTTTGTCTGGGAAGACAGCAGGACCACACCTACAATAAATGCCGGTTGGCTGGGGACTGACAAGCCATGAGTCTGACCAGGGGGGTCGCGAGGCCCTAGGGGTGAGGGCTGCTCAGCTTCCCTTCACACAGGGAGTGCTTTAAGCGCTTTACTAATACTTATACGTCCAGAACCGCCGGGGGTGGACCCCATGTGACAGATGAGGAAACTGAGGCAGGCACGGAAGTGCCTCTGCTGCATTTGAACTCAGGTCCTCCTGCGTCTAAAGCAGACCTGGGGCCACTGGGCCAGCCGGCTGCCAGGAGTAAGGCCGGCTCAGGCCACACAGGGAGGAGTCTCGGGGAGCTTCGCGGTCTCCCCTTTTCTTCAGCCTCGAAGCAGCCGGGGTGGCTGGACTCCTGAGTAGGCGGAGCAGCCCAGACTCAGCACGCATGCGTATCAACTCCTGCCCTCTAAACTACGTTTCCCAGAAGGTGCGGCGGGAAGGCGCGGTCAGTGCATGACGCAACTTCCGCTTTCCAGGACCCTCTCTGTCCCCACACTCATTTCAGTCCAGCCGGAGGTCCCCGAGCGGGATCTACGCGCTGGAGGTGAGGCAGGGCCGCTTGGGCCACGGGTAGGAACAGGGGGCGGCCTCACAGAACGCCCGCCCCACGGTGCCGGCCCGGGCTGCGGCCCTCGGGGCGCGCTGAGCCTCTGCCCATCCCTGTTGCGGGGTTTGCGGAGAGCGCAGGAGGGGCGCTCGACGCGCCTGCGCAGTGTCTTCCTCCACCTTCCCCCTCCCCCAGTTCCCCTTTCCCCCGCCCCCTCCGCGAGAAGAGGCGCCTATTGGCCGGCTGGGGAGGCGTGGGCGGCTTCCACCACACTCCTTACTTTCTGGGGGAGGTGGCTCTGCTGTCCTCCCCCTATTGCTCCTCCTCCCCCAGCTTCCTCCTGTCCTGGTCTCTGCCTCAGTATCCCCTGGGGGCCTGCGCCTCCTGGAGGGGCTGTTGTCTCAGTTTGCCCCCCTGGGAAATGGGGCCAGGGCTGCCTGGGGGTCCGCATGAGGCCCGGTAGGCCCCTCAGGTTCCCCGAAGCCGCGCTTTTGGCTCTGCAGGTGCGCCCCCCAGGAGCACGGTCCCCCTCCTCTTCGCACCTCTCCGGCTCCCTTCCCCACCCCAGGAGAGATCCCTGCCCGCCCCAGGGGCAGAAGAGGAAGCCATGGCCCCCCAGGTGAGTGGGGCCCTCCTTCCCAGGTGCACACACGGCCATTGTGCCAGGCGCATTGCTTAGGCACCTGCAGTGCGCCCTGGGCTGGGGATCCTGGTCTGAGGCACAGCGCAGCCCAGTGGGAGTGGGGCCGTGGCCGAGCACGGGTGCCCCGCAGCCTGCCGTGGATGACCACGTGGGCCCGCCCTGATCCATGGGGTCGTGATCAGGACAGGGACCTGAGAAGGGAAGGGCCCTCCTCGGGATGGCAGCTGCCGAGCTCCGGGGCCCTCCCCTCCCCCACCCCCAGCGCCCCCTTCTTCCCGGGGGCTTCCATTTATCACGGCATTCAAGGCTCTGGGCACCTTATGGTGATTGCTTTAAACCAGTTTTCAGAAAATACCATAAGCTCAACATCTTGGGGGGCCGCAGTGAAGCCGGGATCGGCACGTAGCTGCGCCTGGGGAAGCCCATTGAATGAACGCTTGACTTTCAGGAGTCCGTGACCTTCCAGGACGTGTCCGTGGACTTCTCCCGGGAGGAGTGGGGCTGCCTGGACCCCGCCCAGAAGGAGCTGTACCGGGAGGTGATGCTGGAGAACTACGGGAACCTGCTCAGCCTGGGTGAGGGGGCTCCCCCTGGGGCTGGGGTCCTCCCTTAGTACGTGCTGGGGGTCGGTCCGCCCTTCAGCTTTAAAGAAAACTGAAGTGGCTGGAGAACGCTCTTATGACCAAGACAGGATGCCCCGCACATGTGCCGCCCCCAGTGCGGTCCTGGCTTTGTGAAGCTGGAAACCTGCCCTGTCATCATCCCTGTGCCGGCAGACACAGGGTCTCCCCAAGTCCCCAGCCTGAGCCTTCAAAGCAGGAGACTCCCCATCGTCTCAGCAAGAAGTGGGTCCTGCATTGTGCCACATTCCCCCATATTTCATAGGAACTCCCACCAGGGCAGGATGTCTCTTGTACTGCCCTCTGGGCTGTCCTCACATTTCCACCCTACCTAGAGGAGAGGGGAGCTAGGATTGGATTCTGAGCACTTGCTCTCTCTCTCCCTCCCCCCTTTCCCTCTCCTTTTCTTCCCCCTCTCTCCCTTCCCCCCTCCTTCCTCCTCTCTCTCCCTGTCTCCCACCCTCCCCCTCTCTCTCCCACTTTGCTGTTTCCATTGCTCAGGCTTTGTGGTTGCCAGGCCAGATGTGATCTCTCAGTTGGTGCAAGGGGAGGCACCTGGGATAACTGAGGGTCAGTTTCCAAGAAGCAGCTGCCCAGGTAAGTGCGTAAAAACCAGTTGATTGGATTGTATTATGCAGTAGCTCAGAGAGGCATTCCTGGTGTGTAGACAGGAAGCTATTTTCCAGTTCTCGACACCTGTGAAGAAGAGCTGAGGTTGCCTGCCATGAGCTCCTACATGGCGCCACATCTTCCCCTCAGCCCATCAAGTAGCTGGCTTTTCTTGTCCCTCTGGTCTCAGAGAAGGCTCAGTCAGGGATAGCTCTTTGCTTTCTTCGATTCTTCAGTGATTACTTTATCATGGTTTCCTTGAATGTCAGAGCAGAAAAGGACCTGATCCCCACCTGGGTGGGAACACACTCCCCAGATTGTGTACTGGAAGATCTCCAGTAATGGCAAACACACTCTCTATCAACCAAGTCTAACATGTACAGCAGGGTGACGAGGGCATTATCTGTTTTTCTCTGGAGTGAGAGACTAGGCCCAGACCACCTAGCTAGATACTTTTATGTTTGAACCATCCCAAAGAAGATTCATAAGAGATTAGTCCTTTAAACTGTAAGTTTGGGGAAGCCTAGTTGATGCTGTGATAGAGAAGCATTAGAGCAATGTGGAGAAACATTGGGGAAAAATCAAAATCTCCAAAAGGAACCCACCCACCACAGTGAGCACCCATGCATATGCTGTAGATGGCAGAAGCTTTGATGTGCTGCTAGAAAACAGACTGACAGGCTTCATGGGGCCGTGTATATATATAGATATAGATATAGATAGGTGAATTCTGTCTCACCGTGTGTTCCCAGACAAGCCTTGAGTGCATGCTTCATGTCCTCCCAGACCTTTCCATTTCTGAAGGTAGTGTCCTGTAGTCATCTGTACAGAAGAGTCTCCATAAACGGGATTCACACCAGAAGGGCTTCCAGCTCCTTTCCAATGCAAAAAAGATAACGTAAAACCCATAACTGAGTGGTGTGGAAGTCAAGTAGAGGCTGGAAATCCTTTTGTTTTCTTCTGATGTGAAGTGGAAGATGCTGGCCAGAAATTTCTTCTTTGAAAGAGTATGTTGTTTGACATCAGACTCAAGACTTTGGAGGAAAAGCTTATGAGAATAAAGTAGTTGAATCTAGCTTTGTCTCCTGAACAATCATTGGACTCAACATCAGTTTGTATTAGAGAAACCTTAAGGATGTAACGATTGCTGAAAACTCTTAATACAGAACTCAAAGTGTATTCAGCAATGCCTGCCTTGTACTCTTGAGATCAATTCTCCTTCTCTCTTTTAAATGCTAAATTGCAGGAAATAATAAGAGATTTGCCCTGTTTTCCTTTGCATTCCCTTGGGATAGCTTTCTCTATTTCCTAGTTTTAGCATTCCATTGCATAGTTTTTTGCCATGTGTAGTTATTGTATGGTTTCTGATCTTGGATTTCTCATGCCATCCTTCTCCCTATACTTTTCTTATTCCATTTAATTTAGTAGGAAAACACAATAATGAAGGTCAGACAGTGCTTTCACATGCCAGACTTTGTCCAGCTGTAACCCAGACACTGGACCACAGACTTATTTTCGGCTTTCTGTTAGTACGGATCATAGTTTTGAAGTAGGCTATATTTTTGTGAAGTGGTCTTCATTTTCTTTCAATGCTCTCCTTAGGGTACATCCCTAATAGTAATGTCACTAGGTTAAAGGCTTTATGAACTCTTTTGGACCTGCTACTGTGTATTCACACATTATATTCCCAAAGAGTTGGCATCCACAGCATTCTAGAAGTATAATGGGGTTAGTTCCAAGTCTGGAGATTTGGAAGTCACATGAACTAATTTTTAAACCCATTATCTGCTCAGTGACCCTTCACCCACCATCTTTCAGGTGCTTCTTATACTTACTTATGGTCCATCCCAGGCTGCCCACTATTCCTGGAAGAGATTAGAGCTAGGATTGATTCCAGAGACATCAATGGATACATAACGGGTACATTCTTACCAGTTGGTGCCAGAGGAAGAGCTAGCCGGGGGACAGGTGCCCCAGAGTGATTGCTATTTCCTCTTTTCCTTTATTAGCTCAGAAGACAAATCTGCTTCCTGTAGTCCCCAATCTGCTTTCTGAGACATGGTAAAGAATTAGACCTGTTTCTACTTAGGCCTGCAGTCTGACACTGAAGTAGAGTTTGATGGGCTAGTGATGTGTTCAGCTCTGGTCTTATCATCAGAAATGATTGAATGTCCATTTTTTCTCCCTTAAGGATTATATTCAGTTTTGCTGGGTAAGTAATCCTTTAAGGTAGAAGCTGCTAAATCAGCGGTTCTCAACCTTCCTAATGCCACGACCCTTTCATACTCATATGTGGGCGTATCTGCATGTGGGTGGACCTGCCTGGGGAGGGATAGAGGAGCGGGGTCTCAGTTCCTAAGACCATCAGAAATAGGTGTTTTCCCATGTTTCCCATACTTGAATTGTTTCTTTCTGGCTGCTTGCAATATTCTCTCCTATTTGGCTGTAGTATCCTTGAGAATTTTCATTTTGGGATCTCTTTCAGGACGTGATTGGTAGATCCTTTTAATTTCTATCTCACCCTCTGTCTCTAGAATATCGGGGCAATTTTCCTTGATTATTTCTTGAAAAATGGTGTCTAGGCTCTTTTTTTGATCTTAACTTTCAGGTAGTCCAATAATGTTAAAGTTATCTCTCCTGGATCTATTTTCCAGGTCAGTTGTTTTTCCAACAAGATATTTCGCATTGTCTTCTATTTTTTCATTCTTTTGGTTTTGTTTTATTGTTTCTTGATGTTGCATAGAGTCATTAGCTTCCACTTGCTCAAGTCTAATTTTTTAGGAATTATATCTTTTTACATTTAGCTAATTCTGCTTTCCAAGGCATTTTTCTCCTCACTGGCTTTTTGTACCTTTTTTACCATTTGGACTAGTCTGTTTTTTAAGGTATTTTTTTCAGTATTTTTTTTTCTGTGTCTCCTTTACCAACATGTTGACTCTTTTTCACTGTTTTCTTGCATTACTCTCATTTTTCTTCCCAATGTTTCTTCTGCCTCTCTTACTTGATTTTCATAATCCTTTTCGAGGCTTCCATGGCCAAAGACCAATGCATATTTTTCTTGGAGGCTTTGGATGTTGGAGTTTTCATTTTGCTATCTTCATCTGAGTGTGTGTTTTCTTGCCACCATAGTAACATTCTATGATCAGAATTTTTCTGTTTGCTTATTTTTCCACTCTAATTTTTGACTTTTAACTCTTTGCTAAAGTGGGGCTCTGCTTCCAGGGTGAAGGGTACACTGTCCCAAGCTTCAGGGGTTTTGTGCATCTGTTTTCAGAAATACTTCTAGGGACCTGTAAGTCTTCAGTTCTTCGAAGGCAGTATAATCTAGAGGGGAACTGTATTTGCTACTCTCCTGGCTTGTGCATTGATCTCTGAGTGACCTCAAGCACTCTTTTCTGCCCTGGAACTGTGATGAGGGTCCCTGCTCTTCTGCAGCCACATGCTCTGGTGTGCTAGTGCTCCTCCTTGCCCTGAGACTGCCACCCAAGAGTGAGACCCAGATCAGAGTGTGAGCAAAGCAACAGAGTCCTGCCCCCAATGCCAGCAGAGATCCCTGTGATCTCTGACCAGTTGTTTGACCCCCTGTTTGTGGGCTTAGAACTCTGGAAGCAACCACTGCCAGTGTTGATTCAGTAGCTCCCTAGGCCTACTCCTGGTCTGCTTGGGTCCAATCTATGCTGGCAGGACCTGGGCTGGACAGTGCTCCACTGTCATTCCAGTGTGACAGACCTTTCCTGCCAACCTTCTAAGTTTTCTGTAGCTGGAAAATTGTTTCACCCCATCCTTTTTGTGGGTTCTGCTGCTCCCAAATTTGTCTTAGGGTCTTATTTAAAGATCTTTTGTGGGATTGTGGAGAGAGCTCAGGCAATCCCTACCTCTTCTCCATCATCTTAGCTCTGCCTGAACAGGCATTGATTGATAAAAAGAAGACACCAGAACCCATTAGTAATCTAATGAAAAAGTTTAATTTATCAGAGAACTACAAATTAAAATGTAATCATTTAAAATGTTGGAAACCTAGGGTGTCACAGTCTTCATAGAGCTATCACTTGATGGAATGTTTTGAAAGCAAAACAAAAGAGTTTAAAAAACCCTTCATTTTCTTTTACCCTGTAATTACATTATTAGGACTCTACCCTAAGCATGAAAGTCATAAGACTTTGCTACAGAAATTTTCCTGGTTACTTTGTTCTCCTGCGCTGGTGACAGTGGGGATTATCTGGATAAATTGTGGCATGGCAATGTAATAGAATATTATCTTGCCATAAGGAATGATAGTCAAGAATACAGAAAAAAATTTGTAACTTCTAAGAATTGATACTGAGTAGATTAAACAGACTGAGTAAATATAACCAATGACTACAGCTTTGTTACTCAAGAAAATTAGGGAAGCAAGAAGAAATTTTAAAAAGAAGACTCATCTAGGGGAAAGAGATTATTTACTGTCTTTCTTTCTTTCAGATTCAGACACTAGGCCTCAAATCAAAGAGTCAACTCCAGAGTTTGGTCTTACTATGGAAGAATCGTCTAAAAAAAGGCTCTTAAGGGTTGCTCCTTGGATCTTGATGTTGAGGGGAGGCTGGGATTGTTATGCAAGGTTAAATGAGGAGCAGAACAAAGAGGATCAAAATTTAAGACAAATAAAAACCACTAAAAGGAAATCTCCCAATCAAATGAGTGTCCATGAATATAAAAATGATAAAAGCTCTATTCTACAACCACAGAAGCAATTTTTTCTAGGAAAGAATATTCTTCATAAATACAATAGACAGAGAAAGAACTTCAGAAAATATTCAGATGTAAAACAATATGGAGCTTGTTTAAAGAAAATATTTTCTAATGACAACAAATGTCAGAAATCCTTTAGCTATAATTTTGACTATATTAAAAACCATGAAGTACATACTGGAAAGAAATTTTCTGATTATAATGAATGTGGGAAGACTTTCCTTGAAGACACTGAATTTACTCTGCACCAGAGAATCCACAGAGAAGAAAAGATCTATGAATGCACTGAATGCAGAAAGGCCTTCCAAAAGAATTCATATCTTAAGAAACATCAGAAAATTCATAGTGGAGAGAAACCTTATAAATGCAATGTATGTGGGAAGGCATTTCACTGGAGGTCACAGCTTACTGAGCATCAAAGAATTCATACTGGTGAGAAGCCTTTTGTATGTAAGGAATGTGGGAAAGCCTTCCTAAGGGGTTATGAAATTATTCGACACCAGAGAATACACATTGGAGAAAAATCTCATGAATGCAATGAATGTGGGAAGGTCTTTCGTCGGACTTCATGTTTTCAAAAACATCAGAGACTTCATATTGGAGAGAAAGTATATAAATGCAATGAATGTGGAAAAGCCTTCCAGTGTAATTCACACCTTACCGAGCATCAGAGAATTCATTCTAGAGAGAAACTTCATATATGTAATGAATGTGGGAAGGCTTTCTTTCGGGCCACTGGACTTACTCGACACCAGAGAAAACATGCTAGAAAAAAACCTTTTGAATGCAATGATTGTGGAAAGGCCTTCCAGCAGAACTCATACCTTCAAAGACATCAGAGAATTCATACAGGAGAGAAACCTTATGAATGTAGTGAATGTGGGAAGGCCTTTCTCCGGTCCACTGGACTTACTCGGCACCAGAGGACACATAGTGGAGGAAAACCTTATGAGTGCAATGAATGTGGAAAAGCCTTCCGTCAAAATTCATACCTTATAGTTCATCAGAGAATTCATACTGGAGAGAAACCTTATGAATGCACTGAATGTGGGAAGGCCTTTGTCCGGAGCACTAATCTTAGTCAGCACCAGAGAACACATACTGGAGAAAAACCTTATAAGTGCAATGAATGTGGTAAGGCCTTCCGCTGTAAATCACACCTTATTGACCATCAGAGAATCCATACTAGAGAGAAACCTTATGTGTGCAATGAATGTGGCAGGGCCTTTGTCTGCAGTTCTAATCTTAGTCATCACCAGAAAATTCATACTGGAGAGAAACCATATGAATGTAATGAATGTGGGAAGGCCTTCTGTAAGAGAGCAGATCTTACTCAGCACCAGAGAACACATACTGGAGAGAAACCTTATGAATGCAGTGAATGTGGGAAGACCTTCAGCCAGAATTCATACCTTAGAAGACATCAGAGAATTCATACTGGAGAGAAATTTTATGCATGTAATGAATGTGGAAAGACTTTTCTCTGGTCTCCTGAACTTATTCAACACCAGAGAATACATGCTGGAGAGAAACTTTATGAATACAGTTAAGATGGAAAGACCTTTATTCAAAAGGCAATATTTATTCCACATCATAAAATTCATACTTGATAGAAACTTTATGTATGTAACGAATATAGGAGGATATTTGTTCAGAGCACTAATCTTAGTGCCAGAGAATTGACACTTGAGAGAAAAATGTATGTTGAAAGCCTTCTGTCAGAGGGTAGCTTTTACTTGTTACTATGGAATTTATACTGGAGAGACCTTGTGAGTGTTTTTAATGCAGGAATACCTTTGGTCAGAAAACAGATCCAACAATTCATTATAGGATTCATACGGCAGGAAAACCTTATAAACACAATGAATATGGGACAGTCTTTTGCTATAACTCACCTTATTCAACATCAAAATATTCATACAGGACACAAAATTGTATGAATGCAATGATTTAGAGATTGTTTTCTTGAGAAAACCTGTTAATTGGCACCAGCAAATTCATGCAAGGGAGAAAACTGGATAAAAGGTATTTTCCCAGAGCACAGGATTTCTTCAACATTAGAAGATTCAGGGGGTAGAGCCAACCAACATAACGGAGTAACAGAAAAAAGGACAGGCTAGCTCACTCAGCCACCATGATGACCTAAAAAATGCACTGGACCAAATACCCATTTTATGAAAATGCAAGAAAAAGTTATAATGAGTCATTTTTCCAGTTCAGGGAGACTTAGGGACACACTATTGGCCAAATTGAAACCAATGTCTCCAGGAGACATCAAGAAATAGTAAAATATGAAAAGAATGAAAAAATGGGGGGGGGGGGGAATGAGTTATAGCAAAAATAAGTGACCTGGAAATCACAATTATTGGGCTACCTACAAACTGACTAAAAAAAAGTCCAGATGTATTTCAGAAAATCTTAAAAGTACCCAAGTCTCTTAGAATCCAGAGGATAAAATGGAAATAGAATTCACTGGTCCCCTACTGAAAAAAGACCCAAAATAAAAACTCCTAGGAATATTGTAGCCAAAATCCAGAGCCCCTAGGTTAAAAAAAAAAAAAATGCAAGCATCCACAAATAATTCAAGTATTATAGAACCACAGTCAGGATCATACTTTAGCAGCCACTAAGAAGAACATGGAATATGATATTCCAGAAGGCAAATAATCTAGCCTTACAGCCAAGAATTACTTATCTGAGTAGAAAATCTGACCTGCAAATGCAGAAGTGACAAGAAGCATAAAAAATAGAGATGGACTGTGTAATCATAATGGATTAAAGTTAGAGTATTTACATTCTTCTCTGGAGAGATGATACATGTAACCCCAACTGAGGGTCTACAAGTTTTTCTGTTAGGTTTCATTGATCTTTTAGTGGAAAGGGTGAGGAAGAGGAATACAGTGGGAGAGGTGAGAAAAGGAGAGGAAGAATGCACTACTTAGACTTCTCTGGCTTCTCCACCATGGTCCATGAAGCTCATTACTGGGAAAACATCTTGCAGAATTCTCTCAGCCTTGGTATTCCACCTCATCATTTCCCTCTGCCACTCTGTAGAGTGGACTCATGAGCTCCAAAAATCTCCCTTTAAAGAGGGACTTAACCATGGTGCCAATTTGGGTACCTTTCCCCCTATTTCCCCTCCCTGCTTTTTAGCATCTTTGTGTGTTTTCTTTCCCCATTAGATTGTAAGCTCCTCAGGGGAGAGAGAATTGCATTATTTTGTATTTGCATTTCAGCACTTAGCACAGTGCCTGTCACATAGTGCTTAATAAATGTTTATTGACTAGAGGAAAGAATGGGGAAATTTATTTCACATAAATGAGGTGTGAAAGTAGAAGTGTAGGGATTGGAGGGGAACAGTTGACATTTGAACCTCAATCATCTGACCACAAAAGAGGGAAGAATACACATACATAAACATAGTTTTGTACAGAAATAGCATTTTACCCAGTAGGAAAACAGAAGGAAGGAAGGTGGGCAAATTAAGGGCAGACTTAGTCATAACTGAAACAATCACTTAAAGAAGGGAAGGGGAAAAGAGACAAAAAAGTATAAGAAAATAGGATGGAGGGAAGTACATAGCAATCAACTGAGAACATGAGTGGGATGAATTTGCCCAAAAAACAGAAAAGGACAGCAAATTGGATTAGAAGCCAGAATCCCACATGTCTGCAAGAAACTCATTTGAAATAGATACACAGAATTAAAACAAGGGGATAGAGCAGAATCTATTCTGCTACATCCAAAGTAAAAAAAAGTCAGGTGGCAATTATGCTCTTAAAAAAAAAAAAACAAAAAAAAACCCAGCAGATCTAATTAAAAGATAAATAGGGAAACCACATTTTGCTTTAAGGTACCATAGACAATAAATTAATATCAGTACTAAATATATACCCCCAATGGATATCATCTTGAT
>CM053587.1:353662480-353692476 GCA_028646515.1 Pseudochirops corinnae
TGGCTAAGGTGACAAAACAGGAAAATGACAAATGCTGGAGAGGATGTGGAAAAATTGGAACACTAATGCATTGTTGGTGGAGCTGTGAACTGATACAACCATTCTGGAGAGCAATCTGGAACTATGCCCAAAGGGCTATAAATAATTGCATACCCTTTCATGCAGTAATACTTCTGGGGCTGTATCCCAAAGAGATCATAGAAATGGGAGGAAGACCCATATGTACAAAAATATTTATTGCAGCTCTCTTTGTGGTGCCAAAAAACTGGAAATTAAGGGAATGCCCATCAATTGGGGAATGGCTAAACAAGTTGCGGGATATGAATGTAATGGAATCCTATTGTGCTATAAGAAATGAGGAGAAGATGGACTTCATATTCACCTGGAGAGGCTTATACAAACTGATGCTAAGTGAGAAGAGCTGAACAAGGAAAAATTTGTACACAATCACAGACACATCACATGTATGACAACCAACTTTGATAAACTGGACTCTTCTCGGCAACACACAGTTATGACAACTCTACAAGTCTCAGGATAGAAGGAGATACCTACATTCAGAGAAAGATCTAGAAAGAACAGTTTAAATGGAGACTGAAGCAATCTACATGCTATCATTCTTTTTCATGTTTGGTTTTGTTTCCTCTTTCCCATTGTTCACTCCATTGGTTACAACCCTTCTATACAACCAGACTAGTGTCCAATGTGAAAGTATTTGCAGATCCTATACTTGATTACATGCCACCACTGGTGGGGGAAGAAGGAGGGGAGAAAATTTGAAACTCAAGGGACTATGCAACTGAATCTTGTAAACTAAAAGTAAATAAACAAATCATTTAAAAAAAAAAATAAAAGACCTTATATTTTCTAAAAAAGGGAAAAAAAATCTGGGTTTCTTTGATTCCTCCACACATCTTCAAGGAGGGTTCATTCAGTCTTTGCTTGAAGACTTCCTGTGATTGGGAACTCCAGAAAGACCCATTCTGCTTTTTAGGCAGTTCTTTCTCCTCCTTATTTTGAGGCAAAGGTTACTTGTCTGCAACATTCATTTATTGCTTTTCAGTTCTGTCACCTTGGGTCCAGCAAAATACATCAAATCCATCTTCCATATTTCAATACATCAAACACTTGGAAAAAAAAAAAGGGGGGGGTTAATGAACTCTCTGCTAATGTGCTGCTTCTAGCTCTCACCAAAACTACCAAGTACATTACTCACAAGTGAATCTCAGGAGAGTTACAGCCCTGTTTGTCCGGACTCTATTCAACTACTTGGGACCCAGAGGCATGGCTTTATCTCCTGATTTGATCTTCTTGGTAGGCCTGGCATACAACTGTCACCAAAGAGTCTGAGATGGTCAACTTCCCTAATGCTAAATTTGGTTTGGAAAAGGTTCCCATTTCACCACATGATGGCCCTTGTGGGTAAGTGGTGGATGCCTTCAGAAGGGGCACAGTAAGGAACCATGCTGCTAACTCAAAAAGCTATGGAGGCATGAGAGGGAGTAGTAAGCTTAGTGAATTCCATACCCATCCAAAGCACCCACTGGCATCCTCCATTCTGCAAATGCAAGCAAATTCATCATCTCAAGGGAGGTGAAGAAGCTGGTAAGTAGCATCAGCAAATTTGTGTTCTGGTGGAAGGACTGTTCAGTCATCACATTCCTAAAGTTTAGTCCTCAGTGTTAATTGGCCTTAAGGCATTTGTTCAAGAGGAAAATCTTCATTGAATGGAGTCATGCCTAAGCCTTCTCATCAGCACAAAGTCCCTGCCATCAAGGAATGGCCATTCTCAGATGGCCTTCCCAGGGAATCACATCCCTCCATTTCCCATTCAATACTTCAGACTTGGAGGGTCAGAAGGGGCACTGGGGACTACTGAGAACACTCTGTAACCAAAGGCTCGAAGGCCCCACAAACATCCCTGACCAGGGCCATCGGGCCTCTGCCTCCCAAGCTCTGAGGAGTAGGAACCTGCTGCTTCTCAGGGCAGAGCTTTCACTCTGGGACAGCTCTCACTGAGAAGTCATTTTTCCTGATATGAAACCTCTATCTGACTCTTTGCAATTGCCCCCTATTGCCCCTTGTTCTTGCACATCTTTATGCATCACTCGGTGGCCCCATTTCTGTCTAACAACACTGCAATGGCTAGTCAGATCCTTCTGGATTTTGCCTCCATCACCCACTCTGCTAGTCAACCTCTGCATTTATATCATTTGCAAAGTTGATGAGAATACCATGTATGAAAGGCATCATGGAAGTCTGGTGTCTGGTGAGGCCAAGGGACCTCTTCTCAAAAGAAGGCTTTTAAATGCATAAAACACGGATTACAAAAAACCAGTTATGTTGAAACAGTCCCCAAAATATCTCTAAAAACTAGTTCACAGGCCTGAGTCGCTGACAGAAACGTAAAGCAGCTCCCTGGGGCCCTCACCAGACCCCTGGTCGCCATGACACTGACCCATCAATGACTAGTCTGAGTTGGGCCAGTGCTGAGTCCACCTAACTGCAAGCATCACCTCGGAACAGCTCTCCATCTTGCCCACAAGAACAGCTCATCAGTCTCAGCTCACGCCTACCCGCCTGTACAGAGCTCATCTCGCCATTACTTTGGCAGCCTTTCCCAACACAACAGTGAGGTTTGTGCGGCCAACCACGAGCTGTTCTCCCTGATCCCCACCCAGCTCTGATGACCACGTTAGAATTTTTGCCAGAGTCCAGGCCACGCTCCCCGGCCTACAATTTGGAGGCTGTTTTCTTGCTTTAAAAAAAACCAGGACGTTTACCCTTCTCCAGTCTGGCTCTGCCTCTCCCATTCTCCGTGACCCTTCAGACATTACTGCAATGAGGAACAGTCAGGCAACCAGCATTTTATTCACTGATTCCTTCACGAGCCTTGGCTCATTCTGAGCTTCTGAATCCCCGATAAAATCTGTGGGGAAGGGGACACCTTCTTAGGGCTGCTAGGCATGCCAGTGGCTAAGAGCACCAGGCCTGGAGTCTGGAAAACTCACCTGCCCGAGGTCAAGTCTGGTCTCAGACCCTTATTAGCCGTGTGACCTCGGGCAAGTTTTAGTTTTGACTTGTTTCAGTCGTGTCTGACTCTTCGTGACCCCGTTTGGGGTTTACTTGGCAGAGACGCTGGAGTGGTTGGCCATTTCCTTCTCCAGTTCATTTTACAGAGGAGGAAACTGAGGTAAGCAGGGTGAAGTGACTTGCCCAGGGTCACAGAGCTCTAAGTGTCTGAGGCCGGATTTGAACTCAGGAAGGTGAGTCTTCCTGCCTCCAAGCCTGTCACTATCCACTGTGCCATCTAACTGCCCTGAAAAACTGACACATTTTCATCTTCATTCTCTGTAAACCAGACTGAAACCATGTCCTTTTAAGCTGTTGCTGAGTCTCCTAGCTTCTTCAGACAGATCCCTTTCTGCCTCAAGTGGCTTCACTTTAGGTCCAGATTTCATCCCTGTGCATTTCCCATTGTTCCTGGGCTAACTTCCCGTAATGCCTTTTAAGACATGGCTTCCCTCAGAACCCTTTGCAATCTGCTTTCCCCACATCTGAGATGCACATCAAACTACCCCTGGATTTTTTCTTCTTCCATATTCCAAACTTTAGGGTACTGTGGTCATTCTCCCCCAGGCTCCCATTATTCCTCCCCTCTCTGTCAGTGAGAATACAATTCACAACAGAAATTCCTCCTTGGGCTCTTCCATCTTTTGAAGAGTGAAATTATCACCAAACCAGAGAAAGGATTGTTAAGGTGCCGTGTCTTTGGCAGAGACAGAGGGAGAGAATGAGCGAGTGAGAGAGGAAGAGAGAGAACCAGAGAGCATGAGTGACCTGCACGGCAGCAGATGGATGTCTGGGCACCTGCAGACCCCCCCAGTGTGACTGTGTATCAGGCCTGGGCCATGCTCACACTCCATATCCCAAACTCCTTGTGTTTCTTCTTTCAGTCCAGGGTGTCCATAGCAGGGGTCAGCAAAGCACAGCCTGGGAGCCAAACACAGGTAAGAATGGTTTCAACATTTTTTAAATAAAGGATCATAAAGAACAGGCAGCAGCAGCCAAATTCCAGCCCGTGGTCTGGATCTTGCTGTCCCCTAACCTAGAGCATTTAATCTATCACTTCTGGTCACTTCAGGACTTTATTACCTGCCATTATATTTCCCTGCGGGGGGGGGGGGGGGGGGGGGGGGACGGGGAGCAGGGTCCCTGAAAAGACCTGGAGGGTTTTCTTCTCTTTGTATCAATTTTATCAAGACTTCTGCACAGAGAACCGATCTCCTTTCATGGCACACAGATGACCCCCCAGCCACACAGAAGACGTCCCTGGCCCCACAAGTCCTCGAGATGCTTCCTTGGGTGGCTTTTTCTCTAGAATGTTTCTTGACTCTTCCCCCTCTCCAGTCTGGCAGGACCTGGGGGTCACCTGTGATGACGATTCCACAGAAACATCCAAGCTGGGAGCAGATTCCTTGGCTTGCCGGTCCGGTGCCCCTACAACTTGGTCCTATATCATGGGCTCCCACCATAGGTGCAGGCAATATGGGAGATTTTGGAGTGGAGAGGCTGGATTGCCTGTCTGGGGAGTACACAGAGGGGCTTCCCACGCAGGGATGCAGCAGATTAAATGATCTCTCAGATTCCTTTCTATGCTGAGCTTCAAGGACCGTCAGACAAGGTGGCCTGTAAGACATGGCTGAAGATCACAACCTATGTCCGTGAAGGTCCATGAAGCACATGCACCTACCCCCTTTCTGAGGCTGAACCAACATGAGCAGAGAGAAGGCAACAAACTGACCCTTGAGGTAAGACGTGGGTCCAGGAAGGACCCCTGGGTAATGAGGAGGGAGATGCCGGTGCCTCCCGCTGAAGGTCCTGCTTGTACAAGGGCTCGCGAGCCTGGCACACACCCGCTCACCTGCCTGCACAGCTGGCCCCTGGCACTCTGTGCTGGCACCCAAGGCGTTTCTGCTCCAGCTGAGAGATCACCGCCGGATCACCACCGGCAGTGCTGGTGCCCAAGTCACCCCTCTGTCCCAGTCACAGCAGGCACGCTGGGCTGGCAGAGGGTGGCACAAGGGCATCGGAAAGGGGTCTGCTTTGCCGTCAGGGGCAGAGCAGGGGGCGGTTCAGAATGACCAGGCGCTCTTGGGTCTGTTCATCCCAGGGATCCAAGCAGTAACTTCAGCCGGTGCCTGGGGCCTCGGACGCCTCTCTGGCCAGGGGGTCGGAGCTGGAGAGGGACCTGAGACAGCCAGAGCCCTGGCTGGGCCGGGGTCGCCAGCACCGCCATCTGGTCTCGTGCCCAAGCGGGCAGGATGCGAGCCCCAGCCCCTGCCGGGCAGCTCGCTCTGCGGAGCCAGGCCCCCCACTCCTCGGGGTGAAGGCCACGGACCCCGACAGGACGGGTCACACGCGGCCCTGGGTTTGCCTCTTGGCGGCGCCCCCTTCCCAGGGGGTGTGGGCGGGGCCACGGGCAGGGGCTGGCCCTCCGCTCCCCTCCCTCCTCCCGCACCGACCCTGAGGATGGACGTGTGGATCTGAGGGGTTTGGGGGGCCCGCGGGCGCCAGACAGGCGGGCCTCGACTTCCTCATCTGTAAACTGGGCTGGAGAAGGAGGCGCCGGGAGGGCCGGCCTGGGGTCTCGGGGAGCGGCCCCCGCGGCGAACCACGTCCCCATTACATGGAGGAGCAAGGAGAGGCGGGCGCAGCCTGCACTCACCTGGAGGGCCGTGGCTTCCCCTCTTCTCCTCCGCCCCTCGGGCCGGGCAGGGTCATCTCCCGCGGAGAAGGGAGGGCCGCGCTCCTGGAGGGCGGACCTGCAGAGTCAAAGGTGCGGCTTCCCAGGGAGATAAACTGAGGCAGGGCGCCCATTTCTGAGCACGCTGAGGATGGAGACCACAGGGGCTCCAGGGCCGGCGGCGGGGGCGCGGCGCAAAGGGTGCTAGTGCGCAGGCGCGCAGCCGGAGGATTTTTTTTTTCCCCCTCCCCCCCCTCCCCGCCCCTCCTTCGGGGCGTGACTCGGGGCCCCCAAAACGGCCCCTGCCCCTGCCCCCAGCGCAGCCCCAGCCCCCGGGGAGCCCCCCAGCCCAGGCCACCCAGAGCAACCTCACCGCGGGCGGGCGGGATTCGGCCTCCTAGGAAAGCTTACGCGTAGAAAGCTAGGGAGGGCGGAAATGACGTAAGGGCCACCTCGTTCCCTTCCCAAGGGCTCCTGGGAAATGTAGTCTGGAGTGCGGAGAGCCTGGGGAGCGGGTTCCGGGAGGGGCCTTCTCAGGAGGCTGCTCTCTCAGCGAGGTTCGGGCTCCGTGACCCCACTGGGGTTTTTCTCGGCCGACATACGGGAGCGGTTCTTCCTGCCCTTCTCCGGCTCATTGGACAGATGAGGAAACTGAGGCCGACAGGGTGACGTGACGTGGCCAGGGGCACCACACGTTTAGATGTCCTGAAGGAAGCCCGGGAAGTGAAGTCGGCCACGTGTGCGGGAGGCTCCGGCAGGGCCTAGGGTACCCTCGCCCAAGAGCCCCTGGAGGCGAGGACGGCCACCACCGGCCACGTAGTGTAGACCGGAGCCTGGAGCGCAAGGCCGAGAGTGCCAGACGCATCTTCCTCAGCATCAGCGCGTCCTTTACCCGCTTTGCCCCAGCCCCTCGTCTGTAACCTGGGACTCGCCCAAGAACGTGACTCCCCTAGAGCGCGACCTGGGCGAGCGGACGCTGGTGGGGAGTGGAAGGGGGGCAGGGACGGAGGAGGCGAAGCCGCATCTGGGTCTGGAGAGAGCGTCGCGTCCGAGCATCGCGGGGCTCCCTGTGGAGCGGCGGGCCCCACGTCCTAGAGAGAGCTCCAAGTGCAAACCGCCAGCAACGGGCCGATTCAGAGCCCCCAGCCGGGAGGAACCACCGAAGCAGACAGGAATCGTTCGGCTGCCCCGGAGCCTCGCTCGGGGTCGTACCCCACGAGGAAATGGGCTTGGAATGCGGTGTGGGCGCACCTTGGAGATATCACAATAAACCGAGTCCGACAAATTGTTTCCTAGTGCGTATAAGTGTGACGTTTGCACTGTGGAGTCTATAGGGTGCAGTAGTATTATGTGGAAAAACACCTTAATTTAAAAAGATTTCGTCGAGAAATGCTAACCGTCATCTGAGACTTCAGTGAATCGTCGTTTGGGGCGATGGAGGGGCCTGCCTGAGTGCTGACGGCTGCTGACTGATGGGGGCGGCTGCCGAAGGCCGGGGTGGCCGGGGCACTTTCTTAAAATAAGACCATGAAACTTGCCGCATGGATTGACTCTTCTTTCATTTGAACACTTACAAACCACCGTAAGGCTATTCGTTGGCCTCGTTTCAATGTTACTTTGTTTCAAGGAATATGGAGGCCTGAGGAGAGGGAAGAGATGGGGAAAGGCCAGTCTGTGGAGCAATCAGAACACACAGCATTTATTAAGTTCACCGTCTTATATGGTGACAGTTTGTGGTACCCCTAAACCAGAGGTCCCCAAACTTATTTGACCTACCACCCCCTTTTAAAAAAAATGACTCAGCAGACCCTGGAAATCTTTCTTTAACTCTTTAACAGTTTTCTTTTTTAAAAATGACACATCTTGAATTTAATAGTTTATTGTAAATTTGTGGGGTTTTTCCTGCATTGAAATTTTGATGAGCAATATGATGTCACATTGATGGAACCCTAATAAAACTTCCCCCCAACCCTAATATACTGACTTCCTAACAGGCCTCACTGAAGAAGGGATCCACTGCCCCTACCTAGCAACCCCCCATATCCTAACTTCTTCATATGGGCCTCCTTGCTCACTAGAACAACAGATGTGTCCAAGAACTAATATTTCTCATAGAAACAGTGGGTGTGTCCATGTGTTGGGATCCCACCTACTGTGGCTAGGACCCCTCCTCTATTACCTAATCCATTCACAAACCCCTCCTACCTTTTTAATAATCATAATTTCTGTTAAGTAATTGCATCTTTACCCTATAAAAATTCATTTTTCTTTCTCTGAAATTGCTGGTGCCTCTTGGAATTTTGCCCATTTCATGAGAGACGTCAATCTGAATAAATGCCTGTACTTGGATTAGAGGTGGTCTGACTCTGAATTCTTTGAGACGGTCCCACCACAGCACATAATGAAACTGCAACAGTTTTTGGTGTCCTTGGGTGGGCAAAACCTAAACCTCATAACTTTTTGGCCTCCCTGGGTGGGCAGAGTTGAAACTGCAACGATGTGACCATAAATTACCATATCACAAACAAGTCACCACACACACACACACACACACACATTCCTCCTGCCAACGTATGCAAGACATGCTCTCCTGCTAATACTGGCCTGTTAAGACCTGTTGGCAGACTTGATCACTGATCAGTTACAACTTGCATTTTGTGTGTTTACTTGGAAAACAATGTGATCACTGCGACTTACTCTTTTATACAACAGACAAAACATGTATGAGATTAGTGGTTTTTCAAAATTCTCTTCTTTCCTTATGCTTCCCCCCCCCCCATCTCCTTATTTTTATTAGGGGGCCCTCCATTTGCACCAGAGGCTACCACTGGATCCTTCCAGTGTCCCCCAGGGGGCAGTATTGCCCACTTTGGGAACCTAGGGGAGCCTAAACAATTACAATTGTAACATCAAAGATCACTGACCACAGATCACCATAGCAGACATATTAATAATGAAGAAACTGAGAGAAATTGTGAGAATTACCAAAATGTGACACAGAGACATGATGTGCGCACATGTTGTTGGAAAAATTGCACTGACAGGCTTGTTCAGCTCTGGATTGCCCTGAAACCTTTAGTTTCTTTAAAAACAAAATGCAATATCTGAAAAATGCAACAAAATGAAGTGCAATAAAACAAGATATGCCTGTATTCCAGAAGGCAAAGGAGCTAAGATTACAACCCAGCAAAGCTGAGTGCAAGCCTTTGTTGTTTTTGTGTCTGACTCTCTCTGACTTCATTTAAGGTTTTCTTGGCAAAGATTGGTTTGCCATTTCCTTCTCCAGTTCATTTTACAGATGAGGAAACTGAGGCAAACAGGGTTGAGTGACTTGCCCAGGGTCACACAGCTAATAAATATCTGAGGCCAGATTTGAACTCAGGAAAATGAGAAGACCAGAGCTAAATAGAAAATTTAGACTCCAGAGAGGCATAAAAAGGTAAGTATGAATGAGGAATCATGAGGAACTTAATAAGGTTAGACTCTTTATATTCCCAAATGGGAAGAGCTTTATCATCATTAGGATTGTGAAAAGGTATTTACTTAAATAGTGAGAATGGGTGTGAGTCTATTAATCTCAAAATAAAAATGGAAAACTGAGACTGAGGCATGTTGGAGAGAGGATGGAAAAGGATTTGGCTCATAAAGAGCACATAGCCCCAGTTCCAAGTCCAAAACAGCCCCTGCTTCAGGCTCAAGTCCCACACCCCTTGGCTTTTCTAGGATTCCCTGCTGGGCTGGCTGGTGGCCCCATCCTGTCCAGAATCTTGACTCTAAGGTTGCCATGGCTCAAAACAAACACCTCCAGGCCCATTTCTCAACACCAAAGGGCAAAATGAGAGGGTGGAATAGCCATCTCTCCCCTCCCTGTTCAGATCATGGTGCCCCATGTGGTGTGTGATCTTCCCTCTTTCTTGTCTGGCCAGTTTTAAAGATGCAGCCTGTTAAGGCTGAGTAGTCAGTCAAAGGAGACTTCTCACACCCACTTGGTAAGGGAACTCAGGTCAGCAGAGAATATCCATGTTAGGTGATCTGGGCATGTATGGGTCAAACCTCCTCACACAAAGTATGTTCAGCATGGCTATGCTGAGTCACCAAGAAAAGGTTAAATTGCATTCCTCTTTTAATAATGTAAGACTCCTAGCATGAGAGATCTGGAGCTGGCCAAGGGACCAGGGAGCTCAACACCCCCCACCATCCCCCATGAAGAAACTGAGGCCTAAAGAATTTTAAATGATTTTCCAGAACCGCAACAAGAAATAAGTTGGCAAGGCCAGGATTGGAAACTGGAGCATCTGTCTCCAAATCCTCTTCTTTTCCAAATGGTTCCTATTTTAAGGATAGTTCAAATAAATATAATTTTTGACAATTAAATGGGTAAATTTTAGTTAGCTGGAAAATTGACTAATGTAGAATGTCTTATCCCCTACCCAATGATGACAGATAAATAAATTACATTCTCCCTTCCAAAACACCATTTGGTGCCAGAATTTATTTGGTAACTCAGTAACCACACATCATTTTTCCCAATCTCTTCTGCTTACCCCGTCAAAGATTGTCCTGAGGATGATTTGAAGTAAAGAAATGCCTTGTTAGCCTTATGATGGGAAGGGAATCCATAGCGATCCTCAATAATGGTATTTGGGACCTGCAGGTCATTCTGTCTGCTTCAATAGAATGAAGACATGATGAGGGAAAGGTACGTGTAGTTCTGCCCAGGAACATGAGCACCAGAATATGCTGAGAATGCAGAAGGACATAAACACCAGAAACACAGAGTCATGACAGCAGAGTTATGCCTCTAGGTCAGTGTGTCCTGTTTTATTCTGCATTTCACAACCCAAATGTTCTGTTGATATGCTCCGTTCTGGGACGTAAGCTCCGTCCTTCCTTTACGTGTTTACCTGACCCTTGTGGCGTCAGAGGCAGTTGCGAGGGAGGTGGGCTATTTGCCTAAGGGGCTCAGTAAGAGGGATAAAAGAGGGGAAGTGCCAGGGATGAAAAATTGGAGAAAAATAAAGCTGTCTGCTGATTACTCACTCTTCTGGCTCCTGACTCTGCTTTGTTGAATGTGCTGGTCACATCCGGAGGCACACCGAAGACCCGGAAAGGGTAAGGCTGGCTGCCCACTGATGCTTAGGTCAGGACAAAGACACACTATTCCAAATCATTAGATGATGTTTTAAGTGTGATGACTATTGACTTCTTTGTTTGGAAGGAGGGTGTAGGAACGTGTAGGTATATGCACCAAAATTTCTTGTGACTGAAAAATGGACTAACATAAAATACAATAGTTCAATGCTGGGGAAAAAGTTTATTTAACAGGCTTCCCTCACTTTGGAAGAGAAAATAAGGAGCCTCTGCTTACTAGCTCATAAAACTCATTAGCTGTGACGAGTCACTTATATGCAATAATTTTACTCATAAAAGAGAACCTGGGGCAGCTAGGTGGTGCCATGAATAGAGCACCAGCCCTGTAGTCAGGAGGACCTGAGTTCAAATCTGGCCTCAGACATTTAACACTTACTAGCCGTATGATCTTGGGCAAGTCACTTAACCCCAATTGCCCTGCCTTCCCCCTCCAAAAAGCAAAAAAAAAAAGAGAGAACCTGACACTTTGAAGTACCTTTATGCATCTCTGACTTCATGTAGACAGTAATTTTCCAGCCAAGAATAAGATATTATATTTTCATACTCACATAATGGGGTTTGGTTCCTTTTTTTTTTTTTTCCAGTTTGCTACATAATTCTCTGACAAACAGTGCTGATGCAGATCAGCAGCTTCCAGAAGCCAAGACTGGTCTCTCTTTTCAAACCAAAAACAACCCTAGTCCTGTACCTTTTTTTTTTTCTTTTCACTTTAATGTTATCAAGTGGAAAATTGTGATGTGGCTGGAGGTCAATTACCAAACACTACTTATGTCCTCAGTGGCAAGGTCTTTGACTCCAAAGGAACCTGCTTGATGTCCCTGCTATAGGATTAGATTGTGTACAAATAAACCTGTCACCTGTGCTGACTAAGCTTCATTTTAGCCTGCATCATAGAAGGCAAGGGACAAAGTCCAAGGTGTGATATCCAAAAAAAAAAAAAAAAAAATGATGGGGGCAGAAGAGGGAAGTAGGAGAAGAGAACAAGGTTTCAGGGCAAAGCATACATGAAGGTCACAGTCACCAGGACAAGGATGCAACCAGAAGGCTGTTGCTTGACTTTGGGTAAAATTATCTTAAGGTCACAGAAAAAAAAGAGGGTCAATAATCTTTCAAGACTGCCCCTGGCACACTCCAGTTATACCAAGCTTTCATCACTCCTCATTAGGCATTAGAATGCCTGACTTCCATCCTCCACAGGACTGCTGCAGACCAGAGGTAATATACAATGTATATATTATTTACGTTTCAAAATGGTTTCTCATCTTAATCCTAGGCAGGGAGAGGCTGTGGAGTGGCCAGGGGAGGCATCCCCCTCCAATCAATCCCCGAACTTAGAAGTTTCCAGCATGGAAAACTAGAGATATGAAGGGTTTCAGACTAAGGGGCAGGGCAGTGGTGCCAGGCAAAGAGGAGAGGGCAGGCACATCTAGAACAGAGGCAGCTTGCTATGTCTGATCCTTATGGAGCTAAAAAAGTTAATTAAGGAATTAAACAGTATCAGTGGCATAGACAAAACCACAGGCATCACCCTTATCAGATTTTCAGATGACACAAAGCTAGAAGGGCTGTCTAACACACTGGTTAATGAAGGCATGATCCAAAAAGATGATGACAGATTAGAATGTTGAGTTTCATGTTCTAACTGCCACTTCAGACAGAGGTGTTGGAGCCTACCACACTGAGTTGGCACTGGGAGTGGACTGACAGTCAAGAAAGGAAGGACTGAAATATATGAGGATAAAATAATCGGGGAAACTAATAGAAAAGGAAGGATTTTTCAGAAGCAAGTTTTGCTTTGATTGACAAGGATTGAACCAAAGGTCTATTATTTGATCACCACAGGAGGGAGAGTCCAAAATAGGCAAAAATTCAGTTGATTACAGCAGATTATGCAGCCAGGAAGAAACAAGGGGTGACTTGTAATTTAAGATTTTTCTATATTCACTTGTGGAATTCATCTTCTGTACAAATTGTCTGGTGGTGAAATTTCCTTGATTTCATATCTTGTGTATTTATCAGTAAATTGTGGGCTCTTACAGAATGTTTTCCCCCATTCATTATATTTCTTCAAAATATGAAATCTCTGATGTCTAGAGAGTTGTGACCTCAAGTGAAAGGTCTTCTCACATTCATAAGGTTTCTTTTCAGTATGAATTATCTGATGTTGCGTAAGTTGTGAGCGCTTTCGGAAGGCCTTCTCACATTTATTACATTCATAAGGCTTCTCTCCTGTCTGAATTCTCCAATGGTAAGTAAGGGATGAGTTGCATTTGAAGGCCTTCCCATGTTCATTACATTCATAAGGCTTCACTTGTATATGTATTCTCTGATGTTCAATAAGTCCTGAGCTCGAGTGGAAGGTCTTTCCACATTCATTACATTCATAAGGTTTCTCTCCAGTGTGAATTCTCTGATGTTGAGTAAGCTGTGCACTACGCAGGAAGCCCTTCTCACACTAATTACATTCATAAGATTTTTCTCCATTATGAATTCTTTGACGTCGAGTAAGTTGCATGCTCAGGCAAAAAGCTTTTCCACACTCATTACATTCATAAGGTTTCTCTCCAGTGTGAATTTTCTGATGTCGGTTAAGTTTTATCTTTTCTTGAAAAGACTTTCCACACTGATTACACATATAAGGTTTCTCTCCAGTGTGAATTCTTTGATGTTGATTAAGTTGTATGCTTTCCCGGAATTTCCTCCCACATTCATCACATTCATAAGGTTTCTGTCCAGTATGGATTTTCTGATGTCAAGTCAGTTGCATTCTTTCATGGAATGCCTTTGCACATTCAACACATTCATAAGGCTTTTCTTCATTACGGATTTTCTGATGTCGATTAAGCCCTAACCTCTGGCCAAAGGCTTTTCCACATTCATTACTTTCATAAGGTTTCTCTCCAGTATGATTTTTCTGGTGTCTAGTAAGCTGTGCCACCCAGTAAAAAGCTTTCCCACATTCATTACATTCAAAAGGTTTCTCTTTAGTATGCATTTTTTGATGATCAACAAGATCTGTTCTTCTGTGGAAGGCCTGTCCACATTTATTTGGTTTATTTCCTGTACGAATTATGTGATGTTGAATGAGCTGTCTGTTCTGGCAGAAAGTCTTTCCACATTCAGGACATGCATAAGGTTTCTCTCCAGTATGAATTCTCTGATGGGACATAAGGGATGAGCTGCGGTTGAAGGCCTTCCCACATTCATTACATTCATAAACCTTCCCCACAGTATGCGTTCTTTCATATTCACCAAGAGCTGATTTATTCCTGAAAGATTTCCCACATTCATTATACTTAGCAAAGGTCTTCTTTGAGCAGATGCAGTTACTTTTACTGAATCTGGCTGTAAGTTCGTTCTCTGTGCATCAAGTTTGTGGAAACTCTTTCCTACAGATACTCTCTGCTGAGGAAAAAGGACTGGTCCTAAACTAAAGCTTTTGCCATATTTGTTGCATTCAAAGCCTCTCACTTTGTTGGGAGTTTTCATTTGGAGGACTTTCTCTTGCCTAAGATATTTATCCCCTTTGCTCTCTTGTCTCTCTAAGATGGAATCATATTCTTTGGTTTCTCCCAACTTGGAGACAGAGAGACTATCCCTTGTAAGTCTTTCCCGGAAAGATCCTTCCTAAGAAGTGACTGACTTTTGAGCTGACTCCTTGGTTTCAGGTGTAATCTCCCAATCTGTAAGAAATAAAGAAAGGTCAATATTTTCTGTTTACTCTGTTGTACACATAGCTCTCTGTCTTCCATAACCTCCACTGCAAAAATAAAACAAAACAAAACCCCCCCAAATCTGTACAACTTGATAAGGTACACTAATAATATTACCATTGTAGGCTCATGTAATAATTTTTGATTTTATAAAAAAACTTTCAAATTCATTCTCATTACAACCTCATGAGATAAGAAAGTCAGTAATTACCTCTTCCAGATAAATAAAGCAAGGTTCACTGCTATTAATGACATGTTCAAGATTAAATTGCTAAGAATGTGTCAAAGCTAAAATATTAAGCAAGACTTTTTTATTTCAACTCCCATCCTTTCTTTACTGTATCATGATGAAGATACATATGGGAGCACACTTATTCTGTATAACTTTGAAAAGTGGACCTACAACCAGCAGGTAGAAGGCCATTTCAAGTTCCACAGAAAAACCAACAACCTAATAAATGGTGCTCAGAGCTCTCCAAGATCAGATAGGTTGCTTTGTGGCATCATGGAATAAAGGAGTGAAAGAAATCTTAGAGATCATCTTTTCTAAAGACTCACTTTACAGAAAAGGAAACTAAGTACAAAAGAATTTAAATAATTTGCCTGAGGAGAAAAGGAAAGTATAGCCAACAAAAGAAGAGAATGGAGTAAGCATTTATTAAGCACCTCCTATTGGTCAGGCACTGTGCTAAGTACTTTACAAATACTTCATTTAGATCATCACAAATCTATGAGGTAGGTACTGTCATTATTCCTGTTTTACAGATGAGGAAACTGAGGCAAACAGGTTCTGTGATTTACTCAAGGTCACATAGCTAGTATTTGAGGCAGAACTTGAACTCAGGTCTTTCAAACTCAAAGTCCAGCTCTCTACCTCCTGTGCCATCTAGCTGACACTTGGTAGGAACTATTTGCAATGAAGCCTAGATCTTTTACATCTCACCCATGAGATATTATAATAGAATCCTAACTAATCTTCCGTCTTATTTCCCATTGCCTCCCTACAAATGCATCCAACAAATCGATGACAGATAAAATTTCCTAAATATCAAAGTAATCATATCATAAATGTCTTTTTATTCCCCCCCGTAATGAGAATGGGAATTTGAAGATCTTCCCTGCCCCTTAATAGGCCAAATGTAATCATATGGAGCCCATGGGGGAAGGAGCTTGCTGAAAGGGTGGAATAGGAAGGGTGGTGCATGAAGGAGCAGGAGAGAGAGCCAAAATAGCTGGCAGCAAGCATCGTGGAAGCAGAGCAGCTAGCATGGGGGGAAGGGGAGGAAGGAGGCATTTTTGCTTAAGGGAGCCTGTTTTATTTTGAAGGCCTGCTGGCGGGAAGGCTTGAGAAAGTTGTTGTTTGGTGCACTGGTTATGTGTACCAACTTCTTGGTTGCTATGATGGATCTGGCTTTCTGGTGTTGGGATTCAGCTTTCTGGTATTTGAATAGATATTATGTTTCTGTCTTCTGTGTGGAAAGTCTGTTACATTTTGTGATTCACAACTACACCAGAATATTCATAGCCACCATAGGTGCTGTGAATATTGTATTGGTGTTATTACTCCCCCCCCCCTTTTTTTGAATCTAGGAGAAATTAAAAATTGCTCAATTTTTCAGTTTCTCCACTTGTCCCCACTATAGTAAAAATAACAGCATAGCTTTCTTCATCACACTCTAAGAATTCATGGTTTCCTAGGTTTTGAGTTAGAAGGAAACTTCAAGGCCATCTTGTCTAATCCAGCTCCACCATTTTTATCAATTAAGTGCTGAGACCCAGAGAAGTTAAGTGTCTTCCCCAGGACCACACATTAGGAGCAGAGCTGGGATTCGAACTCAGGTCTTCTAACTCCCAAATCCATTCTTTCAACTCTCTCTAATTCTCTGGAACTCCCAACATTTCTTCTAGGCTTTTGTCCTATTTCTGTGTTCATCTCATACCATCTGTACAGGTCTTTTTAAGTCTTTAAGTGAGTTAGACACTTAGGTCCTGGGGCATCCACTGCTGGTCTCTTTGAACAACATCTCCTTTTTCTCCTTGTGTTCATTAGTTCTTCCTACCTGTCCTGATTTCCCTTATGGAATTTTTGTCTATGGGAGTCTCTTCATTCTTTCTTTGATGCTGGAATCTGCTCTCCTAAAATATAGGGTGTATGTCAAATTTCCCCAAGTCTGTCCCATCTTCCAATCAGCATCCAAAGTGATTTTCCTAAAGCCTAAATGACTAGATCATGTCCAACCCCTACCCTCCCCAATAAACAAACTCAAGTGACTCCCCATTACCACCAGTATCAAATATAAAATGTTCTGTTTGGCTTTTAAAGCCCTTCACCATCTGGGTCCTTCCTACCTCTCTAGTCTTCTTATACCTTACCTCCCTCCACATACTCTAATGAGCTAAGCACACTGCCTCCTTGCTGTCCCACGCATAGTTTCCTCCACCTCCAGATCTCTGCATTAGCCCAAGCCTGTAATGCTCTCCCTCCTCACAGGCCCCTGCTGGTTTTCCTAGATTCTTTCAAGACTCAGCTCCAATTCCACCTTCTATAAAGCCTTTCTTGGCCCCCCCACCCCTGCCACTCCCCTTCAACTCTTCCTTTCACTATCCCCTGTTAGTGCCTTCCCTCTGAGATGACCCGAAATATCATGATACATCTTGTACAGAGTTATTTGTATGCATCTTCCTTGTTAGAATGTGAGCAGGGATCATGTTTTTACCTTTTGTGCCTCCTCAGTGCTTAAGCAAAGCATCTGGCACATAGCAGACAATTAAAAGAGTATTAACTAATTATATTTAATTTTTCTTTTTTCTGTATCACACACTTAAGAGGAAGTTGTCTCTTCTTCTAAGGTTTCCACCATTTCCTCCAGAACAACCAGTTCCTTCCTCTCCTTGAGAATCAGGTGTGGATTAGATCAAATGGTTAGACATTTATATCTGGAGACCTTACCAACCAACCAGCAAGTAATTACTTAGCACCTTCTATGTGCTAGGTACTGGGAATACACATAGAAAACGGGTCACTTATGCAAACAGCAGGTTCCCAGAGAAGGAGAGAGAAGTAAATGCAAGTAAACACAAAGATACTAATCCAGGGGAACTTGGAAAAGCTAAAAAGAGAGCAGCATCTGAACTGAGCCTCAAAGGGAGGCAGGGGCTACAGGTGCGTAAGGCAGGCATTCCAGGTACAGGAGAAAGACCACTGTGGGTGGTCCTAGTCTCTCCATTCTATTATCTCAACCCAACCACAACCACTAGCTCTTCCATACTGAACTTTACCTTTGTTATTATAAAACTTGGTTTTGGTTGTCAGAATGTTTTGATAGACTAAGATCCAAATATCTAACGATCTTTATTTGCCTTTCCCCTTGTCTTCGTAATGCTTGTAAACCATATGAAGAGCCCGTCATCCAACAGAAACTATTGGGAAAACCAGGCAGCAATTTAACAGAAAAACCAGTGCTTGGCACATAGTAGATGCTGAATAAACATTTACTGAATTGAATTTTAGATCAGGATCTTATATCGTATATCACAATTAATACAAAATGTATAAATGATCAAAATATTTTAGAATTACACCTTCAAAATGTTACAGCAAAAGAAGCAGCTATTTTTCTTTCACAACAAAAGAGAGAGGAAAGATTCCACAGATAAACAAAAAGCTTTTTTTACTTTAGCTTTATTATGCTCATTTCAAATATGGCTTTGGGTCTAACCTGTCATACAGCCTTGGGAATCAGTTTTATACAGATTTATAAAAACGTCATTGTCATTAAATTGTTGTTATTGAATTCTCCTAAAGTGTAGCTACAAATGGTCTTGTTTTATCTGTGGAAACACAGAGCAGTGAGCTAACTGGTCTGTCCCTACATAGGGATCACTTCTCCATGACAGATATGTCGGTTCTGGTTAGAAACACTGCCTGTGCTCATCGCTAACAGCACTCGGGTTTTCCAGAAGGAGATTCAAATAAGAATTCATGAACTAGACTACGATATGCTACATCTCCGCAGCTTTGTAAACTCTTGGTTTAATTGATTTAATTAGTTAATTAATTAAATTTCTTGGTCATTTTCTTCTATGTTGTTCTTTATTTTTAAAATTATACTCCAGTTATTCATTCAATGTAATTCAACTTTTCCTCAAGGCATTCTTTCTTCCAGTCTTCTCACATCACACACCACCCCTCCCTTAGCCCCACCACATTCTCTTTGACCCAGTAACACTTCACTCCTTACTATACCTCTTATAAGATATTCCATCTCCCACCTCCAGGCATTTTCTATGGCTGTGCCCCACGGCTGGAGTTCCTTTTCTCTTCATCTCTGCCTCTTGGCTTTCTTAGTTTCCTTCAAGTTTCAGCTAAAATCCCAATTTCTACAGGAAGCCAATCCCTCTTAATTCTCATGCCCTCACTTTGTTTACAGATAAGAAAAACCAAATTTGGCTCCTCTGTTGGTTATCTCTAATTAATCCTGTATATGCCTTGTTTATGCCTCCCCCATTAGACAGTGAACCACTTGAAGGCAGGACCGGCTTTCACCTTTCTTTCTATCTCTAGCATTCAGCACATTGCCCAGCACATGGTAAGGGATTAATAAAGATTAACTTTCATAATTTCATTATTTCAACTCCATTCTTACAAACTCAATAATCAGGCTTATTATTTTCCATAAAATTCCTGCTTCCCAGGTGTTTGGGTACACACAATTCTTCACAGTGCAAAACTTGTCTTGTGGCTGATGGTAGACTTAGATACATACAGTGTGTGTAGGCCTGGATGTTGTCACTGATCTCTTCACTAAGCAAAAATAGTCATCTGTTGGGTACTCTTTATTTTCTCCAAATCACTGGCACCATAAATGGAATGTGACAAAACATGTCTCAAGCCAGAGTATAGTCCAGCCCAAGCTGACCGCCCACCCTTTGCTCTGTTCGCCTTATACCTAAAGTTCATACCTTCTTCTAGTTTCAGTTGCAAAGTGTCATTTAAAAGTTAGTTTGATATGAAAAAAATGCTCTGATTAGATACTGATTATATTGGCGGAAACTGAAACAACTTAGAGGTACCCCCTCCCACCTATCAGATTGGCTAATATGACTGAAAAGGAAACTGATCAATGTTGGAGGAGATGTGGAAACTTGAGTCACTTGTGAACTGATTCAGCCATTCTGGAAGGCAATTTAGAATTATGCCCAAAGGGCAGTCATAATTGATACAGGGCATAATTGATACCAAAATTCATATTATTCATGTAGAAGTTGTTTCTACTTTAAATTCAGGTTCAAAACATTATCGAACACCAAGAAATGTCTGAGCACCTGCCAGTCAAAATGCCTTTATTAAGTGTTTATGATATGCCAGGTCCTTTGCTCTGCATAGGAGATAAAAAGCAAAATCAAAGCCCCTGCCCTCAGAGAGCTCCCACTCTAATGGATGGAATGCACAACATATGCACGAAAAGGTTCAGCCACGAAGTAGACGGAGGAGATGGAGGGGAGCCTGGGAGGCCGAGGCACTCCTCATGCAGAAGGAGGCAGTGGAGCAGAGAGCTGGAGGAAACTAGGGCTTCTAAGAGAAGAGGGAGGAGAGGGAAGTGAGGAAGGACATTCTGGGCTTGGAGACAGCCAGTGCAAAGGCAAAGAGGTGGGAGACAGGAACAATGAGGACATCAGGCTTACAGAGGAAGGAATATGTGAGAAGACCAGAAAGAGTGGAAGGTCTCAGTTAGAGATATGAAGAGTGTTACAAGTCAAACAGAGAATTTTCTATTTGCTCCTATATGTCATTGTTATGGGAATCTGAAGATCTTCCCGGTCCCTTGGCCCCTTGATAGTCTTAAGTGACTCTGAGAACCTTCCCTGATTTGAAAATACACTCTGCCCCCTAATAGGCTGAATGTGGCCACATGGAGCCTGTGGTGGGAGGCTTGTTCTTCAGGAACGCACAAGCCTTATTACTTTGTGATTGGGCAGTGGATCAAGAGGGCTGTGACATTTTCTGATCCAGGAGAAGGCTATATATACCCTGATGTGATGCTTTGCTTTGGGGCTCACTTTGGAAAGAGTTGTGTAATTTGGCCAGATGAGACTGGGAAGCCATTGAGCCCCCTGGCTTTGAAAAACCCAGATGTTGGTGCTTCCCTCTCTGATAACTGACTAGGTATGGATATAATGGTCAGATGCTGGAAGCCCCATCTGCTGATCACTTCTGCTTGTAACTTCTGTTTGTATTCTCTGAAGTTCAGGGTGCTGACTTTGTCCCCTGAACTAAGTAAATTATATACGTTTGATTAAAGTAAGATTGTTAACCCATTTTGAGTTGCTTTCCTTTTAGAAAAGCAGATCTAAGAACCTGTGCTAGCAGCCATCCTGGGTGTGTTAGGGTGCTTGCTAACACAGTCATCGGGAATTTACTGAGCAGGGTGGTGACATGGTCAGAGCTGTGCTTTAGGAAACCCACTGGACAGTTGTGGGAAGGCAGGGACACCAACAGTTAGAAGGCCAAGATCTGCGAAATGAGTGGACACAGGGGCTGAGTGTCTGTGAGGACTAGTCGGGGACATGTGCTTGTTAACCTGGCCTGGGAAGTCTGGAACATCCAGGGAAGCAGCACAGCTACTGAAGACCTGGAAAAGAAGACTCTCTGCCACCAGAGTCCATGGTTCTGTCAAATGGTTCAACATGAGAAAAGACATTTTTATCAGTGCAAAAGACACTAGAGAAGAGACATGACCTTCGACCTCGTGGCTGCCCCTTAAGAATGTCCCAGCTGTCTTGTTTGCCCTTATTGGAATGGAAGGAGCCTCTTGGAAAACAGGCTGCTTTGCTTTTTCTTTTTGGATCTCCTGTGCTTGAGAAATGCTCTTTCATTCATTCATTCATGGAAATAACTTGGTCAGTTTTCGACATGGAGTATTCATTTGGCAGTTGTGGGAAGTTTTGTAGAGGAGAAAGACAGGATGCGGGGAGACTAATTAGCAGGTTATCCCGACAGTCAAGGGAAGAAGTGAGGAGGCACAGCCCCGCCCCCCCACTCTGACCCTCCCTCTCTACTTCTCCAGTGTGGTAGAGATCTGAACTCCGAACTGCACAAATGCACAGAGGCCTCAAAAGCCAGAGCCACAGCAGCATTCTGTGCTGCAACCATGCTCTTCAGGACAACAGAGGAACAGAGGGAATGGGACAGGACCTGAGGCCTGGCTTGTCACAGAGCTGAACTCTACACCCTGATGCTGATCTTCCCAAAGTTTGGGAGAGCCAAGCACCAAGTGACAAGAACCATCTCAGGCTGCAATAGCCCCAGCATGCCACGGTTCCTTCCTGATGGCCCTAAAAACTTAGGAGCAGAGGGAACAGGGCAGGACATCATGTGTGAGGGGGGCTGCATGGCATGCCACTAAGCCTCAGGAGAAATGCCCAGCACCTAGCAGAGGTCAGTTCTGTCTACCCAAGTCACCTGAGGCAGAGGATTAGGCTAATGAATCATGTGTGAGAGGAAGCTGAGACTTTCTGAGATCTAGGATTACCATGATCAGAGGGGAGAGATTCAGAAAATGAGCAAGAGGAGAAAATAAGGTGGAAAAAAAAGATAGAAATTACCAAGGATCTCGAAAGGAAGAAAACTCAAAGAGTTTGAGCATAGGAACATAAACCAACCCAAAGACCCCAGTTCTTGGGATAAGAACTAACTATGTGACAAAAACTGCTGGGAAACCCAGAATACAGTATGGCAGAAACTGGGCATAGACCAATATTTAACATCATACACCAAAATCAAGTCTAAATGGGTGCATTATCTAGGTATAAAAGCTGAGACTGTAAGCAGTCTGGGAAAGCAAGGAATAGTTTACCTGTCAGATTTATGGAGAAGGGAAGACTTTATGACCAAACAAGAATTAGAGAGTATTATAAAATGTGAAATGGATAATTCTGATTACATTAAATTAGAAAGTTTCTGTACAAAGCCAATGCAACCAAGATTAAGAGGGAAGTGGTAAATTGGGAAAGAATTTTTACAAGCAGTGTCTCTGATAAAGGCCTCATTTCTAAAATATACAGAGAACTGAGTCAAATCTATAAGAATACAAGTCATTCCCCCATTGATAAATGGTCAAAAAATATGAATAGGCAGCTTTCAGAGGAAGAAATTAAAGATATCTATAAGCATATGAAAAAATGCTCTAAATAACTACTGACTAGAGAAACGCAAATCAAAACAACTCTAAGATATCACATCTCACAGTCAGATTGGCTAAGATGACAAAACAGGAAAATGATAAATGCTGGAGAGGATGGGGAAAAATTGGAACACTAATGCATTGTTGGTGGAGTTGTGAACTGATTCAACCATTCTGGAGAGCAATCTGGAACTATGCCCAAAAGGCTATAAATAATTGCATACCCTTTGACCCAGTAATACCACTTCTAGGGTTGTATTCCAAAGAGATCAGAGAAGTGGGAGGAAGACCCATATGTACAAAAATATTTATAGCAGCTCTTTTTGTTGTGACAAATAATTGGAAATTAAGGGAATGTCCATCAATTGGGGAATGGCTAAACAAGTTGTGGTACATGAATGTAATGGAATACTACTGTGCTATAAGAAATGAGGAGCAGACAGATTTCATATTTACCTAGAGAGGCTTATATGAACTGATGCTGAGCGAGAAGAGCAGAACCAGGAGAAACTTGTACACAATTACAGACACAACATATATGTGAGGACCAGCTTTGATATACTGGGCTCTTCTCAGCAATGCAAGATTATAAGACAACTCCAAAAGACTCATGATGGAGAGAGATGTCTACATTCAGAGAAAGAACTAGAAAGAACAGAGTTTGAATGCAGACTGAAGCAAACTACCTGCTCTCATTCTTTTTCTTGTTTGGTTCTATTTCCTCTTTCCTACTGTTCATTCCATCTGTTATAATCCTTCTTGATAACCAAACTAATGTCTAATGTGAAAGTATTTGCAGATCCTATACTTGACTGCATGCCACCATGGGAGTAAGGGGGGAAAAGGACGGGAGAAAATCTGAAGCTCAAGGGATTGTGGGACTGACTCCTGTAAAGTAAAAGTAAACAAACAAATTAATAAAGACAAAAAGAAAAAAGATTATAAGCTCCTTATGGGCAGAAAAAAAAGAAGATAAACCAACAGGGAAACTATTGACAGCAGAAAGAAATATGGCCTCCAGATCTAGTAAATGAGTCTAGACATCCATAAATAATAACTACCGAGCAAAAGAAAATGGCTCAGCATCTCATAAGGAAGAAGTCTCTGTGGATTTTGAGAACAGTGAGCCACGACAGACCGCTGCTGAGTGACTTGAAAGAGAAATGAGCATTGTGGGAGCAGAATTTATGGCCTGTACAGCAGAAATAATTGGAGGATAAGAAACCTGGAATCTGCAACGGCAAGTCTCATCAAAGAGACAAAAGAGAAAACAAGTGACTGGGAATACAAATGTACCAAGATAAACGGCGACCCAGAAGACAAGAAGCAAACACCTGAAACACCGTAATGCAAGAAATAATACAAGAAAGCTGCCCAGAATTTCTGAGCACAGAAAAGAAGGTGCTAACTGAGGACTGGCACCAGATTCTGTCCAAAAAATGCCAAGGCGTCATATTCCCAGACACACAGGGATTAACGGTTCTGCTGAGAAGCAGCAAATTCAGCAAACAACCAGGAGAAAGACACAACAAATACAAAGGAAAAGAAACTGTAATAATACAATACTGTTGTGTACTCATCAGAGATTGCAAGAGAGAATGGAACGATATGCTTCAAAGAGCAGTGGAGGACACAGTATAGAAAGGGTGAAGAAATGCAACAGCCAAGGCCAGCACCAGCAACACAGGGAAAGCAGGCAGTAAGAAACATCCTTGTAAATGTGCCCGAGGGGACAAGAGGAAGTCAGGTGAAGGCAGGGGTGAGGAGATGGGCCTGGGGCACCCTGCCTACAGTGAATCAATGTGTTCTGGGGGGCTAAATCACAAACAGAGGGGTGTATGGAAGGGGGGGGAGGAACAGGACAGAGAGGAACGTGTAATGCACCCGGGCCAAGTCTGGGCTGGCAACAGGTGACTCCTACGTAGGAAGAAGAGAACCTGCAGGTGGAGAAAGAGGAGGAAAAAGAAGGAAGCCTTGTTTTTGTGGAGGAAGGGGTTACCACTGATGAACGCTTCTTTGGCTGAACAGAGATGGTCGATGAAGGGAGATGGGGACCTTGTGCTTGCTTGTCGGCTAGCCTCTGGGACTTGTAGAGTCTAACATCTTGACATCTGAGGTGGGGAGCTCCTGGAGATAACTAGTGGCTGGGGCAGTGGAGCACATGGAAAGAGAGGGGGGCCCTGACCTGGGCTGGTGTCCTCTATCACCTTCAGGAATTGATATTTTTCTGGTAGTGAGGCACAATGGAAAAGGAGGCAAACTCTGCAAGGAAGCAGCAGAAACTGTTTAGAGGGGAGAGGTCAGAAGGAATATCTCACAAGTTGTGATTCAATGAGAAACACAGGGAAGAGAGAGGGACTAGATAAATACTGAGGCCACAAACCAAAGAATGAGGGTTTGTAGTAGACGGAACTGCAGGGCCTATAGTGAAGACAGTAGAGGAGAGAAATCCTCTTTGGAAAGGGTGCAAAAAATGAAATAAAAAAAACTAATGTACAGGACCAGCTGAATGGGGCAGAATGAAGTTTTTTTCCTTTCCATCTGACAAGAAAAAAGATGGAAAGAAATCACTAGACAAAAGCAGGAAAGAAAAGGAAGTAACCAGCAAAGCTTCAAACAGAGAGGAACAACAACCCGGACGATGGGACTGAAGGTAAGGGAGGAAAAGTGAATGGAAACAGGCCCATTTTAAAAAGACTAAGCTGATGTAATGTGAGGAGACATAGTACTATATTTACAAAGGAAGAGGGGAAAAACCAACTAAAAAGAAACCAATGTTACAGACAAATGTAAGGAAAATATAAATATTAATGGGTTAAACAATCCAATAAAATGAAAAAGAGAAAAGGACTAGGTGAGAAAACAAAATTTCACAATCCGTTGTTTACAAGAAACACATCTGAAAAACAAGGACAGATACAGAATAAAACTGAGGGGATGGGGGAAAATTTGCCATGCATCAAGATAATATTTTTAAAAGACAGGAGTTTCAATCATCCTGTCTGACAAAGAGAAAAACTGAATATTTTAAAATGAAAAGAGATAAACAAGGAAGCTACATTATGCTCAAAGGAACTATAGCAACAAATCAGTATCAGTATTAAACTTATATATTCTAAACATGTTGTCATCCTAATTCATAAAGGAAACATTAACTGAGCTCCATGAATACATAATAACAAAAGGGTGATGGAAGATTTCAATGTTTCTCTTTGTTTTAGATAAACCTAACAGAAAGATTAAAATATAGAACTGAAGTAATTGCTAGAGAAACTATTGACAATTCTTGCTCTAAGTAAGTGGACCATCCTGCAGACCTCTACTCAATGTGAACTGCCCTACCTACCCATTTCACTTATCCTACAGTGAAACAAAGGCATAAGGGGAATTGGGCCAAGAAAGCACATTCTAGGGGCCCCAGGTTCAGAGTCCACACACAGGGCTTGCTGGCTCAAACCACACACCCTGAGCTCCCCCAGGGTGGGACTTGGGGGTCTAGTGTAGAACCTGGAGCACATTCCAAGCTCTGGTTCCTCAGCTTGGGGAATAGAGGAGGTTTAGAAAGCACACCCTGAGTTCCTCCAGCTTGTAGTTGGAGACCTAGAGTGGGCAAAATGGGCTCCCCAGCATGAGGGAATGGTGGCCCAGAGCACACACTCTGAGCTCCTCCAGAGTGAGGATTAGTGTCCCATAGAATACACTCCAGGATTCTCCTGGTGCCTAATGTTGGGAAACTCAGGGTGTGCTTTCTGGGTCCCCAGACTCTGCATTGAGTGGGGAAAGATGGTAAGGGAGCCTGGGGTGCATGGAGGATTTTAGAGTTGGAAAAAACCTTAATTGCAAGTGTAGAAGGGGGGAATGATCTTTTTTCCTCCCTGAGATATAGGTTGAAGATGGCATTCTTTGATAAAATAGGCCAATTTCATCTAGATTAAAGATGTCCTCTGACAAGTATGGGCATGCAGATTTCTTTCAGAGTTCTTTCTATAAAGTTGAATTTACCTAATGCAAATGTATACAAAGCAAGAACTGTCTATATAACTAAAAGACTTCTGACATCTTCTAAATGGGACTGCAAAAGAATATACATACTTCCCAGTACCACATGGAACTTTCACAAAAACTGACTGTGTTTTAGGGCACAGAGATATTGCAAACACACGGAAAAAGGCAAAAATAGTAAATATATACTTTATAGTCCATGACACAATAAAAACAGTCTTTAAGTCAGGAACCACAAACAAAAGACACAGATTCAAATTGATACTTAACAATGAAAACCTAAATAATGAGTGGGTGAAAGAACAAATCATAGAAACAATTAATAATTATGAGAAAGAAAATGATCATGATGAAACAACATACCAAAATTTCTGGGATGCAGCTAAAGTAGTCCTCAGGGGGAGAAATCAAATCTCTACAAACATACATTACCAAAATGGAAAAAAAAGATTAGTGAATTGAAAATGCATTTTAAAAATTAGAAAGGCAAAAAATAAATAAACCTAAACAAGCCCAAAAGAAGAGAAATTAGAAATTAAAGCACAAACAAATAGGAAAAAACCCCATAGGAATGATAAAAATAAAAGCTGGTTCTTTGAAAAGACTAATAAAATTGATAAACCTTTAGCTAATCTGAATCACAAAGAGGACAGAGACTAAAATAAAATTTCAAATAAGCAATATGAAAACCCAGAAGAAATTTCAAAAAATAGAACATATGCATGATTATATGCAAAAACAAAAAACAAAAAACTGAGAACACAAAAGAAGTAGAGGAATACCTTCAAAAATATAAAATACCCAAACTGTCAGAAGACCAGATAGAGATCTTAAATAACCTGGTCTTAAAAAAGCAAATAGATCTAGCTGTAAAGGAACATCCTTTCAAAAATTTGAAACAAAATTCTGCCAAACTTCTAACAGTGAAGTATCTAAGAAATACTTCATTGTGGCCAAGTGGGATTTATAACAGGATGTAATGATGGTTCAGCATTGAGAAAACAATCAATAATTAATCACATTAAAAGCAAAATATCAAAACCCCAGGATTATCTCGACAGATGCGAAGGAGCCACGGATGGACTGTGGTTCAAAATAAGAAGAAGCCTCCGTCTAAAGCCAAAAGCAAGAGTCATATGCAATGGAGATACACGAGAGCCTTCTCTCACAAACCCCAAAGGAAAGCAGGGCACCCACTCTCCCCGCTGTGACTCGGCACAGTCCCAGAAACACCAGCGAGAGCAATAGACAAGAGAGAGAAATTAAAAACATAAAGACAGGTAAAGATGAGACAAAACTACCCCTATTTGCTGATGACGTGCTAGTTTACTTGGAAAATTCTAGGGAAATCAGATGATACAATTAATAGCTTCAGCAAAGTTTCAGGCTACAAAATAAACCCTCAAAAATCAATGGCAAGGCAGCAAGATGATGTAGTGGACAGAACATCAGTCCTGGAGCCAAGAGGACCTGAGTTCAAATGTGGCTCAGACACTAATTGTGTTACCCTGGGTAAGTCACTTAACTCTGATTGACCTCCAAACAAAACAGCAAAACAAAACAATGGCATTTCTACATAATAGTAATAGAATCTAAGAAGCAATGATAGAAAGGGAACTTTCATTCGGAATAATTACAAAATGTATCAAATGTCTGGGGACTGATCTACCAAAGCACGTACAAGACTTGTCTAGATTCAATTACAAAGTGCTCCTAAAGAAAGAAAAGAGGAATATTTAGTGCTTGTGGCTGGGCTCTGTCAATGTAATAATAATAAAAATACAACTAAAATCTATGCCTTTAGTGCTATGCAAATCACATTACCAAAGGGAAACATTACAGATCTTAATAACATAATAAAATTTATTTGGAAAAACAAAAGATCTAGAGCAGTGGTCCTCAACATTCCTAACACCGCGACCCTTTAATATCTGCATGTGGGCAGACCCGCCTGGAGATGGCTAGAGGAGGGGTGTCTCAGTTTCTAAGACCATCAGAAATATGTGTTTTCCGATGGTCTTAGGTGACCCCTGTGAAAAGGTCGTTCGACCCCCACAGGTTGAGAACTGCTGATCTAGATTATCAAGGGAAATGATGAAAACAAGAAGATTTGAAGAGGGAACAGATAGCACTTCTAGACCTCAAACTGTATTACAAAATAGCAGTCATCACAACCATTTGTTTTTCCTTTAAAAATGGAGAAATAGATCAATGGAACAGACTAGATAATGGAGAACCAGAATCAATGGAACTCAATAACACAATGTCAGATAAATCAGCAAATATAAATTACCTAGGAAAGAACTCCTTGTTTGATTAAAAAAAAAAAGCTGCTGGGAAACCTGGAAAGAAGTCTACAGAAGTTAGGCTTAGACCAGCACCTTATACCATATCCCACAATACATTCTAAATGGATACGTGATCTTCATATTAAAGATCATGCCACAAAAATTCAGAAAAGAAATAGACCATATACCTCTCATAGGTATGGATAGGAGAATAATTCAGAACCAAATAAGAGACAGAGGCAATTACAAAAGAGAAAATAGACAGGTTTGATCACCTGAAACTGAAAAGCTTCTGCACAGACAAAATTAATGATTCTAGGATACAAAGGGAAGGAGTTGAATGGAAAAACCCTTTGAATCCAATCTCTCTCATAAAGGTTTGCTATCTAAGAAATATAAACAATTAACAAATATATAAGACTAATCACTGTTCCCAAGTAGATAAGCAGTCAAAGGATAGAAACAAATAGTTCTCAAAAGAAGAATGGCAATGTATTTATAGACATGTAACGGAATGCTCCAAATCACTCATAACAAGAGAAATGGAAATCAAGGCTACCCTGAGGTTTCGCCTCATACCTTGCAAATTGGCAAGGATGCCAGAAATTAGGATAGTCGATGTTGGAGAGGCTGTGGGATGATAAGCGCACTAATGCATTGTTGGTGGAGCTGTAAGATGGTAAAACAATTTAGAAAGCATTTTTTTAAATTTCTTATTTCTTTTACTTATTTATTTTATTTTACATCATTCATTTCCAAGAGATATTTTAGTTTGCATCATTCATTTCCACAAGATTTTGAGTTACATATTTTCTCCCCATCTTTCCCCTACCCACTGCCCCAAAACAGCCATTCCAGTGTAGTCCCCCTTCCCCAATCTATTCTCTCCTATGTCTTCCCCCCTCACCCCTCT
>CM053587.1:353692976-353711159 GCA_028646515.1 Pseudochirops corinnae
AAAATCCTTCTTCAGCTCATCTCTAGCTTTAAGGCAATCTTCATGTTTATTGGAAGCCCCTGGTGGGGGAGCTCTGGCTGTGCTGTCTTGAAGCTCTCTGCCTTGGTCTTTCTTTTCTTCAAAGAAGGAATCTAGGGTTTGATTGCTGTTCTTACCTTGCTTCTTATGCTTATTCTTGCTCATGGTTGGTCAGTCTGTGATTTTTTTTTTTAAATCTCTGCTTCCAGAAGGGAAAGCTCTGTCCCAAATCACTGGGGCCCTCCTGGCTGCCGTAGCTCTCAGGAAGGTGCTGGGTCCCTTTCCCACTTCCGGCTCACTGGATACAGAAGACCCACAAGACCAAAGCCCAAGACCACAATCCGGATCCAGGCCACTCAACGCGAGAGCACTCGGCCTCTGAACAATCGCTTGGTCCTCCTGCTGTCTGCAGGCCGAGGGTGCAGAAGCTGCAATGCGGAGGCGAATGCAAAACCTCTGCCTTTCACTCTCCAGCCCTGGAGGCCTTTTGGCCTGACGCTTTTCTCCCCTGATTCCGTAAGTCTCACTGACCTAGTTCTGAATGCTGCTGCAGCTGCCGCTAATCCGCTCACCAAAGAGGCTCCTCAGCTCCTCTTGTCCAGCTGCCCCCGGGGCTCAGCCAGGGCTTCAGCCCAGGCTGGTTTCGGTTCGCAGTGCTGATATGGTTCCTCGTAGCCTAGCTGACTTTAGTGGAGAGTATATTTGTGTACGTTTTGGAGTTCTAGGATTAGTGTAGAGTCATATTTTATCGGTATTTTGGGGTGGCTATGTGAGAGCTGCGATATGTTGCTGCTGCTACTCCACCATCTTGGCTCCGCCCTAGAAAGTGTTTTTCTTCAGTCATTTCAGTTGTGTCTGACTCTCTGTGACCCCACTTGGGGTTTTCATGGCAAAGATATTGGAGTAGTTTGCCATTACCTTCTCTTGCATATTTTACAGATGAAGAAACTGAGGCAAGCAGGGTTAAATGATTTGCTCAGGGACACACGGCTAGTAAGTGTCTGAGGCTGGATCAGAACTCGGATCCTCCTGACTCCAGGGCTGATGCTCCATCTACTGCACCACCAAGCTGCCCCCAGGAAGCAACTTGGAATTATGCAAATAAAGGGACTAAAATGTCCATACCCTTTGGATCGGAGACTCCATTACCAGACTCACACCCCAAGGAGAAGGCACCAATGTATGTCAGAATATTTATAGTAAGACGTTTGTGATAGCACATGATTGGAAATAAGAGTAGAGGTCCACTGATCAGTGACGGGCTAAGCAAATATAATGGAATATTGATGCTCTGCAAAGAGATGATGCGTGTGATGAATGCAGAGAAGCATGAAAAGATTTATGTGAACTGACGCAGAAGGGGTCCGCAGAGCCAAGAGAACCACATACATAACGACAACAACAATGTAAACGGACAGAGGAGCCACACACACAAAATCAGTGGATGTAACAAAGCTCTAAAGACCAAACATGAGGCAGATAGCGAGGTGGGAGCCGCCGCTCCATCCACCGTCCGCAGAGGCAGCAGGGCCACAGTGTCACAGATCACACGCACTCCTGGGTTTCTCGCACTCATCCATTGTGCAGATTTTTTTTCCTTTTCTTTTTCTATTCTCTTTTGTCTTAAAAAAAACACTATTTGGGGGGCAGCTAGGTGGTGCAGTGAACTTAGCAGTGGCCCTGGAGTCAGGAGCACCTGAGTTCAAATCCAGCCCCAGACACTTAGCATTTACTAGCTGTGTGACCTTGGGCAAGTCACTTAATCCCAACTGCCCTGCTTCTCCCCCTCCAAGAAGCAAAAAAAAAAAAATACTATTTGTTATATGGGATGGTTCTCAGGGAAGGAGAAAGGAACACTAAGGAAAACCATGCTGATGTTAAAAAAAAAGACATCCATAAACGCTTTTTAAAAATATATAATAGAAAAAGATATCAAAGGGGATAAAGAGGCTAACAAGGCCTGCTGGATCGCATTTAACGCAGCTGCAGGGTGAATTTTTATGCTCGACTATAAGAGCATACCATAATAAGGAGAAATAAATGAGGCCAACCCATAAGGTTGCCAACAGAAAAAGGTGGCGACAGACTTGCCGATAAACTACGGCATTGTTTGGCCAGGTAACCTCTGGGTGGTCTCCAAAACAGAATGTCTTCAGGATAAGAAAACAGGTTTTTGTTAACATTATGTCTGCTGGAGAATGATGTTTGGTAAAGAGAAGGGGCCTGAGTAATGTGAGCAAGAATACAAAAATTGGGTTGGTTGAGGGGGAATGTTGTGGTCTCTTGCATGGGCTGCCTGCATATGTGTATTGAGCTCCTTGACCACCATTTAGAAAGTTTTTCCTCTCAGTGGCCAGTTGACCTGAGGCTTAGGAATCATTCACACTCACCTGGACCTCAGCTTCCCAGGTCATCTTCCCTCAGCATCCACGGCCTTCCTCTTTGCTCCAACTGGTTGATCACCCTGGGTTTGGGACCTGCAAGGCCTGTTCACTGGAAATGAGAAAGACAGAGATTCACCCTTGAAACTGATCCCAGCCCTTTGTTCTTGGAGGGAAACGTGGGATTGCTTGGAAGGAAAGGAAAGTGGTGGGAGCACGTTCTGTACTGTGTCCCTAGGAAGTATGGGGGATAGGTTACAGAGCAGGACTGGGTTCAGAAGATGTGCCTTCCCTAAGGTCAGGTATCTACAAGGGGGCTTAAGGAGAGAATCTCTACTGAGAGAAGGGAAGATTGGAAATATGAACCCAAGGTCAACACCATCAAGCTGAAAGTCTCCTGCTCTATGAGGGAAATACTCTCCCCTATGAACCAGTCACAAAAACATAAGGAATCTTTGGCCTTTGCATGCCATTCAATAACTGCTCAACATTCGATGCACTCCCATCATTTAGTAATGGGGAATCAAAGCCGATCAACAGGCAGAGTCTGGATCCCAGGGGGAGCTGTCCTTACCCAGGCAGACCAGGTTTCTATAATTCTCTAGCATCACATCCAGGTACAGCTCTTTCTGTGAAGGTTCCAGGTGTCCCCACTCCTCAGGGGTGAAGTCCACAGCCACATCCTGGAACATCATGGAACCCTGAAATGCCAAATACATGTGAATTAACCCTGTGGCAGGTGGTCCTTTGTCATACTCTTGCTTAAGGAGCTGAGGACCTAGTACTACATCAGGACATGCCTCAGTTTATACCAGATCCTGTTTCCTGGGAGAAACCCAGAATCAGGACAGCCACTTTACCCTGGACCTTCCTCACAACCCTGAGAAGCAGGCAGTGTGTGTATTCATTGTGCCTACTTTCCAGATGAGAAAGCTGAAGGTAAGAAGGCCAGAGGCACATCGACAGTGACCCAGAGCTGAGGCCGGCTCCCTTTCCCTCCCCTCCAGGAAACCAACACGGTGCTGCCTCTTGCTCCATAGCCCAAGTTCAGCCTATAATCTGGCCAGCAAACAGAAGCAGCCCTTCCACACACTAACTCTCAGAGCCAGTCTGAAATGAGAAGCATCTTGCTCCTCCAGAGGAATTTATTCCCCATCCCAATCCACATCATTTCTGCTGGAGGACAAACCCCCCCTTCCATTTCCTCCCCTGCTCCATTTCAGACTCAGTGAGGGCGGCTTTAGGCATCAGTAAAAGCAGCCACCGACAGACACAGTGTGTGAGGGAACACTGCCAAAGCAGTCTCATCACCTGGAATAGGCCTAGGCCAGCTGCCCCTCCACGGCATGCTGTGCCCTCCCCCACCACCTGAAGGGCAACACACATCTTTGGGCCAGACCCCCCCAGAAGAGGAAATGGAGGCTGAGAGGTTAGTGACTTACGATCACAGTCACAGGTCAAACGAGGTAGGGGTAGGAGCAGGACTTGAGCACGGGTTTGCCCTTGTTCCATGCCCAGAATTCCCTTAGCTACACTGCAATGTCTTATCACACCCGTCAAGACGGAACCTGTTCCAACTCCAACTGCTTCCCCTTCTGTCTTCACCCTGGGCAGCATTTCCATCCAAGTCTTAACCTGGCCCCACAATTACCTATCATACAGCTCAGCCTTTTAAACATCTCACCATAGAGTAAGACAAGGCCCAAATAGGTATATGATTTAGACAGAAAGGTTAACATCATAAATGAAAGAGAGGAACAGGGAAGGAGCTACCTATCGGATCTATGAATATGAGGAACAAACGTTCACGATTAATACAAGAGACAGGGAGGTTCACAGCAGGTAAAATGGACAATTTCAATTACATAAAATTAAGCTTTGAACAAACAAAATCAATCCAGCTAAAATTAGAAGAGAAGTAGGAAACTGGGAAAATTCTTTACAGTCTCATGTCTAAGGCATAGTGGAGACTGATTTCAAATTTATAAAAATAAAAGCCATTTCCTCAAAGGATGTGAATGGACAGTTTATGGAGGGAGAAACCCAAGTTATCAACAACCACATGAAAATGTTCCAAATTATTAATAACTAGAGAAAAACAAATTAAAACAACCCAAGGGACCACCTCACACCCATCAGATTGGCAGAGGTGACAGAAAAGATCAATGACAAATGCTGGAGGGGTGCGGGGAAAAAGGTACATGAATGTACTGCTGGTGGGGAGCTGTGAACTAGTCCAGCCATTCTGGGAAGCAATTTAGAGTTATGCACCAAATCTGTTAAACTGTGCATACCCTTTAGCCCAGTGATACCATTACTAGGCAAACATCTCAAAGAGTTATTAAAGAAGGAGGAAAGGGACCCATAAGCACAAAAATACTTACAGCACCACTTTTCATGGGGGCAAAGAACTCTAAAAATGGAGCGGGTGCCCATAAATTGGAGAAAGGCTGAGAAGAAGAGGGAGAGTATTCCAGGCACGGGGTACAGCCAGTGCAAACGCCCACAACTGGTAGGTGGAGTATTGCAGGTGAAGCCAGGGTCGCTGGATCACAGAGTGCATGGAGGGGAGGGAGAAGCAGGAAGACCAGAAAGGTAGAAAGGAACTTTTGTTATGAAGCTTTTTAAAATCCCAAAGCGATTTCCGATTTGGTGATAGAAGTCACAGGGTGCCACTGGAGTTTACTGAATAGTGGAGTGACATGGTCAGAGCCGTGCTTTAAGAAGATTGATCTGACAGCTGAGTGAAGAGTAGACAGAGTTGGCAGACACCTCAGGCAGCCCAAGCATGAACATTAAAACAATTTTGACCTGCCAGACTGGCTGACATGATAGAAAAAGGAAAGTGACAGAAGCTGGAGAGGATGTGGAGAAACTGGCTCACTAATGAGCCACTGGTGGAGCTGTGAGCTGATCCAACTGTTCTAGAGAACAATGTGGAACTACTTCCAAAGCGCTGCAGAGGGGTGGCTAGGTGGCGCAGTGAATAGAGCATCAGCCCTGGAGTCAGGAGGGCCTGAGTTCAAATATGACCTCGGATACTTAACACAAAACCTAGCCGTGTGACCTTGGACAAGTCATTTAACCCCAATTGCCTTCCAAAAAAGCAAAAAAAAAAGTGCAAAGAGCTACAGAACTGTGCGTACCCTCTGACCCAGCTCACTACTAAGTCTGTATCCCAAAAGATCAAAGGAAAAAGGGAAATCTTCCACATACAAAAATAAATGTAGACACAGCTTTTTTGTGGTAGCCAAGAACCAGAAATAGAGAGGATGTCCCTCAGCTGGGAAACGGCTGAACAAGTTGTAGCATGTGATCATGAGGGAATACTATTGTGCTGTAAGAAATGATGTGCAGGTAGATTTTAGAAAAACACAGAAAGATTTGCGTGAAATGTGGACAGTGAAACGAGCAGAACCTAGAGAACACTGTATATGGTGACAACATTGTAATTAACGGTCAATTGTCAAAAATGTCGCTACTCTACTCAAGACAATGACCCACAGCGATCCCAAAGGCCTCAGATGAAGAATACTGCCATCCCCGCCAGAGACAGAACTGGCACTCTCTGAGTGGAGACTGAAGCACGTTTTTTGTATAACTGATATCACATTGCTTGACTTCTCAAGGACTGGGGGAGCAGTAAGAGGGATAGAATTTGGAACTCAAAATTTTTTTAAGTGAAAGCTTAAAAACAACATATGAGTAATGCCTTTAAAAAATTAGTAAAGGTGGGGAGGCTAGGTGGCATGATGAATAGAGTACCCTGGGCTCAGACACTTAACACAAAAAACTAGCCATGTGACCTTGGGCAAGTCACTTAACCCCAATTGCCCTACTTTCCCCCCTCCAAAAAGCAAGAAAAAAAACAACCCAAAAAACACATTAGTACAGGCATGAGGTGATAAGGGCCTGCACTAGGGCAGTGGCACTGTAGGAAGAGAGAAGGGAGTGTACAGGAGAGATGTTGTGAAGGCAGAAACAACAGGACCTGGCAAGTGCTTGGACCCAGGGAGTGAGAGGAAGGAGTCAAGAGCTGGCATCCAGCCTGAAAGCTTGGGTGTCTGGGAGGACAGTGACCGGGAAGTTAGGAAGAGCAGAGGCTTTGTAGGGGAAGGGATCAGTCTGGGACATGTTGAAAGCCATGTGTCTATGGAACATTCAGTTAGAGATGTCCAATAAGCAGCTGGAGACGCAAGGCTGGTGAGGGACATCACGCCTCTGAAAGCTAGCAACAGCTTGCATTTGTGCACCTCCTCACACAGCCCAGGGAAGAAGATGCTCCCTTCTCACGAGGCAACTGCAGCTAAGACATGCGGCTCAGGGCCCGAAGTCAGGAGTCCAAGTCCAAGCGGACCTCGGGCCGGTGCCTGAGCCCTCCCTGTGCATCCGAGTGGACCTCGGGCAGGTGCCTGAGCCCTTCCTATGCCCTTCCTTTCCTCCGCCAGGAAGTGACAGGGCTGAAGAGATGATCTGCAAGGTCTCTTTCAGCTCTAAATCTTTACTTTCTGTGCCAAAGACTCTCAGAGTTGGAAGGGCCTTCTGAGGCCATCTAGTCCTAAAAAAAAAAAACTTCCTTCAACTTGAAGGAAGATCATTAGGCCTTCCTGAAGACATCCAATGGGACCATTATTGAGTGCCTACTGTATGAGAGGCACTGTAATAGGCCCTGGGGGTACAAAGAAGAAAAAGCCAAAGACTTGGCCCTCTAGAGACTTCCCTCGAATGGGGAGTCAATAGTACACTCAGACAGAATACAGAATGGAAGAGAACAGAACAGACACAGCAACAGAAACACACAGGCTACACAGAAAAGGAAGACAAAGTAGTGTGCGGAGGAACAACAGGGGAAGGAGAAGAAAAGGCTTCCCAAAGAAGGTGGGGCTGGAGCTGGGTTCTGAAGGACACCATGGATTCCAAGAGGCTGAAATAAGGACAGAGACCGTTCCAGGCACTGGGGGCAGAACCAGAACAAAGACAAAAAGAGAGGGAAATGGAGCATGTGCTGATCATCCAACTGGCCAGAGGGGCTGGACTATGGAGTCAAAGAAGGGAAGACAAGTGTGAGGAGACTGGAAAGGTAAGAAGCAGCCGAGGTAAAGAGATTTAAGTGTTGAAAAGAGCAGTTGTATTTAATCTTCAAGGCGGTGGATTCAGCCACTTCTCTCTATGGGCCCCGCCACAATTCAGGCCCTCTGACAATACCTGGCCTCTGTGTTTCAAGTCTCTCAGCCCCTGATCCAGCCTCACCCAGCTGCCAAAAGGAAGAACAAAGGCAAAGTCTCACCATGTCCCTCTCCTGGCCAAGCAATTCCAGTGGCTCCCTGCTGAAGGGCCAAGAGAAACCTCCATTTGGCATTTAAAGCCCTTCAAAAACTGCTCCTATCTTACCTGTCCAGCCCTGGCACACATTACTACCCTCTCTGAACTGTACAGACCCTCCTGACTGTAACTCATCCATGACACACCAGCGCCAGCAGCACACTCCCTTTTCACCACTAGAATCGTTTGTGTTTTCTTTAAGATTCAGCTCATGCACAACCTTTACCATGAGGCCTTTCCTGGGCCTGCCCCCAAGCTCCCAGTGCCCTCCCTTCCTCCCCAGATCCGTTTGTATTGAGTTCCTGAACATGTCCTTAAATCTGCAGCGAGCAGACGCTGCTTTGCTTTTGTCTTCATAACCCTAACGCTCATTAACACTATGCTGACACAAAGTAAACCCTGACTGGTGGTCACTATGCCTCCTTGAATGGTGTCATCTTGGTCCAAATCATTGATTAAAATATGTGATGGAGCACGAGGCCACACACCAGCCTGTGGGTGGTACCCTGGGGCTATGTGTGTGCCTGCCACTGAGGTGGCGCCAGGAGCTGACATCCTGTCAAATCTGCCGCTTTCTGAGTGTGGCCAAATCATACAGAATCCATTTCCCAGTATTATTGGGAACCCATGGGTCTACTGTTTATTATTTTTATTACTAGAATAGATTATGATGTTGTATAATATTATATTTTATTATTATTAGGGAGTCCACAATTTCCCCAAGAAGAGACTTTGTCAAACATCTGGGAAGAGCTAGGTCAACCGTATCTATAGCCTTCCTTATAGCTACCAGCCCCGTAACCCTGGCAGAAAGGGAAGAGGGGCGCCTGCCACAGCTGCTCTCGAGGGAAGGTGCACAGGCTCCCAGTGATCACTGCTTCCTTCTCTAGAAGCACACTAACCATTTTTTAAAACAATACGTCTTATGACATCTTTCCAACATGTAAAACCATGTTCACTGGCTGATAGTGGGCATCCTGTCTGCTCTTCTTTTTTTGAAAAACTGGACACTTGCTCTTAAGTTCATCCACATATCTCCCAACAAGCATGATCTTGTAGAGAGTAGCCCTGACAATGGCTCTGCAATCAGACCTGCAATCCCTTTCAGGACGCTAACGTGGAAGTCGCTTGGGCTGAGTGACTTGTAGCAAGGTGTTCTGTTACATCTGTTCATTCACGTAGGATCAACAGCCTAGTGCCCCTTTCTTTGGTCCACTCTAGGGCAAGAATCATTCTCTGAGAGAGAGAGAGAGGAGGCCAAGAAGCTGGCAGCTCTGTCTTCTTCCTGCTGCCAGTCAGCACCAGACCTGAGAAGGGGCCAAGCTTTTCCCGTTTGCCTCTTTTCCCCAGAGTGAACAAAGCCCTGCTTTGGTGGTCCTTCCTTAGATGTCTGCCCAGTTTAGCTTCTTCCTGTGTTTTGGCACCCTGCGCCATGCTTATGTGTTACTCCCCTTCTGCTGCCTGAGCGCCCTTTCATCTTCTGTCCATATGGGCCTGCTGGATAACCAAGCCCATTCAGGAGCTCCCTGTGTATCCCAAGAACTTTGTGAGAACTCCACTCGCCTCTTCTCAGATTTACATCTGAATCCTCAGAGCTTTATTCCCGGGAGCCTCTCATCCCTCCTGGCTCTGACTTCCTGTACATCCTTCCTGCTTATCCTTCTGAAACTGCTTTCTCTCCAAGATGGTGCAGTCACTCCCTCCCAAGTTCCTCATCATCACCGTATAACTGAACCAGACTCAGAGGTGGTTCCTCCAACTCCGAAGGATCAAAGTATCCTTTAGCTAAGTCAGAAAATTATTGGTCATGCTACTTGTAGCAGAGAGAGAGAAAAGGGTGGCTGTAGCCGGCATCCAGACAATCCCAGCTAAACCAAGTCAGGAAGCACCTACTGTGTGAGGAGCTGTGCTGAGTGCTTTCCCTGTTCCCGTCATGCCACTGGGAGAGATCATTGGTTTGTTTCAGGAACTCCCTGTTATTATCATAAACCGCAAGGGCAAGATTAAGACGTCTCACTGTGAGTCATGTCCTTCTCTGGTCTTGGCCTGGAAGCTGCCTACTATGCTAGCCTTGGGTGGCTTAGGGGCAACACTGAGCCACAGGAAGGGCTGGGCAGGTACCTTCTCTCTTGGAATCTCAGACTCTTTCTCTATGAACAGAGGGCATGCTTCTGTCCTCCACACAAGCTCCTGGAGGAAAATGCTTTGTGAGCCTCAAAGCCCGAGGTGAAGACAAGCTCTTATGGCCCCCACACACCTCACTGCTTTCTCATGGCAGCCAAAGGTTCCACCAAGAGGTGCTAGCACTGAGCTGATACCGAGCCCTCCTGGACCAGCTCAGGGTGGGCTCCCAGAACACTCTGAGGAGACGAGGACACTCAGAGGCAGCTCGGGCACCATGGAGTGGCAGAGAGCTCAGAAAGCCTGCAGACAAAGCCCAGCTCTGCCCATCTCCACCGGCAACGCGGCTGGTGAGCCGCAGCTTCGCTCAGGGCCTCAGCTTCCTCTTCTGTAAAAGGAGGGGCTTGGTGTTCCATTTTAATAGAAGAAGGGCCTCTAAAGTGTCCCTGTAGATCCCAGCAAAAAGAGCTCCTCTTTGTGCCAGGCCAGCCACAAATGAGCACTGCCTGTTTTACTAATTAACCCAACGCTACTTTGATCTGGTGGGAGCTGATTGCAGGGTGTCCTGGGCCTATCTGACCCCTCTGGTCTGCACCAGCTCCACCATCACTTCTAGGCCAAAATCGCCATTCCTTTAAGGGAAAACAAGGGTGGGGAAGAAGTGTCACTCACCTGGTGGGGCACAGGTGCCATCCCCTTGTTCTCCACAAAGCCTTCTCCTGGAGAGTCCTCAGAGGCAGAGCAGGGGAAGAAGCACCGACTCTAAGAAGGCCGCTCTGGCCTGGGGATCGCAGACCCCCATCCCTCCCTGCGGGAGGTGGGGCGTGTGAGGCCAGAGGGGCCCAAGGAAGGGCCTCTTACGGGAAAGGCAGTGGAACAGCCCCTGCCCCAAGCCTGGCACCCCGCTGAGAGGGCACGGCATACACAGGGATTCAGAGGGGAGAAGAGGCCAGCACCCTGAAACCAGAGGCAGAAGCATGAGCTGTGTGGCCTTGGGCAGGTCATGGCACAGTTGCCCGCCTCAGTTTCCTCATTTGTAAAGCAGGATTGCAAGTAATAGTGCCCGGCTCCCAGCTCAGTGAGATCACGCTTGTAAAAGGCTTAGCCAGCGCTCCCGTGCCCTGGAAAGCATCACACATCTCTGCAGGGCACCGCGTACCAGGCACTGGGCCCAGCGCCCCACGCAGGACCAGAGTACGGAGCAGATGGTACCTCCCCACGGGAAGCTGTCACGGGGGGAGGCTCCACGTTGAGGGGCGCTCAGGGAGCCCTCCTGGCCCCGCAGCAGGGGGAGCCGCGGGTCCGGGGGAAAAGGGGGAGGCTGGGGGGGGTGGGAGGCCGCGGCCTGCCTCAGTTTCCCCCTGGGTAACGGCGATGACCGCAGCACAACCTCCCAAGTGGTCACAAGCTCTTGTGTCCGGGCTTTGGGGCGCAGCACCCCGCTCTGTGCCGGGACGGTGGGGGTGGGCCGGAGGATGGAGAACCAAGGTAGAGCCAGGGGCTCCGGTGGGGAGGGGCGCCCGGGGACCCGGGGAGGCTTCAGGGAGGGGCGCAGGGGCTGCTGAGGCGGAATGAGGGGCTGCAGGCGGGGCTGCCCAGAGGGAGGGGAGCGAGGGGGCGGGGTCCGGAGAGCACCTGCGTCTGATTGGTTTCTCCCAACAGGAGGCGGGGCTAACTTTGGCGAATGCACTCCCGCCCACTCCCTCTCCTTCCCTCCGTCTCTCCTCCTCCCCGCCGCAGAGAAGCCTCCGACCGCCCCACTCACCCCGGCCACCAAGAAGGGCTCTGACCCGGTGGAGGCTGAGTGGAGCCTAGAGCTCCGAGAGAATCTGACGGCTGCGCGGAGACGAACTGAGGGCGGAGCGGAAGTGACCGAGTAGACAGCTCCTCTGGCCCCGCCCCCCAGCGCTCTGCGCCAATGGCGAGGAAGTGTTCTTCAAACACACCTCCGCCTGGTTTCCATGACAACTGACGAAGCTGGTGGCCGCTGCCCTACTCCTGTGGGGCGAGGACTTCTGGGAAATGTAGTGCCGAAGTGCGCCGTGGACCTGCTTACTATCATCCAGGCGGTAAGTGGCCAAAGGGAGATGGGTTCCCTGACCAGAGCCGGGCGCCGAGGAGCCGGGTCCCCTGCGGCCTAGGCCGGCCTGGTCAGTGCCCCTCAGCGGGCCTAGAGCTGGGCCTGCAGAGGCTTCACCCACGTGGTGCGTGCCCGCGACATTCTGCTCGGGCTCCCCGGGCGCGCCCCCCCCTCCACAGTTTCGCCTGTTTACTGTGATCTCCCCGCGAGAGCAGGCACACAGCAGGAGCACAATAAGTGCCCATCTGTCGCCTGGCCGGGAGTGGCTGGGTGACCGGCCAGAGGATTAACGTCCACACCCTTGCTTCTCCGGCTGTGCGACCCAGCAGCGAGAAAACAGTGAAGGCCGGGGTCTGGGGGCTGCAGCAGTCTGCCCGGCTGGCCCCTTCACGGCGAGGGTAGTCTCTAGCCTGATCGAGGGACTGCGTATGCACCTGCCTCCCAGTCATGGCCCAGACAGCGGCAGCGGGGAGCGCCAGCCCCATGTATACCGGGTTCCCCCCCCCAGGCGAGGTTAGCCTCCCAGACGATGCAGGGCCTCACCCAAGGGCCAACCCAGCCACTCGTGCTTGCAGGACTTCTGATGACCACGCCTGTCGTCCGGCTGACCACTCCTTTCCCAGAGGGGCCCAGCCAGCAAGCTAAAAGCCGCTGCGTCCTGGATGTCCCCTTTATATTGGGGCTAAGAAAGTCTCCGTTTGTTAACTGTTCAGTGACTTACAAGTGCCTCACTTGCCCCTGACATGGAACCTCAGTTCTCGGGGTACTGGTGTGAGGGTCATGCTTGTGTGACCCTAGGCAAGACACTCAACTCTTGTGGGCCTGGTTTCGTCATCTGCAGAATCAGGGAGCTGGACTCCAAGGCCTGCATTCCAGTCTAAGTGTGTAACTAGTAACCCGGGGCCAGCCAAGGAGAGCCTCTTCCTTCTGGACCCTGGAAGATGATCTGAGCAAAGAAAAGGAAACATTTCAGAATCTTTAGGAGAGTGGTGTGTTATGGGAATCTGAAGATCTTCATGCTTCTAGGCCCTTTGCTTAAGTGGCTTAAGTGGCTCTGAGAACCTTCCCATATTTGAAAGTATACTCTGCCCCCTAATAGGCTGAATGTGGTTACATGGAGCCTGTGGCGGGAGGCTTGTTCTTCAGGAATGCCCATGCCTTGTAGCTTTGTGATTGGGTAGTGGGTCAAGAGAGCTGTGACATTCTCTGATCCAGGAGAAGGCTATATATAGGCTGATGTGAGGTTTTGCTTTGGGACTCACTTTGGAAAGAGTTGTGTGATTTGGTGAGATAAGACTCTGGAAAGTTGTTGTCCCTCCACCTCCCCCTTGAAAACCCAGATGTTGGTGCTTCCCTCTCTGGTAACTGAATAGGTATGGATGTAATGGTCAGATGACTGGAAGCCCGTGTGCTGATCTGTTTCTCTGTTTGCTTGTAACTTCTGCTTGTTAACTTGTGTTTGTATTCTGTTTGCATTCTCTGAAGTTCCGGGTGCTGACTTTTGCCCCTGAACTAGGTAAATGATATTTGTTTGATTGATTAAACTAAGATTGTTAACCCATTTTGAGTTGCTTTCCTTTAGAAGAGCAGATCTAAGAACCTGTGCTAGCAGCCACCCTGGATAAAGTAACATCGCCTATGTTTTAATTGGGCTTTACTTATTTTGTTCAGTATTTCCCAGTTACATTTTAACCTGGATTGGCCAAGGGCTGTGTGTTTGAAGTGTCTAGGTGAGGGTACAACTAAAGCCGTCCTGATGAGAACAGTCCTATCTCTCAGAGCTTTCTTAAGCAAAAGGGAGAAAGAGCAGCAGACCAAAGGTGAAAGACTAAAAGACACTCCAAAAGCAGTGAATTTTTTTTTTAAATCGACATCAAATTAGAAATCCTAAAAATCACGAGATTAAACTGAAGGGAAAAGCAAGAAACAAGCAATAAAATTCATAAATAGAAATGGGACCTGGTTTTGTTTTCTGGTGAAAAATTAATAAAATCAAATTAGTCTTTTGTGTTTCTTTTTAAGAGTGAGGTGAAAAGCAGCTCTTTTATTGTCCATAGAACAAAAAGATCCAAGAAGTGCACTTTTAAAAAGGAGGGATCCCCACCCCATCTGTTACAGCTTTGAGCCACCCCCTGCCCCAGCAGGAATAGCTAGCAGAGAGACTGTGGTTCTATATCTCAGGTGCAGGAACCTGGCTTTGAGTCTTCCATACATGTGAGCAAACAGTGATTGCAGGATCGTCATGTCTAGCGCCACCTAGTGCTCCGACAAGCAAGCATTCTTAGGTGAGCATCTCTGTGTATGTCACAGAGTTGTTATTTCAGCAGCAAATGGAAGGATCTCAAGATCTCCTTCAGTGTCTAGATGCAGGCTCATCAAAGTGGGGCAGAGGGAAAGCCAATACACTCATCTTTGGCAAGGCCCAAACTGAAGGGTGTCAAAGAAAGGGTGCTGTCGGTGGAAAGCGTTCAAGTGAAGATCAGTGAAGGGAGGTTAAGAAACATCCCAACCCTGGAGCAGAAATGTGGAATTGGAATGAGGAGAGACTTCAAATTATCAGACAATGATTGTTCTTCGGCAAAAGTAGGATGACTAGTTATATAGAAGGGTTGTAATCAATGGAGTGAACAATGTGAAAAAAGAAAGAGAACCAAACATGGAAAAGAACGATAGCATGTAGATTGCTTCAGTCTCCATTTAAACTCTGTTCTTTCTAGATCTTTCTCTGAATGTAGATGTCCTTCCATCCTGAAATTAATAGAGTTGTCTTATAACTACGCGTTGCTGAGAAGAGTCCAGTTTATCAAAGCTAGTCGTTACACATACAATGTGTCTGTGATTGTGTACAAATTTTTCCTGGTTCTGCTCTTCTCACTTAGCATCAGTTTGTATAAGGCTCTTCAGGTGAATATGAAGACCATCTCCTCCCCATTTCTTATAGCACAATAGTATTCCATTATATTCATATACCACAACTTGTTTAGCCATCCCCCAATTGATGGGCATCCCCTTAATTTCCAGTTTTTTGCCACCACAAAGAGAGCTGAAATAAATATTTTTGTGCATAAGTGTCTTCCTCCCACTTCTATGATCTCTTTGGGGTACAACCCCAGAAGTGATATTACTGGGTCAAAGGGTATGCAATTATTTATAGCCCTTTGGGCATAGTTCCAGATTGCTCTCCAACCAGACTAATGTCCAATTTGAAGATATTTGCAGATCCAATACTTGATTGCATGCTGCCATGGGGGGGAGGGCAAGGGAGGGGAGAAAATTTGAAACTCAAGAGATTATGTAACTGAATCTTGTAAACTAAAAGTAAAGAAACAAATCAAATTTTAAAAAGGAAAAAACAAAAACAACCCTAAAAAAAAAGTAGAACAATTAATGTTCTTCCCTTAAAGAAGCTTTCATCCTTTAAGAGATACAGGGACCAACCAACCAAAGAGATTCTTTCCTGCCTCCCTTACAATTAATGCCTTTCCTCAGTGGATTGTCTCCCGTTAATCCTATCTTGATCCTATTTGTACTTGGGTGTTGGCATGTTCTCTCCCCATTATGGTGTGAGCTCCTCGAGGGAAGGACTGTGTCTGCCATTGTTTATATATCCAGCCCTTAGAACCATGCTTTACATATAGTAAGAGCTTAATAAATGCTTGGTGACTTCACTGTTCTGGATCTGAGCCTCACTAGCAGTGATAAACTCATAGCTAGGATGGAAATGATAGAAATATTGGGTTAAAATAAAAATTCTGCCTTTAAGCTTGTGATAGAGATGAAGAAAGCTGGGCAGAGCTTTACCTACACCCGAGATTTGAGGTAAATCAGATTTTCCAATGATCCAAAGAAAGGAAATATAAGGTCTTATGGAATTCAAATTCTATGAAAAAAGGTAGTCCAGGAGGGAAGGGAAACTTTCAAGAATGAAATGCAGAACATAAGAGATCATAATTACTCATATGTGTACATGTCAGTCACCCTCCATCCTCAATAAAATAAAAGCTCTTTTAAACCTTGGCCTATTTAATTTTTGTCTTTGTATTTACAGTGCCTAGCACAGTCCTTCCTGGGAGATAACAAAAGGTCCTTAATAAATGCTTATAGAATTGAATCAATTAGTAGGGATAGCCTGGATCCAAAAAAGAATGAATGACCATCTCAGTGCTGTTCCCCTAAAACTCGGCTCATGGCCTCACATAGTGATTTCCATTGGTAGGAAGGGCAAAATACTACCTTCTATTGGAGAAGAACTAGACAAGTGCGTCAGTGCATCAGAAGACACAAAATGAAATTCAAATTACAACCATACAACCAACTAGTCCCCTCCTACCACACCTTCTGATCCACTGTTTCCTTTAAAACTTCTGCTCATCTCCCTTTGCATCAATTCCTATAAGTCTTTCTAGATTTTTCTGAAATCTGGCTGCTTATAATTTTTTTATTGAACAATAGTATTCCACTACGTTCATATACCATAACTTGTTCAGGCATTCCCCAGTTGATGGGCATCTCCTCAATTTCCAATATTTTGCCACCACAAAAAGTGCTAGAAAGCTGCTATAAGTTTTGCACATGTAGATCCTTTTCCCTTTGTTATGATCTCTTTGGGATACAGACTTAGCAATGGTATTGCTGGATCAAAGGGCATGCACAGTTTAGCTGCCCTTTGGGCATAATTCCCAATTGCTCTCCAGAATGGTTGGATCAGTTTACAGCTCCTCCAACAGTATATTAGTGTCCCAATTTCCCCACATCCTCTCCAACATTTATCATTTTCCTTTTCTGTCATATTAACTAAGCTAATAGATATGAGGAGGTACCTCAGAATTGTTCTAATTTGCATTTCTCTAATTCAAAGTGATTTACAGCACTTCTTCATATGACTATAGATAGCTTTGCTTCCTTCATATAAAAACTGCCTATTCATATGCTTTGACCATTTACCAGTTGGGGAATGGGTTGTATTCTTGTAAATTTGACTCATTTCTCTATATATTTGAGAAATGAGGCCTTTATCAGAAACATGTTCTGTAAAGATTGTTTCCCAACTTTCTACTTTCCTTCTAATCTTGGTTACACTGGTTTCATTTATGCAGAAGTTTTTTAATTTAATAGAATCAAAATTATCTATTTTAAATTTTGTAATGCTCTCTGTCTCTTGTTTGGTCATGAATTCTTCTCTTCTCCATAGATCTGACAGGTAAAGTATTCCTTGTCATTTTAACTTGCTTATGGTGTCACCTTTATGTCTAAATTATATGTCCATTTTGACCTTATCTTGGTATAAGGTGTGAGTTTTTGGTCTTTACCTACTATTGTTTTCCAGTTTTCACAGCAATTTCTGACAAACGATGAGTTCTTATCTCAGAGACTGTGGTCTTTGGATTCATCAAACACTACATTAGCTATGGTCATTGACTACTGTGTCTTGTGTACCTGGTCTATTCCACTGATTCACTGTTCTATTTCTTAGCCAGTACCAGATAGTTTTGATGACTGCTGCTTTATAATATAGTTTGAAATCTGTATTATTGCTGGTATTGGCATTGCTAGGCCACATTCCTTGGTATTTTTTTCATTAATTCCCTAGATATTCTTGGCATTTTGTTCTTCCAGATGAATTTTGTTGTCGTTTCTCTGGCTCCATTAATAATTGTTGGTTGTTTGATTGCTATGGCACTGAATAAGTAAATTAGTTTAGGTAGAATTGTCATTTTCATCATATAGGCTCAACCTACCCATGAGCGATTGATATTTTTCCACTTGTTTAGATGTGACTAATTTGTGTAAAAAGTTTTTTGTAATTGAGTTCATGTAGTTCCTGGGTTTATCTTGGCAGGGAGACTCCCAAGTGTTTTATATTGTTTCGTCATTTTAAGTGGAGTTTCTCTATCTCTTGCTGCTGGGCGTCGTTGGTCATATAAAGAAATGCTGATGATTTATGTGGGTTTTCTTATATCCTGAAACTTTGGTAAAGTTGTTAATAGTTACTGAAGGTATTGTGAATATTGCATTGATGCTACATTTGGCAGAAAAGCCCAGACGGTGCCCCCTCCAAATGCCGGGGCTACATGAGGGGGAGAGGGGGGCTCCGAACCCTAGAAATGCAGGGGGAGCGGGAGAGAACAAGAGCATCCGTGTGGGGGGAGGAATAAAGAGGGGCCGGGCATGGGGGGGAGGGGAAGGAAGAGAAATTGAGGGGGAAGAAAAAAGGGAGGGGGAACGGCGGTTCCGCCTCACTGCCCCCCCCCCCCCCCCCCC
>CM053587.1:353711659-353731990 GCA_028646515.1 Pseudochirops corinnae
TACTGTATACCTCACTCCATTCTGGGGGCTAGAGCTGCCAAGGAGACAGAAAAGCCCAGACTGTGGCCCTACCCAGAAATGCCCAGGGCATGTGAGGGGGGAGGGTGCAGTGACACCTGGGGGAAAAAGGGGCGGCTGCTTTCCGGGGGGGTCCGAACCCCAGAAATGCAGTGGGTGTGGGGGAGGGGTCCAAGGGCATGCATCTCAGTGCAGGGGATTGGGTGAGCAGGAGAGGAGGAGAAGGGGGCGAGGGAAGGGAAGAGGAGTCGAGGATGGGGGGTGGAGAAAAAGGGACAAGGGGAGAGCAGAAGGGGTTAAGTGAAGGAGGACAGAAAGGGGGAAGGTGGAGGGAGGATCAGGAGGGGGATGAGAGGGAGGTGAGGAGGGGGCAGAAGCAAGGAAAGGGGCCCGGGGCGGTCCCACCTCACTGACAACCCCTCCAAGGGTCCAGGAGCCTTCGCCCCATTTCAGAGACGAAACAACTAAGGCAGGCAGAGGGAAGAAGGGCCGAGGAAGGGAGGGTCGGGGGTCCCGGGAGCCCGTTCCCCCACTTCCCGCCCCTCCTAGCGCCCCCTCCCCTCCCCCTGCCCCGGGCCCAGAATCAGCACCGCTGAACCTGCAGCGCGAAAGAGATTGCCTCCTCCTAAGGACTCCGAAACTGACCAGGAGAACTGAACTTCCGTGTCTGCGCAGTAGCTCCCTTAGCGAGGAGACGCCCACTGCCTAGCTCCCGGGGCGGGACGTTCTCCTGCAGGTTCCCAGGCAACGCCCCCTTTTTCTTTCCTTGCCTGGCTTTTTGGGGTGGGGCAATTCGTTCACCCCTCCCCCCCAAGCCACGCCTGGAAACTTGAGCCAATCAGAGGAGCCCCTTCTGCCTCAGCCCCGCCCCTAGGGGCTGTCTCTCCCCTCTCCCCCCAATCCCAGTAAAGGTTTTCCCAGGAAGTTAAACGCGTGGTCTCTCTGTCCGCCGTCTCCTGGGAGTCAAGGGGGTTGTGGGCGGGAGGACGGGTCCCTGGGGAGCGGTGACGATGGTTCCTAGAGCTGAGGGTGTGGACTAGCCTCAGGGCCACGTGTCCTGCGAATTTCTGCAACAGAATTTGTTACTGTTACAAGTTTCAGTTCCAAGAATTTGTATTATAATCTACAAGTGTATCCTATAATTCTTAATAGCACCATCCATAAACATCAAGTTAGCGGTATTTAGCCCTAAAGCGCTCTTATCCTGACAGAATTAACATACCTGATTCTCTGTATAGTAAATCCATTCTACTTAATTCACTAAGGCTCCCCGATACCCACCAAATCACAACCACCCAGTAACTGCTGATTAATCGTGGAGGGGTATCAAAGTCATCATCACGCAGAAATATCGACAAGGATGCTACACACTGTCCCGAAGCTGAGGAAGGCTGGCCTCCCCTCCCTTCCAGGTCTTGGAAGAGTTCAAGTTCAAGTTCAGCCTTTAATCTCGCCAATAAACAGAGGAGCGTGCTTTTTACCTGACCCTCAGAGCAGATCTGAAATGAGAAGCATCTTGTAATGAAATAGGCCGTGGTCCTCCGGAGGAATTTACAGGTACAAGCAGCAGTCGCCATTGACAATCTGCATCATTCCTGCTGTGGGACAAACAGCTCCCTTTCATTTCTTCCTCTGCTCCATTTCAGATCACTAAGGGTGGTTGTTGGCATGAGTAAAAGCAGTCACTGACACCGCGTGTGAGGGTGATGAGATTAGCAGGGGCCCTTCTACCCTGGGCAAATGGGCTGGTCATAGAAAGGTAGATGTGCCTGAACAGGATCGGCACACAACTCTGAGCTACCACCCCTTGCCTGCATATCCCTGATTACCTCATCTTCCTGCCTACATGGCTCATTTCTTCTATAAAAATCCCTAGTTTATCCTGGATGCTGCTGTCTCCCTTAAGGAGAAGAGCCCTTTGGGAGCATCACCCCAAATAAATGCCCTTGTTTGATGTGGAGATGTCTGAGTTCTTTGAAAGGACACTGTGACACATATCTTGCACCTTACCATTTTGATGGCAGTTATGGGGATTGTCTCTGCCTCTGGCTCTCTCCAACGTGTGGTAAACCCATTCTTTGTACAGTTGTCACCCCAGCAGGCAGCCAGGTAGGCTGAACGTAATTTGTGGGTCTCTCCACCCTGTTGTGGGTCTCTGTGCTCTGCAGGTTCTCTCTAAGTGGGGGATGCCTGGCCTGAGAAGGTTTTGCTCTTACCCTGCCCATGGCATGCCTAAGGTGGAGGCGGAATGCTTGAAGGGAAGGTGAGTTATTCTGGGCTTACTGCACAATGGGCCAGTCCCCTTCCAAACCATGGGACTCGCTGTCTTTTGCAGAAGTGGAAGAAACTTGGTCTTTAGTACCTCAAAAAGAGATACTTTGAATTCTTTTATAATATAGCCTGGCCTCAGTATAGTCTAGAGAAGCAAAAACATGGTCTTTTTTGGGTCTCTCAGCTATAACACCATTTTGCAACTTGATCACTTTTGACTCCACAAAGGAAAGTGGAAGAAGGGAAATTTTACCCTTCATATCTAGGAGAAGAAGGTCACTTCACTGATTATAGAGAGCAATGGGTTCCTTCCAAAACTGTAGAACTGAGATTTGAATTCAATTAAAACATAATTTTAAGTGTGATCATTGGAGTACCTTAAATCTTAATATCAGACTATCACTTTTACAATCTTTGGCAGTGGATTGGGTGGAAATAGTTGATTCCATAATATGAAGTGTTTGGAACAAATAGCAGTTGCATAAAAATATAATACTACAGTCAGTATTAAAATATAATTCAGATTCTGCATAATACCATTTGGAACATAGATCCAAGTTATTGAATTCATTCTGGTCTCATTTTAAGTGAATTTTTTCTCTCCTAATTTTACGTTTAAGATAAGTCAGAATTTATTATATTATTTTGCACTAAGACAAATTGGGAAAATATATACACCTGAAATTTGTTAACTGGGTGACCTTAAGCAAGTTGCCTCAGTTTATTTCACAGGAGTATAAAGTGCCTAACACAATGCCCAACAGAGGGCAGACATTATAAATGTTAACTATTATTATTATTCCTTAATTAGGTATGACGAGTATACAATGCCAATGGTGATAAGATTACCAATTTTTTATGTAAGGTAATTTGGAAATACATTCAACAGAATTGGAATCACCTGACTGGTAATGGGTTGGTTCTAAGTTTCAAATACATAATATTGTTTCAAATTGGTAAATGTTTGTATCAGTTATGTCACTTTATCAGCCATGCTAACCCTGTCTTATAATATTTTGTAACTGACATTTAGAAAACTGGGTATTTTCTCCTTTCCCTATACGTAAGAGGAAGTTATGGCTAAAATAATTTGGTAGTCACTTATGAAAATTGAAAGATTATTAACTAAGCTATTTTGGTTATTGTTATAATGTTAAAAACCTAAAATTAGTCATTCAGTACTGTGTGTAGAAGGAAAGGGATGAAGTGAAAGCTTTATCTGGGCTCTGCCCATTCAGAGCAGTCCTCAGGGGTAGTCTAATGCACCAGTAAAGAGAGGTGGTGGTGTCAAATAGCACTGGCCATGGCATCTAATAGTAGATGGCATGCAAACCCCCTACTCATCTCCCTTAGAAAGATGTCCAAGGTCACCTATGATGTAGGGTTAAAAGGGCTTGTAGCATCAATGCAAAAGTTATCGTGAAAGACTCTGACTATAAGTATCACATGATGCTCAGTTGCACAATATACCAAACACTCCAGATAGAGGACAGAACTGAAACATTTATTTAGACACCAGAAAATTGAATCCCAAAACCAGTAAGCCAATTCATCATAGTACTAAAGATATTAAGAAGCCATAATAACACTGAGAGTCACAGCATCCTTTAGCCTTCCCACAAACTGATACAAGATCAATATTTACTCACAAACCTCTCTATGTACGTGCCTGAGCACTGCTCTCTCCCATCATCTCTCTGGCTCTGGCTTGCAGCTTCCTGTGGGCTCTGCTTCCCTTCAGCAAACTCTTCTATCACAGGTTCCACGTGACTACATTCAGCCTATTAGGGGACAGAATTTATCTTTATAGCAGGGAAGCTTCCTGTGGGCTCTGCTGCACCCTTCAGCAAATTCCCTTTATCACAGGCTCTATGTGATTACATTCAACCTATTAGGGAGCAGAGTTTACTTTCAAAGCAGGGAAGATCTTCAAATTCCCATTCACATTACATTCGGCCCCAGGATCTTTCATATCCCTTACAGAGCAAAAATACATTAACAATAAATGAGAGTTTAGGAATAACTGGTGGAAAAACTGCTGTCAACAGAACTTTGCAACAATATAACAGGGATAATAGAAAAACTTTGCACATAAAACAATAGCTTAGGGTGGAGGCTTGGGCACTAACACATCCTTCCCCCCTCGAATGAATGGGGCTCAAATTCTTGGGGTAAGGAGTAAAGGTCTCTTCTCCAAAGATACTTCAAGCTGAAATTGGACGTAGAGCTGTCCCTGCCCCAAGAGGTCCCATTTGAGAGTTCAGTTCTTTAGCTGTTATCCAGAGCTTGGTCAATGCCAGGTCCAGGAGGTCCTATTGGAAAGGTCAGTTCTTTAGCTGTCATCTGGAACTTGGTCGATGTCAAGTCTGGGTGGCACATCACAGTCATGGACAGGGGATGACATCTCGCTTCAGCAATCAGGCATCTGCACATGGTGGGTACTAAACCTGAAGAAAACAAATCTTACAAACAAGTTTAACAGACAAAAAAACCAAAAAGAGACAAATATAGGGTCAGCCATGCTTCTGGAGTCCATGGACTCACTATCATAACCTCATTCGCAGGAGGATATATGACACTGTCCTCCTTGCTCTATTCCAACAGCTTGATATACTGCCACAAGTTCAACACATTGACCACTCCCTCCTATCCCAACACTTTCTTTAATCTGAGGGCCCCTGAAGGTGTGCCAAACTTGCATACAATGGTTCAGGAGCACCTGTAGGGGCAGTCCTTACTTATCTATTCCATCTAACATTAAGCTGTTCTTGACATATTTTCTATAGTTCATTAATTGGAATACCATCAATTTTTTCTAAAATCAACCCCTGCTCTTAATAGAGTAATAAACAATTCTCTTCTTGTCAATCTATTCTGACTTGGAATCCACTGGCCATTTACTCTCCTCTCTCTTGAGGAATTTGTCATTTTCCCATTCTCCTAAGTCACTTAGCTGTGAAATCTTACCCTGCACCTCTGACAGAGGGTGCCCTATTTCACTGGTTAGTGGAGTCAGGAGTAGGTGCTTGTAAGCAGGAGGAGCTGCCTTCACCAGGACATTTCCATGAGGAGCTGCTCAGGGGATTTCATGATACGTATCTGAATCTCCAACCACGAGAGCAGTTCTCATTACTTCTTTCCACTTTCTCACACAGTCTCTCAGTGAGTACCAGGGTCTGTCTCCACTAGGCCACACAGAGTCAGTGGGACACATTCTATTGCCTCCATAAGCAGCTAAAGCCAACAGACTGGTCAGATTGTTACCTCCTGCCAAGTGAAAGTCTCTAAAACCCTGCTGGGCAAGGGGATTCTGGCAAATGCTGATAAATTTCAAGCAGTCCACTGTCTGTCACTACCCCAGCAGCTCCTTCATCACTGATTCATACCATCCAAGACTCTAAGGATTCTCCCATCCTTTGGGTGAATCTGCTCAAAATATCAGTAATCTCCTGTTGAGTGAAATCCTCAAGTATCTGCTTGAGCACTCCTTGCCCTGCCTGACTCTCCTGCCTTCTTCGCAGTATGGGGTGAGCTTCTGCCCTTGTAAAAGCTTCATCATGAAACAATGTATCACTCTGTAATACTGTATCATTCTGCATAACCCATGCACTCTCTTGGCAGTTGTTGTCATAGCAAGTAGGCTCAGACTCTACCAAAGCTATAGAAATTTTCCTCCTTTCACTTCTTTGCTTCTTTTTCTGAGCCAAATTCACAACAGCCCTCTCTCCTTCCACCTGAGACTCAGTTTGCTCTCTGAAAGGAGAGCTCGAATGCTGGCCCTTAGCCAACTCTTGTAACAGCTTGTCTCTGCTTTTACACACAATACTGTAGTGGTTTAGCAAAACCCAGCTTCTTCTGCTCACAGCCTCCAGCTCTCTCCCAGGTTTTATTGGTATTCTCTGCAAATATGTTTCTAAATCTCTAGCTTCTCCCTACTGCAGTCTCTGCTCCTAGTTTTCACAGAGCCCTGTACTTTTAGACCACTCCCATGCTAGGGAGGCATAAGGCAAATCCTCCCATCCTGGGACAGCCATTTCTATTTCTAAATTCCTTCTCCCTCCCACTAGAGGTCTGATATTTCACAATCCCATCCTTGTCACCAAATGTAGTGCCAATGCAATATTTACTGCACTCACAATCACAATAAAGACTGTGACTAAAAATATTGCATGATGTTCAATTGCTACCAAATTCTCCATATAGAGGACTGAATGGAAGCATTTATTTAGACACCAAAAAACCAAATTCTAAAACCAATAGGCCAATTTCATCTTAGTACCAAAGATATTAAGAAACCATAATAAAAGTGAGAGCCACAGCATCCTTCTGCCCTCCCACAAACCAATACAAGATCAATATTTACCCACACATCACTCTATCTCCCTGCCTGAGCACCTCTCTCTTCCACCATCTCTCTGGCTCTGATTCTCAGCTTCCCATGGGCTCTGTTCCACCCTTCAGCAAACTCCTCCCACCACAGGCTCTATATGACTACATTTAACTTATCAGGTGGCAGAGTTTATCTTCACAGCAGGGAAGCTTCCTGTGGGCTCTGCTGCACCTTTCAGCAAATTCCTTTCATCACAGGCTCCATGTGATTACATTTAGCCTATTAGGGGGCAGAGTTCATTTTCAAAGCAGGGGAGGTCTTCAAACTCCCCTACATCTATTAAGGGGCAGGGAAGATCTTCAAATTTCCATTCCCATTACAGGGGTAACCAGAGGCCCAGTGTACCAGTTACTATATACTGAGGTCCTAGAAATAGACAAACCATGTCCATTTTGTTAGATACCAGTGCAGAATGCATGATGCTATATGGGAACCCCAAAAGACATCCCAGCAAGTAGGTAGCTGTAGGAGGATATGAAAGAAATTCAGTTAGGGCAAAACAATCTAAACTAAGACTGAAAATAGGGGATTTGCCTCCCAGAGGGGTTTGCATCAAACCAGAGGAAGAAAATTGTGGGGTGGACAGAGAGAGGCATCAAGATTAGCCCTTTCTCTGGGGTCCCTGTTGATTTCCCTTATTTTTGTAAACGTCCAAGTTTCCTATAAATCATTTGTGTGGGAAAGGTCATCAGTACTGGGAAAAGAGCTTGTTTTGATTGTGGAGCTCTTAAACAATGTACTTGGCTCACTGAGAATTCAAAAGTTTATGTATAATATAAAAATTATTTTAACGACTTGATATCTATGTATACCAGGATAAATTTAAATTTGAGAAGGAAAGAAAAACAAGTCAAAGAGGTTAAGGGAAATGTCTAATGTTGGTGAGTCCTGGTCAATTTTTATTGCTTATTGTGACTCCATGAGAATGAAAATATTTGTATCTAGCCCTAGGCTGTGATTGGTGAAACTTGCCATTTGAGGTAAAAGCTCTTGGGGACGGTCACTGATTTTATTTTGAGGTTGGAATTTTGAAGTTAGGTATAGTTATTTGATGAATTAGTAATCCACCCTTTAGAGAAATGCCACAAGCTACTCAGAGGGAATATGATCCTGGACTGTCAGGGTGGATGGAGGTTTTGCATCTGGAGAAAGTTAAGGGGACAACTTTGGCATTAGCCTAAAGTGGGATCCTCCTGACTCAATTTACCCGCTTTGTTTCTTTGAACAGGAATGTTTCTCAACTCTCCTGAATCTGACTACAAGGTGGACATTGAAAGAATTCACCAATCACCTCCTGAAAAAGATCCCAAAAATAAAACTCCTAGGAAAATTATAGACAAGTTCCAGACTTCCCAGATCAAGGAAAAAATATTACAAGCAGCCAAGAGGAAACAATTTGAATATTGTGGAAACACAATCAGGATAACACAAGATCTAGCAGCTTCTACATTAAGGGATCAAAGGGCCTGGAATATGATATTCTGGAGGTCAAAGGAGCTAGGATTAAAACCAAGAATCACCTACCCAGCAAAACTGAGTATAATGTTTCAAGGGGAAATATGGTCATTCAATGAGGTGAAGGACTTTCAAGAATTCTTGACGAAAAAAAACAGAGTTGAATAGAAAATGTGACATTCAAATACAAGAAGTAAGAGAAACATGAGAAGGTAAACAGGGAAAAAGAAATTATAAGGAACTTAACAAAGTTGAACTCTTTACACGCCTACATGGAAAAACAATAATTGTTAACTTATGAAACTTTTCTCAGTATGAGAATAGCTGAAGGGAATATAAATGTATATACATATATATATACATACATGTACATATACATGTTTACATAGGAGGGTATATGTGCATATGAATACATATGTGTGTGTGTATATATGGGTACAGGTATACATAGACAGATGGCACAGGATCAATTGAATAGGAAGGGATGATTTTTAAGGAGTAAAATTGAGAGGTGAGAGAGGAATATAATGAGAGGAGATAGGGAGAGACAAAATGGTGTAAATTATCTTATATAAAAGAGGCAAGGGAAAACTGTTACAATGGAGGGGAAGAACAGGAAGGCAAAAGGGAATGGGTCAGCCTTACTTACTCTCATTGAATTTGGCTTAAGAAGGGAATAACATACACACTAAATTGGGTATCTCACCCTACAGGAAAGTAGAAGAGAAGGGGATAAGAGGGGGGATGATAGAAGGGAGGGCAGGTTGGGGGGGAGGGTAGTTAGAAGCACACATTTTTAAAAGGGACAGGGTCAAAGTAGAAAATAGAACAAGTGGGGGATGGGATAGGATGGAGGGAAATATAGTTAGTCTTTCACAATATATCCACTATCGAAATGTTTTGCGTAACTACACATGTACAACCTCTGTTGAATTGCTTATCTTCCCAGTAAGGGTGGGTGATGAGGGAAGAAGGGAAAGAATCTGGAATTCAAAGTTTTAAAATCAAATGTTTAAAAAAATTATTATTTTTATTATTATTTTTACATGCAACTGGGAAATAAAATATACAGACATTGGGATAGGGAGATGGACCAAGGCTGTCCTCTGTAAATAACTAAGATGCAGCTGTTAATACCAGAATGGATTGATATCTGCATAGTGATTGACCTCATTTATAGTTCTGCCACTACAGTGGCATTCTGTCAATGTCATTCCTTTATGTCACCTGTTGATCTACAGGAAGCATTTCTATTAAATACAGCAGACAGCAAACTTGGTAATGGTTGCTCCAGTTCCTTTCTATATGATTCAGGGGGGAAAAAATGTATCCTTATATGAGAACATTTCTGTAATGAACATTTTTTTATTTGAGAAATATCCAACAAATTGGATTCATAAAGGATTCATAAAAATTGCATTAGTATCCAAATATTGCTTTAAACATCTTTTCCCTGGCCAACTCAATTCATACTGAGTTTTTTCTATAGCTTACTACATTTTCCAACTTTATGATGTCAGTCTATGTACTACATATACAAAGAAATTGCTAAGATTGTAAGAGTGTTACAAGAAAAGTATTATTTTCATATCTCATTACAAAAACCATAAATTCTTTTAGATTTTCTCAGCTAAAGCAAAGAACTATAAGGAAAGTTTACTAGGGCATTTCCCTTTGAAATCTGGATTTACATACATCTTAAGCTTCTATTCAAATACCTGCTGCTAAAGAAAAAAAAAATTTGAAAGATGAAATGGACTAATTAGAACAATTGTGAAATGATGCTCCTATATTTCATTGATTTGGATCTCAAATCTTTAATAATGAAAGTTATTTTTATTGCCAGAGATTCAAACTTTTTTTTAAAGACCGTGAAAATAGATCAATTGATCTATACAAATGATTTTTTTTGACAACTTGATCTATACAAATGATTTGACAATTTTAGATACCTAAAGATATATAACTGTTATATGTAGGCACTGAGTTTCATCAAATCGACTAATTTAGTATTCTCTATTCTTAAAAATATTAGATACAAATCACCCTCAGATTGAACAAGAGAATAATATCAGTAACTTTTAAAACAACAAATTATAAAAGCACATGTATGAACTCTTCAAGAGTGCGGTTATTTTTATGGGTCTTTGAGGAGAAAGCAAAAAAGGAAATTTTCATGATTGGGTACACTTAAATTTTCTTTGTTTTAGCTGAAATTCAGTCAGCTTCAAAGTAGAATTCAAAACTTGTGAAATATTTAATTATTTTAAGTAGGTTCCTTGGTGTTGGCAGATTGTAGACCAACTTAATAAAATTCTTGCTCAAATATTGGTGTGAACATATGCATACATGGATTCACGGGCATTAATTAGCTTCCAGTGTTTGAGATTTTTTTTTTCTAACATTTGTTTTTAAAACTTTGATTTCTAGATTCTTTCCCTTCTTCCCTCATCACCCACCCCTACTGGGAAGATAAGCAATTCAACATACATTGTACATGTGTAGTTCCTTATGAGTTCTTTTTCTTGTTTACCTTCTCATGCTTCTCTTGCTTCTTGTATTTGAAAGTCAAATTTTCTGTTCAGTTCTGGTCTTTTCATCAAGAATCCTTGAAAGTCTTCTATTTTTTTGAATGTCTATATTTTCCCCTGAAGCATTATACTTAGTTTTGTTGGGTAGGTGATTCTTGGTTTTAATCCTAGGTCCTTTGATCTCCAGAATACCATATTCCAAGTCCTTCCATCCCTTAATGTAGAAGCTGCTAGATCTTGTGTCATCCTGATTGTGTTTCCACAATACTCAAATTATTTGTTCCTGTCTGTTTGTAATATTTTCTCCTTGACCAGGGAACTCTGGAATTTGGTTATAATATTCCCAAGAGTTTTCTTTTTGGGATCTTTTGCAAGAGGTGAGCAGTGAATTCTTTCCATTTCTTTTTTGCCCTCTGGTTTTAGAATATCAGGGCAATTTTCCTTGAGAATTTCTTGAAAGAAGATGTCTAAGCTCTTTTATCATGGCTTTCAGGTAGTCCAATAATTTTTAAATGATCTTGCCTGGATCTGTTTTCCAGGTCAGTGATTTTTCCAATGAGATATTTCACATTGCCTTCTATTTTTTTTTTTCATTTGTTTGGATCTGTTTTATAGTATCTTGAATTCTCATAAAGTCATTAGCTTCCATTTGCTCCAATCTAATTTTGAAGGTTTTATTCTCTTCAGTAAGTTTTTAAACTTCCCTTTCCATCTGGGAGATTTGACTATTTAAGGCCTTCTTCTCCTCATTGGCTTTTTGGGCCTCTTTTGCCATTTGAGTTAGTCTATTTTTTAACATGTTATTTTCTTCAGTATTTTTGGGGTCTCCTTTAGCAAGCCGTTGACTTTCTTCTCATGATTTTGTTGCATCATTCTTATTTCTCTTCCCAATTTTTCCTCCACTTCTCTTGCTGGATTTTCAAAATCCTTCTTGGGCTCCTCTATCGTCTGTAACCAGCTCATAGTTTTCTTGGAGGCTTTTGATGCAGGAGTTCTGACTTTGTTGTCTTCCTCCCATTCTATGCTTTGATCCTTTTTGTCCCCCAAAAAGGATTCTATCATCTGATTATGCTTCCTCTGCTTGCTCATCTTGCCAGCCAATTACCTGACTTTTGAGCTCTTTGCCTTGGTAGAACTCCTGCTTCCACAGTGGACAGCTTTGTCCCAAATTGCTGGGTTTTTCCGCAAATGTCTGAGGAGGGTGCCCTCTCTACAGACACCACCACACTGGCACACTGGCGTTTCTCACCCCAGGACCACTGCCCAAGACCACACGTAACTGACTGAGAGAAAAAAAAAATTTTCTTTGGTCTGGATTAAATAGTTATGCTAATAGCCTTTGAAAAATGTACTAAGAAGCTTTTCTTGCTGGGTTTGCCGCCAAAAAGCTTCAGAGTAAGGGAAGATGGGCTCCAGAAAGGCCGTGTTAGCGGGCTGCATCCTTCCTACAGGATCTTGGTCTCCCCAGACCCTGCCTCCCATGCCATGCTGCCATGCTGCATCTAGGCTATATACACCAGTCACCCAGTCCTTGGAAGGCTCCAGTTTAATAGTGGGAGTTTTCAGACAAGCTCCCAGCGGGTGGCCTTGGCCAAGATTAGCTGGGAAGCTGATCTCCCATGCTAACAGGACGCCTAACACCATCGTTTGTATGCTACAGAGTCAGCCATTTACCCAAACCTTTAAGCCCCCTCTGCAGTCCTGGTGGGATACCTAAGGAGACAGACTCCAAGGAAAGCCCATTTCCCTCTGTGAATTCCTGACTGGTCAGACGCCAAAGAGACCTGGGCTTGTGCGCAGGATGGGGTGAGACAAGCGCTTTCGGTACTGGAAAGCTGAGAGAAGGGCCCGGGCCTGGCCACAGATGGTGACCTAGAGCCTGCAGAGCTCAGAACTCGGTGATCAGGTCATGAATGTTGGTGAAGAGAGGGGCAGGGGCACCCTTAGGGTTGGCATCAAGGTCAGGAGGCTCCCTGAGGATGGGCATGGGCATGGGCGGCAGCAAGGGGGAGGGTGGGACCTGGATTCAGGTCGAGCCCCAGACACTGCAAGTGTGCCTCAGTTTCCCCTCTGTGCCATGTCACAGCAGTGCCGAGGGTCCAAGGACACGGGTCGACAGAGGTGGACAAATCAAGGCCAATGACCAGCGACTTTTCTGGGAAGGGGGTGCCCATACCCCTGGGGGGAGGGGCAGGTCCGGGGAGGTCAGGGGGCCTTCCTTCCTCGGCTGCCCCTCCCCTTGGGGAAGGCAGGGCTGGGGAGGAAAAAGGGGTGTTCCTTCGCACTCGCGAAGCCAAAGGCGTGGGGGGATCGGGGAACCTGGGCCCCCCAGAGCCAGCTCCAGGACCCTGGGCTATCCCGGAGGGACCCCGGTCGGCGCCCGGACGCCCAAGATGCCGCGGTGGCAGCGCTGCCCCAGGAGCAGCCCTAGGCCCATTTCCCAGAGCCAGAGACTGAGGCTGAAGCACCCGGGGGCGGCCCCACGTGACGGGGAGACGCGGCGCCGAGGCACTGTCAGTGGGGAACCCGGAGCGCGCGGAGCCCGCGGAGGGACCCGTATCAGGACAGCTGGGGGGGACAAGGGGGACGGCGGAGGGCGGGGAAAGAGGGCAAAAGCAAGGACTTCGCCTCTAAGTCCTGGGGGGGGGAGGGGAGGGGAGAAGAATGCGCAGGCGCTCCCGGAGTGCCGCCCCTTCCCTGAGCTAGCCAATGGGCGCCTCCCTAGCCGAGGGAGACACTGCGCAGACGTAGAAGTTCCCTCTTGCTCCTGGGCCTCAGAGGCGGCGGCGTTTGTCTTGTGTCTGGGAGGAGGCGCCGAGAGGGGACGCTCGGGCCCCCGCCCCTTCCCCTTCCCCCGCTTCTCCTCCCTCCTCCTTGCCTCAATTGGCTGTTCTCTGAAATGGGGCGAAGGCTCCAGGAACCTGGGGGAGGGGTGCTAGTGGGGCGGCCCCGCCCCGCCCCCTAACTTTCTCCCCCCGTTCTCCCTTCACTTCCCCTCCTCCTCCTCCTCCCCCGCCCCATCCAGTGCTCCCCCTCACCTCCCCCAGTCCCCTGCTCTGCCACGGACGCCCTTGGGCGCCCACACCCCTCCCCCTGCATGTCCAGGGACCTGACCCCCTGGAAAAGAGCCTCCAGCCCCCCCCCCCGTGTCCCCGCCCTCCTCCGTCGGGGGACCCGACATTTCCCTGGACTGCTCAGGGGCGTGGGGGAGGGGCACGTCCTGCTTTTTCTCCTTGAAAACCCTGGCCCCTAGAATGGAGTGGGGCTTACAGTAGGCGCTACATAAAAGCACGCGGAGTTGACCCAAGTCCCGGACACAGACCAGCCGCTCTGGTATCGCTGGGGCATTTCTGCGGCAGAGGCAGGACTGGGGGAGGGGAAGGGGAAGGACCCCCCCCCCCCCCATCATGGCTGCCTTTGCCTTTCCAGCTCAGCCTGGGGGGGACCCCAGGAGCCTGGACACAGGCCAAAATGAGGAGCAGGAAGCGCAGAATTGGCCCAGTGTTCCTCATCAGCAGGCCCCCCCCCCCCCCAGGTAAGCGGCATGGTGGTCTTCCCTGATACAGTGTAGATGGGTCCTTCCTCCTGTGATCTCTGTCTTCAGAGCACCTGGGGCTGCTCAGGCCTCCAGTCCCCAGGTCCCAGTGCCTAGTATCCAGTAGGTGCTTCATAAATGCTGGTTCCCCTGACTGGACTTAGCAGCTGGGGAGCCCTGAAAGGTGGCATCTCCTGGGAGACTGTCTCTAGTGCCAATTCCTCCCCCACCAAATCCCCCTTCCAGTGGCCTGTCCTCAGGCCTCAGCCTCCTTCCCTGCTCCCTCCTGGTTCTCTCCTCCTGCCTATCTGACCCCTGCTGCCTTCTCTGCCTCCTCTGCTGGGTCAGCACCCATGCCATGCCCCTGTCTGAGAGGCCTGTCCAAGGCCCTGGTCTGGCCCTCCTCCTTTCTCTCCAGGCTCTCTCCCTGGGGGGTCTCCTCCTGTGCCATGGGCTCCACTCCTGAATCTATAGCTATGAAAATAAGATTTTTAAATGGTTTCCCATAATTAATATTATCAGTAACTAATATAATTATTATAATAAATATGCTATAATTAATATAATTAGTATTATATTAGGTAGTGGGATTTAAAGCCTTCCCTGCTTCAAAAATGTCCCCTGCTCCCTAATAGGCTGAATGTAACCACATGGAGCCTGTGGTGGGGTGGGAGGAGTTTGCTGAAGGGTGGAACATGGCCCCCAGGTCCCTGGGTGTCAGAGCAGTTAAACTTGGAGGGAAGAGAGGAGGTGCCCAACCAGACAGGCTTGTGAGTGTTGGTTTGTGGGAAGACTCAAGGATGATGTGGCTTATTAACTTCTTTGCTACTATGATGGATTTGGTTTTCTGGCTTTGGGATGCATCTTTCTGGTGTCTTGAGTAAATGTTTTGCTTCTGTCTTCTATATGGACAGTCAGTTATATTTTGCGATTGAGCATTATGCCGGCATCGCTGTTGGCAGTGTGAACATTGCCTTGGCACTACATATGGGCATCTCCAATTCACCATATCCCAGGATAACTCAGGATCTTCCTCCAAACCCTCCCTCTTTCTGAACTTCATTATTCCCTTTGAATGCTCTCTCACTCTCAGCCAAAAGCTCCCTGTGCCTTCCAGTATCAAATATAACATCATCCTTTTGGCTTTAAAGTTCTGCATAAACTGAACCCTTCATACCTTTACCTTGTCTTTGTGTGTTAAACTTCTCCATGTTTCCTGTGGTCCATCCAGACCAGCCTATTTTCTGTTCCTCACAGATCCTCATCTCCCTCCCCCCCTTCTCTCTGCCTTTGCTTCCCCTCCCTGCCTGGAATACTTTTCTCCCCTGTAATAGTAATCTCCATATCGAAAAAAAATCACAAAGATATACACCATAATGTAATGCCACGCACCAGCAGATTCCCAAAGGAATGCTACTGTGAACAGCTTTTAGAGTTCAGATGACACACTACAGTGAACACTGTTTATTCCATTACAAATCAAGACAAACATTCAAAACATTATAATATTAACAACATTATATCTTATCACAGAAAATGGCCACAGTTTTCACTACAGTGGCCACAATGTTTAGAACAAGGAACAATAGAATAATCAAACTTCCACTCAAGGGGCAACCATTAACTTACTCAGTCACTAATCTAGATTCACAATTACTAAATATCATTAATCACAAATACAGTAATTTGAAAACCACACAGATCCTCCACCCCTCGGTGTCCAGAAAACCTCAATTTCATCCAAGGGGAGGCCTTTTCTTCATCTTGACTCTGGGTTGTCCCTCTGATTCCCTGGATCCCCTTCCAAGGTCCCAGCTCCCTCCTGAATCCGCCAAACAGCCACCTGGACTCAGAAGCAGACAGCTCCCAGGTCCTTGTCCAGTCCTCAGGACAGTCCCTGGCACACACTGACGTTCACAGGGTCCAGCACATCTCAAACTCTTCACCAGTTCTCTTGCCTGGAACTCAAGGATCAGCAAGGCCATGAACAAACAAAGTATTATCCTGGTCATGCTTCTTCAGTCCTCCAACGCTTCAGCTGGCTCTAGGACCCAGAAGGAATATTGGCCTTCCAGGCAAGCCCAGGGAAGCCCTCCTCAGCCTTCCAGGCGGCCCTCACCAGATTCTGGTCTCAGGAAAACTCCATCTCATTTCTCAGTCAGTTCTCAGCTTCCTGATGCTGGGAGAGAAACACTCTCTCTCTCTCTCTCTCTCTCTCTCAGCCGGCTTCAGTCTACACAATCCTTCCTTCAGCAGGAGCAGCATTCCAGTTCTGTCTCTCTGTCTCTGGAATTCTTGCTTATAAACACACCTCAGCCAATCCCATTCTTCCACATCAACAGGGGTTCAGCCAATCCCCTTCGTCCACATCAACAGGGGAGTTCATGCCTTCTCAACAGTGGAACGGAGTTTGCACCTTCCACACTTAGCTAAACTGATTACTATTACATTCCCTCACCTTCCCCCTGGGGAGGCGCTGACTTATTGCTTCAAGGCTCAGCCCAAGCCCTGACTTTTACAGAAACTCCCTCCTGCCCCCTGAGCTGCTGATGCTTTGCCAGCCCCAGTCAGGACTGTTTTTGCTTTTTCTCTGCATCCTCATCGTGTAACCCAGTGCTTGGCACATAGACAGCCCTTAACAAAAGCCTGTTGTCTGTTCTGCTGCCTTTGGGAGAAGACTTCCAAAGGGAAACCTGAGCTGTGGAGTAGGAGGCATCGTGGTTGGGTGGAGAGAGCCTTGCATGGGGTCTGGAGACAGGGATGGGACCTGAAGCGTTCTGCTGCTTCCAATTGCCTGTCTACTTACCTCACACAGTCTTCGGGCATCCCCGGTTCTGAGGTACTACCTCAGAGAACTTCACTGTGCATGAAAGGACAACAGAACACCTGAGACATGTCTGGCTGCCATCACCTTTATTCTTACATCTCTCTCTTGCCTGAAGCAACATACACTGTTATCAGCCCTATGCCCCACCCCCAGCCCCTCCCTTCAGGGGAGGTCTTGATCCTGTAAGGGAGGCTGACCTACTCCGGAGCCATCAGGTTGTCGCAGACTCAATGCCTAAGGCAGAGTCCATGGCCCAGTGTCTCATGTGGGCAGCTGAGCTCTCACCCCGGGGACCCAACAACTCCCCTTCCTTGTTTAAACAGGATGGTTATATAGGGGGTCAGTAAAGCAAATTCCTCCATAAAAGTGGGAATTACATCCCATAATGTTTGTGAACAAACCACCTGGACCTATAGTAACCATCCACGCATACTAGGTGTGATTCTTTGGGTCTTCTGTGAATCCTACCCACGCAGGAACAGTCCTTCCAGAAAAAGGTACTTGGCCCCGAGACCATGTGTCATTATTAAAGTGGTGATAATGGTCAAATCCAGGCTGTGTAAAGGTCCCAATGTCAACAGTGTCTACACATTGGTCTGTAAGAGTTACATTGTGCTGATTACAGGGACAGGGAGGCATGGGAGGCATAAAGAAGGGGCCTTTGCATAACTCTGAAGTCCGAGGGTTACTCATTCAATGGGGTTGGTTGTTTGGGGCCAAATATTGCATCCTACAGATTGTCCCATCAACACGATAGAAAACTGTGTGCACGATTATCACATCCAGGCAGTGGGAGGGCAGAGTGGTTCTATTCATGCCTTTCCACAAGCACCAAGGCAGGGTGGCCCCTATGCTGGTGAAATAAAGGTAATTGCAACATTAACGTAGGGAGGGGGTGAGTTGGAGCCGGGCACATAACAGGTGATGTTTCCATAAACTATTGGACGGGCAGTCTTTTCCCCCCAGGTCACTGCTCTTATCCATGGGGGTTCCGTACATATGCCCACCATTTGTCCTACAGCTCTCCGACGGCAGCACCTGTTGTAGCTGGCATGATGGTCAGAATGGTCAGCAACTGACACAGGCATTGAAGATCACGGTTCTTTCTCTGACCTCGTCTGGGCTTCCGTCTCCGGCACCTTCTCTGTTTCTCTTTCTGGTATCTTATCGTTGGCGAGGAGGCGAAGCCACTGCGTAGGTATCCATTTGCTTTGGTTTCTCCATCTGGAACATAAGCATACCCCGTTCCCCAAAGGGTTCAAGCAAATTGAAGAAAATTGTGGTGAGTCGGCCCACTCTCCCTGTCTACCCCGGACCTCCCCCTTTTTGTTTTTGAAGGAGGGTCTTAAGGGTGAGGTTTGCCCTGTCCACAAGAGACTAACTGGTAACCTCACAATGGAATAACAAACATACATCCGTGTTTCAGAAAGCTTATCTATCTTCTAATTGGAAGAGAGAGACACTTCAGGGATTGAATCTTTTACAAAAACACTCAGTTACAAATGTTAACTTTTGCTTAGTTCGTGGAATAGCTACAAATTCAGGTTGGAGCAGCAAACACTGTTCTGCTTTACAACTCATTACATCAATTTAACAATACTCAATTGAAAACTTTGTAAACTCTCAGAAATTGTCACATAAGGTCTTCATAGTAAGGCAGATCAAGGGAACACAATGAAAACACAAAGCAATAATGTAAAGCTGTAGTAGCTCTGGTGCAAGCCTGAATTCTTGGAGAAGCCGTCCACATTGTCATTTTCCAAGTCCCTTGGCTCAGACGTTTGCTCAGGAGCCAGGGTACAAGCTGGAGCAGTCAGGCCTGACAGGGGCTCATAGAAACATGATTTAATACCAAAGGCACATAGAAATGGTTCAGTTTCCTAGCCGTGCAAGGTTAAGTGTACACAGAGTCACAAGAAGTTCAATTTTCTTAGCAACACAGGGCTAGGCACAAACATTACAACAAAGTTTCACAACCAGTTACAACATTGCATCAAAAAATCCAAATTGTTTGATGTTATTACTAAACATGTTCAAGTTTTGAGTTTCCAAGATAGAGAAATTTTGAAAGCCAATCTTATACATCTATATAGTTCTCATAAGAATCAATTTGATCCTGTTCTTTACTCAAAATTTTAGAATCAAGTTACAAATCTTTCTGCTTTCTAAAAATACTTCCTTACACACTTTAACACACTTAAAACCTTTCTGAAACATATCAATTATTAAGAGACAGGAGGGGCTTGGATAAACCCTCATTTGTCCCCAAACCTTCCTATCTGTTTTTCACATTTCTCATCAAACCTTTATTGACCTTTCCAAAATCTCTCAAAAACCATTATTCTTTTATTTAGCAATTCCTTACATTTGTTAACCACAAAACAAGATGGTCCAAATCTTTTACTGGTTACTAGCTTTGATCATTGAAACTTGCTCTAGAAGGGATAAGCAGGGACAGGTGACATTCCAAATATGACAGGATAAGACATACTTGACTGTTTAAATTCAGGTAAAGTCACAGATATCCATCCATGCAATATGAGGTACCACCTTACAGTCAGACTCAGGAATAGGTGGACATGACTGTTCCTTTTCCAAGGAATTTCATGGGTAGATGCCAAAGAGGTCCCATCCTAAGTGAGATTAGAATTGCCTCTTCGGCTTTTACCTGATATAGACTGCCACCTGTTAACAGCATAGGATCACACTCTGAGTAGCTTGTGGGACCTGATGCAGGCACTGACTTATGTAGGCTACTATACCCGATTCAAACTCCAAACAAAATTTAGTTCTGGTCCCAAATGCCTTTTACCTCAAACAACGAGCTTCACTAATCACAGCTTAGAGCCAGTTTTAGCTGCAATAAGCAATGCAAATTTTTACCAGGTTTCACAAATGCAAGGAATTCCATTTACTATCATTGTTTTCCCTCGCAGAATGAGATAGCTTCTAGAGGCTTTGGCAGTTTTACAACATGAGAAATAACTAAGAAAGACTTTAGGGAGGGGCTGCTACTTCTTTCTAACGATAGCACCAATTAACAACTTTAGGTTTGAGCATTAAAACAGTTGTCCAAATGATTTAGTTCACAGTCCACAAGTTAAGCATATAACTTTTCAAAATACAATACTCCAAAACTTGTGCAAAAGAAATTGCTTCTTTTACAACACAGATAATACACAGTTCAAACTTTAGCTTGGTTATCAATCTTACAAATTCTTACAAGTTTAAACCATTTTAATTGAGACTTTCTTTTAATACAACTGTTTACCAGGAACAGGATCATAAGCAATTACCATGTTCT
>CM053587.1:353732090-353759105 GCA_028646515.1 Pseudochirops corinnae
CCAATTAAGTACCAATTAATTACCATTTGACATATCAATAGACATCAGTTACATCCTAGAATCTCACATAGATGGTGAATGTGGTAGTCCAGAGACTTTACAAATTAACACAAATACATCTTAAATGAAGCAAACTTGAAAACCACGTCCCTATATTCTTTTCTCTCCTTTTTTCCCAGAGTTTCTCATTTGCTCAGTAAGAGTTCTACAAAATGTATTTCCAATTCACTTTGCACAGACAATCATTCATTTCATCATTAATAATGTAGAAACTATAACTTTAAACCACTATATATTTCTAGAAAAGCCAAAAATTTAAATAGACAATTAGCTATCATAGTAAATATAACCCAAATGCAACAGCTTTAAATTATTAAATTTCATAACATAAAAATCCAATTGACGTGCAATACAATCCAGATTAAAAACTGCTTTAACCTCCTCTTTAGTTACAGGTAGGTGTAAATACCTGGTTTTCTAAATAGCAGATATAAACATCATAAGACAAGATTAACAGTACTGATAAAGTAACATAGCTGGTTTTTGCACATTTTAATAAAAATTGCTTTAACCAACGCCATTTCTGGTTCACAATGATCACTCAGTTTTTACAATATAAGAGCATTTCACAATTTAGAAACACCTAATAACACAATGACATTATGACCCTACTTTCATTGCCAAATCATTACATACAAAAATCATTAATAGGAAAGTAAGCTGCCTATGTATAGAGGTTTTATCAAAATCGGCTCAAATGTTTTGCTGTTCTAACTTTTACTCCCAGAAATTTTCACTTATGGGTCCACTTCTTAGAAATTTCTTTAAAAGTGAGAGCTTTGACTCTGCCAGCTGAGTGAGTGGGAGGGTCCCCTCGGTACTGGAGAGCTCAAAGCTTCACCTCTGAGGTGACTTTTTCACAGATTTGTGTATTTTCCCAATTTGCCTTAGTGCCAATTAATACAATAAATTCTGACTTATCTTTAGCATAAAATTAGGAGTGACATTGTTCAAAAATGACCAAAATGAACTCAGTTGCCTTTCAGGCGCATCCTGGTACACAAAACTTTTCTCTTTTAGGTGAGGTAGGAAATGGTTAAAATACTCATTTGCCAGTCTCTTTATTTTGAGGGGAAAAGATTCCCTCCCTTTCTCATTGCCTTCTCCTCACTCCACTTGGCCAGAGTGGATTGAAGGGAGGGAGATTTGCAAACCTTTAAAATCTTAAAACTTCTATTCAAACCTCTACTTAACTTTATTTATCTACCTCCACCATAATCATCATATAAAAACACTTGTTCCCTCTCGTACTCCCTTATCTCCCACCAGCCGTTTGTGAATTCTGGCCGGCAATAAGGAAGGGGGGAAGGGCACAAGAGTACAAGATAACAACATTTCTGTTACAAAATGACAACTTGCTCTCACACACTCTCACAAAAGACACATAAACAAAGAAGAGAGACACAAAAATAACAGAATGGATCCAAAAGTGCACATAGCATTTGTAGGAGATCTCCTAAAGAAGGTAAACAGTAGATGGCTCTCCAAAAAGTAACGGGAGCCAGGTAGGACTTACTTGATAATATTAGAGACATCTGCATCACTCTGAAATGTTCGTGCTGGCGCTTTCATTGCTGATGTTAAATATATCATTAGTATATTCCATAGAAAAAGGGCAGAAACTGGGAAATACTGAAGTCCCTCTTCCCTTAGCCCGTCACTCCTCTCTCTCCTGGCTGGTTCCCAAATTGTCAAATAGGGGCAACATTCCAAGAATTCTAATAAATGACTGTTAATGATAAACATTCCTGCTTCTTTTCCAGTCTCGGAGGCTGGCAATTTTACCTGCGCCACACCCTCCACTTCTATCGGTGCCATCTTAACACCACTCTCGTAAGAGGACATCTGTTCCCCTACAACTCCCAGTCACGCAGGATCTAGCTCTGTGTGCTCTATCCAAGGGGAGACGACCCAAACGTTATCAACAAAGGCACGGCATTGTTTTATATGCACTTTGGCACCAGTGCTTCTGACTACCTGGTATATTTGGCAGGCTAGCACAGACTTGTCCTCAGGCTTAATAATGGGCAGGCTCACTAAGTTACCCATCTCCACCCCTTCCGCGCTAGCGTGGGCTGCTGTCCTCTTTCCCTACTTCATTGTAGAGAGTACAGGCAGGGTCCCTGTTCAGGCGCCACGATGAAGCATTCTGCCACTTCGAATCGCCTGTCTACTTACCTCACACGGTCTTTGGGTGTCCCCGGCTCTGAGGTACTATGTCAGAGAACTTCACTGTGCATGAAAGGACAACAGAGCACCTGAGACATGTCTGGCTGCCATCACCTTTATTCTTACATCTCTCTCTTGCCCGAAGCAACACAACACCACCCCCAGCCCCTCCCTTCAGCAGAGGTCTTGATCCTGTAAGGGAGGCTGGCCTACCCCAGAGCCATCAGGTTGCCCCGGACTCAATGCCTAAGGCAGAGTCCATGGCCCAGTGTCTCACGTGGGCAGCTGAGCTCTCACCCCGGGACCCAACAGGGACCCTTTTCTCTGATCCCATCTGTGAACATGAATAATGCACAAAGCCTTTCTTAGCCTCCCTTAGCTCATCTATAAAGGAATACTGACCCTCCCAAGATAGTTGGGAGGGAAGTGTTGTCTAGACCTTGTTTGTCAATAGTCTGGTGCATGGTGTCTCCCCCTTTAGACTGTGAGCTCCAGGGACTGTTTTGCCTTCTTTGTCTTTCCAGGGCTCAACACAGAGACTGACACAGGGTAGACCTTCCATAAATCTTATATTGACTTGACAATGACTATTCATTTGTCACATGATTCAGAATCTGGTATAGTCTGAGACATGTGGTAACTACTCATGAAGATCTGACATTGAACACTCTGAAACCTGAATATAGTAAGAATCAGTCCTCATTCTTGCCCTCTTCACTCCCTTCCCAGGTCCCTCTGAGATATGATCCCTGTATGAGTGCACATTTATTTGTTGTTTCAGGAATCAGTAACTTTCAAGGACATGGCTGCGGACTTCACCTGGGAGGAGTGGGGCTGCCTGGACACTTCCCAGAAGGAGGTTTACTGGGAGGTGATGCTGGAGAACTACAGGAACCTGGTCAGCCTGGGTAAGGATGGCTGTTCTTGGGACCTAGGATCTGCCTATGAAAAGTTATTTGCTTCCTTCTGTTGGAGTTGAGTCTAGTGTTCAGCACTGATTCTTTGACCTGTTAAAAAACCTTTAAAGCAAGCATTTGTTAATCACAGTGAGGCCAGGAGATGGGGTGCTTATACTTCTTGGTCCTAGCTGAAGGGCTCTTGCTTTGTATGTCTGGAAATTTACTTCTTTGTGTGATTCCATTCCAGCTCTCTGTTCCCTCAGGCCTGGGAGGCTTTCTCAAGTCCCAGGACAAATATTGGAAGTCATGACAGCTCCCAGACACCTTAGTATAGAATGGAACAAATGAATCATTGTCTTTCTGGACTCAACTCCTTTCTTTGTCCCATTCTGTTTCTTCCCAGGAAAACAAACCAAATTATGCTTCTCATGTTTTCTCTATGTTCCACCACAGCCCCCAAACTCCCTGGGCCTTCCTCCCTTGCTCCTAGGAGTCTGTGTGGTGTGGGTTGTTGAGGTGACCATACCAGTCCATCACTTTGCCATTTCCCTTCACTAGGCCTTGCAGATTCCAACATGGATGTGACCTCTCAGCTGGAGTCAGGAAAATCCCATGGGATTCTAATGGATAGTGTCCTAAGAACCTGCTGGCGAGGTCAGTGTGTGAGTGAGTGCCTGCTACTCACCTAATTATTCATCTGTGAACCCCCTGAAAGTGGGCACATTTGTGATCCTCTCCGTGACTTTTTTGGTCATGACATTTTTCCCAGGCATAGATCTTATAGCTAATCTCTCCTCACTCCTCTACTTTGTTTGGATGTTCTTACCTTTTATACCACAGTCATTTGATAAGGACAGATAGAAATGATCAGATTCTGTTGCTGCTTTCAGAATACAGGAATGCTGCTCCACTGTGGGTGGAACTTTGAATTGTTTTTATCCTTTTGGAAAGCAAGGTAGAACTCTGTAGTGTAGGAACTCCATATAACTTCCTCTGAGACCCCGTGATCACACTTTGATTACTTTCCCAGGTGATGTTTGATGAAGAATTTTCCTAAAAATAAAACAAAAAAGTCAAACTATATTGTTCATATTGTTGTAGAGTCAGCAATCATCTGTTATTTCCACTGTTTGTTTCTTATTTGGGTCAATTTTGCCATATGTACCTAATAATGTTATTGGGCTTTATGAAAATTTAAAGCATGGTGAATGCACAGAAATTTTAGAAGACATAAGAATTTATTTCATTATATACATTGCTTATAACAGCCAGAATAGTGGGGAAAGTGAAACACAGATCACAGTTTATTTATCCAAGGAAAATGGTTATTTTCTCTTTTTATTTCTTTTAGATTGGGAGGCTAGGCCTCATACCAAAGAGTCAATTGCAAAGATGAGTGTCTTTATGGAAGACTTATCCCAGCAAAGTTCCTTGTGGGATAACCCATGCATGTCCAACATGGGAAAAGCCTGGGAGTGTTATGGTAGGTTAAAGAAAGAGCAAAACAATGAAGAGAAACATTCTAGACAAGGGAAATTAATTTAAACAGTACCTCTCCATGAAGTGAAAGGCTCTGAGTACAGGCAAACCTCTATACCAGAGCTAGTCAGTTTTCTACAGCAAGGAGTATCTGTAGTAATGAACCTCCATAAGAGTGATATTCAGAGAAACACCTTCACCATGTATGCAGACCGAAGTCAGTATAATCAAATATGTTTGCAGAAGAAGTATTCTGATGTTAACAAATGTCAGAAAGCCTTCAGTTATGATTTTGACCATATTAAAAAATATGGACTTCATGCTGAAGAGAAACTTCATGAAAGTAGAAATTTTTTCCTTTCAAATAATGAACTTACTGTATATCAGAAAACTGATACAGGAAAAAAGTGTCCTGAGTTTACTAAATGTGAGAATACAGATCTTATTCAACATTCTAGTATTCAAGAGAAAAACAAATTTTATAAATGTAGTGAATATGGAAAGGGCTTCCAGCATAAGGAAAGTCTTACACGACACTGCAGAATTCATACTGCAGAGAAACTTTTTGAATGCAATCAATGTAGAAAGATGTTCCACCAAAAGGTAGATCTTACAAGACATTGTAGGATTCATACTGGAGAGAAAACTTTTAAATGCAGTGATTGTGGGAAAGCCTTTTCCTGGAGCACAATGCTGACTGAACATCAGAGAATTCACACTGGAGAGAAACCCTATGAATGCAATGAATGTGGGAAGACATTCCGTCAAAACTCTAAACTTTCTCTATACCAGAGAACTCATATAGGAATAAAACCTCATGAATGCAGTATATGTAGGAAGGCATTCTCTCAAAAATCAGCTCTTACACAACACTACAGCATTCATACTGGAGAAAAACCTTTTAAATGCAGTGATTGTGGGAAAGCCTTTTTCTGGAGCACAGCACTGACTCAACATCAGAGAACTCATACTGGAGAGAAATCCTATGAATGCAACAAATGTTCAAAGACATTCCGACAAAGCTCTAAACTTTCTCTACACCAGAGAACTCATTCATGAAGAAAACTTCATGAATATGGTGTTTGTGGGAAGTCATTCTCTCAGAAATTCATTCTCACTCATCATAGTAGTATTCATAATGAAAAAAAACAAACCCTGTGAATGGAATGAATGTGGGAAAACATTCCGAAACAAGTCAGCCATTAAACAACATCACAACATTCATACGGGAGAGAAACCTTTTAAGTGCAGTGATTGTGGGAAAGCCTTTTCCTGAAGCACAATACTGACTCGACATCAGAGTACTCATAGTGGAGAGAAACCCTATGAATGCAACAAATGTGGGAACACATTCCAATCAAACTCTAGCCTTTCTAAGCACCATAGAACTCATATAGGAAAAAAACCTTATGAATGCAGTGTATGTGGAAAGGCATTCTCTTGGAAATCTGGTCTTAGTAAACACAGTAGTATTCATACTGCAGAGAAACCATATGAATGCACAGAATGTGGAAACTTCTTCTGCCAGAAATCAGATCTTATACAACACTATAGAATTCATACTGGAAAGAAAGCTTTTAAATGCAGTGGAAAAGCTTTTTTCTGGAGCGCAACTCTGACTCAACATCAGAGAATTCATACTGGAGAAAAACCCTATGAATGCAATGAATGTGGGAAGACATTCCGTCAAAGCTCTAAACTTTCTCTACACCAGAGAACTCATACAGGAATAAAACTAGATGAATGCAGTATATGTAGGAAGGCATTCTCTCAAAAGTCAGCTCTTACACAACACTACAGCATTCATACTAGAGAGAAACCTTTTTAATGCAGTGATCATGGGAAAGCCTTTCCCAGGAGCACAGCACTGACTCAACATCAGAGAACTCATACTAGAGAGAAATCCTGTGAGTGCAATGAATGTGAAAAAACTTTCCACCAGAAAGCAGGTCTTCCGTCATATAAAAAAATACATGCTAGAGAAAAATCTTAAGAATGTAATGAATATGGGAAATCCCCCAGATCACAGCATTTACTTGACCTTATAGAATTTATGATAAAGAAAAACCTCACTAATAAACTTATGGAAGCCATATTTTTGTCTGGAAGAGCCTCTTTGACAAATTTACTTAATATTGGACAGAAACCATAAAAATACAATGCATGTAGAAAGTCCTTCACTTAATGGTGGTGATTCATTTCTCTTCAGGAGAGGGGTCACTGACTAGAGATGCAAATGAGGCATACACTTTCACAAGTAACCGAAGGCACTGGAGTAGTTTGCCATTTCCTTCTCCAGGGCCAAACTTGCCTAACATTCCAATGATCTTTTGATTTCCGATTTTAGCATTTCAACTCCCTAAGATGTTACTGGTGTTATTTCTAGAAGATGTTGTAGGTATTCATAGAACTGATCAGCTTTGGCTTCTTCAGCAGCACTGGCTGGAGCACAGACTTCTATTGCTGTGATGTTGAACAGTTTGCCTTGTATTCGAACAGATGTAATCATCATTTTTGAAATTATACCCCAGGACTGCTTTTCTTTTTTTTGACTATGAGGGTGACTTCATTTTTTCTAAGGGATTCTTTCCTCCAATAATGTAATCTATTTGTGTGATAGGGATGCAGAGAAAAAGGAAAAAACAGTCCTGACTGGGGACATCAAGGTGCTGAAGAGGCAGGAGTGGGTTTCTGTAAAATGGAGGGCTTGAGCTGAAACTTGAAGTAATGTCAATGCCTCCAAGAGGGACAAAATAAGGAGAAAAAAGCATTCCAGGAAGGGATGGGAAGCAAAGGCAGACAGAAGAGAAGGAAGATCACCATAAAGACCGTGACTGTAAATATATCATAGCGTTTGATCACAAAATATACCAAACTCTCCATATAGAGTACAGAACTGAAACATTTATTTAAACACCAGAAAACCCTAATCCCCAAACCTGTAAGCTGATTCCATCATAGTACCAAAGATATTCAGAAGCCATGATAACAGTGAGAGCCACAGCATCCTTCAGCCTTCCCACAAACCAAGAGAAGATCAATATTTACTCACAAACCTCTCTCTCTCCTTGCCTGAGCATCCTCTCCCTCTGTCCCACTGGCTCTGGCTCCCAAACTTCTACCACCATGGGCTCCATGTGATTACATTCAGCCTATTAGGGGGCAGAATTTACTTTCAAATCAGGGAAGGTCTTCAAATTCCACCCCCCCCCCCAAGCCTATTAAGGGGTAGGGAAGATCTTCAAATTCCCATTCCCATTACATTCGGCCCCAAGATCTTTCATGTCCCTTATGTCACAGCAAAAATACTTTAACAACAAATGAGAGTTTGGGGGTAACTGCTGGAGAAATTGGTAATCATAACTGTGAATGTGAATAGGGTGAACTATCCCATAAAACAGAAGTGGAGAACAGAATGGATTAAAAATCAGCATCTTACAATATGTTGTTTACAAGAAACACATTTGGAGCAAAAAGACACAGAGTAAAAGGTAGAAGGCTGGAGCAGAATTTATTATGCTTCAGCTGAAGTTAAAAAAAAAAAAAAGCAGGAGTAGCAATCCTGGAAGGAAAAGGGAGCCCCTGTCTGAGAGAGGGAGCATATAAAGAGAACAATGACACTGCCAGCCTGGGTGACCTGGAGGATGGTGGGAGCCTCCACAGGAACAGCCAGGGTCAGAAACATGGAGGGCCTGGGGAGAGATCCTGAGTTATCCTGGGACATGGTGGGATGGAGATGCCTATGGGACATCCTGCTTAAAAAGTCTTACTTGTCGTAGATTCAGGAGTGGAGCCCATGGCACAAGAGGAGACCCCTCAGAGAGAGAGCCTGGAGAGAGAAGAGAGGAGGAGGAGGGCCAGGCCAGGGCCCTGGACAGGCCTCTCAGATAGAGGCATGCCATGGGTGCTGACCCAGCAGAGGAGACAAAGAAGGCAGCAGTGGTCAGATAGCTGGGAGGAGGGGACCAGGAGGGAGCAGGGAACCAGGAGGGAGCAGGGAAAGAGGCTGAGGCCTGAGGACAGGCCACTGGAGGGGGGATTTGGGGGGGAAGAGTTGGCACTAGAGACAGCCTCCCAGGAGATGCCACCTTTCAGGGCTCCCCAGCTGCTGAGTCAAGTCAGGTAAACCAGCATTTATGAAGCACCTATTGGATAGGGCACTGGGACCTGGGGACTGGAGGTCTGAGCCAGCCCCAAAGGCCCTGATGACAGAGAGCACAGGAGGAAGGACCCTTCTACACTGTATGACCCCAGACACCATGTCAGGGAGAGGATGAGGCTGCTTACCTGGGGGGGGCCTGCTGGGGAGAAGCTGGGGGCCCATTCTGAGCTCCTTCCTGCTCCCCACTCTGGCCTGTGCCCCAGAGGTCTCCCTGGGCTGAGCTGGAAAGGAAAAGGGAGCCACGGGGAGGGGGCCCTTCCCCCTCCCCCTCCCCCAGTCCTGCCTCTGCCTCGGAAATGCCCCAGTGATACCAGGGCTGCTGGTCTGTGTCCGGGACTTGGGTCAACTCCTCCAGCATGAAGCGCCTAATGTATGCCCCACTCCATTCTAAGGGTCAGAGCTGCCAAGGGGGCAGAAAAGCCCAGACGGTGCCCCCTCAAATGCCGGGGCACGTGAGGGGGAGGAGGAAGCTGGGGGGACACACCCAAGAAATGCAGGGGGGCAGGAGCATATGAAGGGAGCCTGCAGCCAGATGGCCGAGGGCGCCCAGGGACATCCTTGTGAGCGCAGGGGGTTGAGGCGCAGGACAGCGGGAGGTGAAGGGGGGCAGGGGCCCAGGCCCTCCTCACCCCTTCTGTCCCATCTCCTCACCCCACCGAGCCGGCACCCCACTGCACTCCACAGGTGCCTGGCCCCAGGAAGAAGCTGGAGCGGGCGCAGCGCCCACACCCAGGGTACATCTGCCCAGAGCACGTGCCTGGAGCCCCGGACCTCGGGCAGATGTGGAAGAGGCCGTCGGGGTCACCAGCTCTGCCTGGATCCCACGCCTCCTCAGCAGGGGATCAGCCCAGTTCAGGGGAGAGTAAGCAAGTCTCTTCCCCTGGCCCCGCCCCCGCAAGACCCCGCCCACCACAGACCCCGCCTTGTTACGGTTCTCCCCCTCGCCCAGGCTCTTCCCGGAGCCCGCCCCTTCCTCAGCCCAAATCGGCCCCGCCCTCTCGCTCCTCCCTCTTGCCAGAAGGTTTTGCTCCCGGGCGCGGGCCGCGGACTCTGCTTCTCTGCCCTTCCTGCGCCTCGGGCGTCCTCAGGTGGTTTCTGTGTCCCAGGCCGGAGCCGGACGGTGCGCGCTGGAGGTGAGGCCGGGCGGGGCGGCCGGCGTGCCGCCTGACTCCGTGTCCGGCCCCGCGGGCCCCTTCTTCAGTCTCCGGCCGGCCTGGGCTTTGGCAGGCCGGGGGGAGGGGGGGCGCGCGTGCCTGGCTCCGGGCCACGCCCCTTCCCCCCCATCAGGAACTGGGGGAGGGGAAATCAGCGCGCTCCCCCTCCCCCGTAGGCGGCTCCTCTGGGGCCCGTCCCGTGACTTCGGGAGGCGCCTCAGCGGAGCTGGTTCGGGGGCCCCAGGGTCCCCCACCCGCACGCGCCTTTGTCTTCGCGGATGACGCTTCCGGGAGCACCCCCTTCTCCCCAGGGACGGGGGGCAGCCGAGGAAGGAAGGACCCCTGACCTCCCTGGACCTGCCCCTCCCCCAGGAGTGTACATTCCCCCCCTCCCCCCAGAAGAGTCGCTGGTCGTTGGCCTTGGTTTGTCCGGCTCTGTTCCCGCCCTGTGTCCTTGGACCCTCGGTACCGCCGTGACCTTGCACAGAGGGGAAACTGAGGCACGCCCGGCCAGCTGGGAGCTTGTCTGAAACCTCCGGCAGTTTGCGCGGGGCCTTCAGGGCCTCGGTGACCGAGTGGTGCAGACAGCCCAGATCGGGGCAGGGTCTGGGGGCCGCAGGGGCTTCAGGAGAGGCGGGGGCGGGGCTTTGGGGAGGGCCGGGAGACGGAGTGACAGTGAGGACGGGTGCGAGGAGGCAGCCGTGCAGGGGCTTCCCGGCCTCGGCTCTTCCGCCTTGCGATCAGGAGAACTCGAAGGTGCTCGGCCATGGAGTCAGTCTTATCCGCAAGCATTTATACGGTTCTGTGCTAAGGCCTGGGGGTACCAATAAGGCCAAAGGCCGCTCCTGCCCTCGGGGGCTCGCCATCCAAACCCGTACATAAAAGCCAGCTGTGGGGAGGATCAGTAGGAGATGGTTATTAGCTGGGAAAGGCACTGGAATTAAGAGGGCCTGGGGAAGGCTTCCTGGAGGAAGAGACACTTATCTAGGTCTTAGCTAAAGCCAACTCGGGCTCTGCTGAGCCGTGGGGATACAAAGACGGCAAAAGCAGCCCCTGCCCTCGTGAAGCGCACAGTCTAACGGGGGAGACACCATGCACTTGAGTGCTGACAAACAAGCTCTAGACAACACTTTGCTCACAAGCACCTTGGAAAGGTCAGTACTCTTTATCCCTACTTCCCAGGTGAGCGAACTGAGCCTGAGAAAAGCTGTGTGGACTGCGCAGGTCCACACACCCCCATCCAGAGCCCTCTCCTCCAGACCAGGATGTCTCCCAGAGTTCAGTAATTGGAGTGGAGGAGGAACTTCCCAGACGCGGGGGACAGCCAGAAAAAATACCCAGAACTGAGAAATGGAGGGTCTTGTTGGTGGAACTGCCTCGAGGCCAGGGTCACTGGGTCAGCATAATACACATCAAGGAATAAGGTGTAAGAAGACAGAACAGAAAGGGGCTAGGTTAAGAAGAGCTTTGAATGCCAAGCAGAGCATTTTGTATTTGATCCTGGAGGCCATAGGAAGCCACTGGAATTTATGGAGTAGGGGGATGATATAATCAGACTTGTCCTTTAGGAAAACTCTTTAGTGATTGAATGAACAGTAGATTGGAGTGGGGAAGGACGTGACAGAGGCAAATCCACCAGTAGCTGCTATAGTAGTGTGGGGTGAGGTGATGAGGGTGGGGGCAGTGTCAGAGGAAGGAAAGGCATGAACTTGACTGATGCCATGAAGGTGAAATCAGCAGACCTTGGCACCTTAGTAGATATGGGGGGAAGGGGTGGCGGAGAGGATGACTCTTAGGTTGTGGTCTTGAGCTGCTTCTAGTGGGATGTTGTCCTCTACAGTAATTGGGAAGGTGGGATGAAGAGTGTGTTTAAGGAGGAAGGTAGAGTCAGCTTTGGCCATGTTGAGTTTAAGATGTCTACTAGACATCTGGTTCATTATGTCTGAGAGGAATTTGGACATACAGATGGTTATTAAATCCATGAGAGCTGATGAGGTTGCCCAGCGGAGTAAGCTAGAGGGAGAAGGGCAACACACCCAGGACACATAACGTACTGTTAGAGGTCATGATCTGGAGGAGGGTCCAGCAAAGGAGAGAGAGAGTGGTCAGAGTGGTGGGAGGAGAACCAGAGAAGGATGTCCAGAAAACCTAGAGAGAAGAGGGTGATCCAGTGGAGACAGTCTTGAAGTATCTAAAGCCAAAGGCTAATGTTAAGTGTAGTCAGGTGGCACACTGGGCAGAGATTGGCCTGGAGTCTGGAAGCCCTGAGTTCAAATGCAACCTCAGACACTCATTGGCTATATGACTGTGGGCAAGTCACTCCACCTGTGTTTCCTAAGGTGCCTTGTCTTTCAAATGGGATAACAATAGCACCTGACTCCCAGCCTTGTTGTGAGTATTAAATGCGACAATAATCTTGAAGCCCGTTACCATTATTCCCTCTTTGGCGCTTAGAGCTCTTGGCAAGGTTGAGTCTTGAGTCTGAGTCTTTTCACATGTTACTCCTCTCCATACACTCTGCTGTCCATCTTGATATCAGCATGTTCCATCTCTGGCCGCCCCACCACCCTTCTCCCTCTCAGAATCTTCTCAACCCCAACTTCTCCCTCTCAGAATCACAGGCTTCCCCGAAGAGTCAGATGAAGGCCCACCTCCTCTAAGAGCCTGTTCCAGGCTCCATTCAGGAGACTTCCAAAGAAGAGCCTGAGCTGTTGGAAGGGAGGCATCATGGTCTGGTGGAGAGAGCTTTGGGTGGGGGTCTTTGTGGACCTGAGTAGTCCTCCCGGCCTTTTCTTAGTCTCACTTCGCTCATCTGTGAAGTAGGGATAAAGAGTAAGACCTTTCCAAGGTGGGTGTGAGGAAAGTGTTTGTCTAGAGCTTGTTTGTCAGTACTCAGATGTATGTTGTCTCCCCCATTAGACTGTGAGCTCCATGAGGGCAGGGGCTGCTTTTGCCATCTTTGTATCCCCAGGGTTCAGTACAGAGCCTGATGCAGGGTAGACAGACACTTCATCAATGCTTATGTTCTTGACTATGACTATTCTTTTGTTTCGCCATTCAGAATCTGGTATTGCCTCAGGCCTGTAATACATACTCCTAAAGATTTTGCTTTGAACACTCTGAAACCTGAATACAGTACGACTGTAATAAGAATCAGTACTTCTTATTCCTGCCCCCTTCACCTCCTTTCCCACATCCATCTGGGCTATGGTCCCTGTCTAAGTACAACATTTATTTGTTTCAGGAGTCAGTGACATTCAAGGATGTGGCTGTGGTTTTCACCTGGGAGGAGTGGGGTTACCTGGACACTTCCCAGAAGGAGCTTTACTGGGAGGTGATGCTGGAGAACTACAGGAACTGGGTCAGCCTGGGTAAGGAGCGGCTACTCTGGATTCTTGGGATCTTCCCATGAAAGGTTGTTTGCTTCCTTCTTCTAGTGCTATGTCCGATGTTCAGCACGGATGTTTTGACCTGTAAAAAAAACCCAAAACCCAAGCATTTGTGAATCATAATGAGGCTAAAAGACAAAGGTGCTTGTGCTCCTGGTCCCAGCTGAAGCGCTCTTGCTTTATATGGCTGGAAACCAGCTGCTTTATTGTGTTATCCCACTACAGCTCCCTGTTCACTCAGACCAGAGAAGATTTCTAAAATCTTACGATAAATACTTGAAGTCAAGAAATGCCCCAGATACTTTAGTATTGAATGGGTCAAATGAACTTGTTGTCTTTCTGAAACCATATTCATTCTTTGTCCCATTCCCACATCTTCCCAGGAAAATAAACCAATCGCCTTTGAGATATTTCTTTATGTTCTTCTATGGTCCCCAGACTCCCTGGATCTTCCTATCTTGCTCCTAAAGGCTGAGGTGACTCTCTATCCCCTCACTTTGCCATTTCCCATAACTAGGCATCAGTTTCAGAGAAGGTTCTTTGGATGCCAGTATGTGTAGTTTTAAGAAACAGCTCTCCAGGTGAGTGAGGAAAGGCCAGGCACTTAAGTACATGAAACGTCAGCTAGTCACTCAATTCACAGCCCACTTAAAATGGGCATAGGAATCTCTTTTCCAGCTCCCCAGACCTGTGGAGAAGAGCTGAGGTTGCCTGGCGTAGGCTTCTTTCGTAGAACATCACGCAGTCCATTTACCGTTTTTTCTTTCCACTGATACACAGATTCCTCCAGTCTGAGGGAAAGAAGTATTATGCTCAGAAGGGCAGACAGTTGTCTTATCACAGGATCTTTGCAGGAAGGGACCTCTTTGGTCATTTAGGCCAGTGTATACTTGTGTAGAACCACCCTCCTCTGCATCCCCACCTAGTGGCTTTCTCCTTGAAGGTCTGTAGTAATATGAAACGTAGTGTTGGAAGCAAGAGAGCCATAGGGCCTGAGAGTACAGCCAGAGGAGCTAGCTTATGATTTGTTTTTTATTTCAGTTGACAAACTGGGCTTGAAACAAAGGACTCCATTCTGGAGTTGGGCATTTATATTGAGGCATCTTCCTTGGAAAGCCTCATAAAGCATAATCTCTAGGTCTTCACATTGGGGGCAGCCCAGGTCATGCCACATTTGAAAGAGATCAGAGCAATGACAACCATTTTAGATGAGTAAAACCATCCAAAGGAAGCTTCCAAAATTGGTGAGGGTCTCTGAATGAAATAAATATGACAAAAGCATCTGTGTGGGCCTCATCCTTTTTCCACAAAATAGATGTCTATCCATAGGAATAAGGCTACATAAATATGCTACATGGAGAAAGAGCTTCCAGTCCTCTTCAGACTTAAGGATATATAAAAACAAATCACTCTGAGTAGCCTATCAGTTTAATGAAATCAGACAGTTCCTCTGATCACACGATATTAGAAACAATAAAATAAATAATAGGTGGAAAATACATGCATATATTTAATTTCAGAAGAGCTCCACTTAAGAGTATTTAGTACTTGATGTCAGAGACTTGATGTTAGAAAGAAAGCTTATGAGGATAAGACTGTTGAATGGAAGTTTTCCTCTAGGCCAGTGGTTCTCAACCTGTGGGTTATGTTCAATTTGTAACAATGAAAATACATCCTGCGTATCAGATAGATTCATAACACTAGCAAAATTACAGTTATGAAGTAGCAACGAAAATAATTTTATGGTTGGGGGTCACCACAACATGAGGAACTGTATTAAAGGGTCGTGGCATTAGGAAGGTTGAGAACCACTGCTCTAGACCTTATTCAACCTCACTTTATTCTGGACAGAGAAATCTTCTATTATTTAAACCTTATTAAAACACGCACACACACACACACCCACACTCCTTATTTTTTCAAAGAATATAAGGATTGTGGGAAGCTCTTTATGCAGAACACAAAATTAATTGAACGTAGAATCTATTTCCCTGCCTTATTTCCTTTGAGATAATTAATGTCTTTTCTTTCTTTTGAATATGTATGAACTTGATCACAAATAATACATTATTATTGGGTCATATGAAATGATAAGTATGGTGAATAAAAAAAATTAGAAGACATAAAACTTGATATTGATTCAAGTGAAAATTTATTCACTTAATATAGTAACCATAGTATTGAGGAAAGAGAAGAACAGAGAAAAGCATATTTATTCAGGGAAAAAGGGTATTAACACTTTTTTTCTTTTTTTTCAGATTGGGACAGTAGGCCTCAGATCAAGGCATCAAATCTAAATATGATCATTTCTATGGATGACTTATCCCAGCAAATATTCTCGTGGGATAATCTCTGCATCTCTAAGTTTGGGGAAGCCCAAGAGTATTATGGCAAGATAAGGAAGGAACAGAGCAATGAGAAACATTCTAGACAAATAAAAATAATCCAAGAAAAACCTGATGAAATGAGAGGCTGTGAATACAATGAATATAGCAAAATCTTAAGTCCAGAAGCAGTCTTTTTTCCACAACAGGGATTATCTGTAGTAATGAATCTCTATAAAAGTAATACCCAGGGAAGGAGCTTCAAAGTATATTCATACCTAAGGCAATTTAATATCTCTTCAAAGAAGGATTCTAAAGATAATGAATATCAGAAAGCCATTATTTATGATTCTGATTGTATTGAAGAACATAGAATATGTGCTGGAGAAAATCTTTATGAATGTGGAAGGTCTTTCCTCCTGAACATTGAATTTACTCCTCATCAGAGAACTCACATGGGAAAAAAGATTTATGAATGCCATGAATGTGGGAAGGCCTTTCAGCAAAACTCATATCTTATAAAACATCAGAAAATTCATACTGGAGAAAAACCTTATGAATGCAGTGAGTGTGGGAAGGCCTTCCGATGGAGCACTAACCTTTCTCAGCATCAGAGAACTCATACAGGAGTAAAACCTTACGAATGTAGTGAATGTGGGAAGACATTCTGTCAAAAGGCAGATCTAATTCAACATTATAGAATTCATACAGGGGAGAAGCCTTATGAGTGCAATGAATGTGGTAAGTCTTTTCGACAAAAGACAGATCTTACACAACACTACAGAATTCATACTGGAGAGAAACCTTATAAATGTAATGATTGTGGGAAAGCCTTTCCCCGGAGCACGACACTGACTCGACATCAGAGAACTCATACTGGAAAGAAACCTTATGAATGCACTGAGTGTGGGAAGGCCTTCTGTCAGAGAACAGAACTTATTCGACATCATAGAATTCACACTGGAGAGAAACCTTTTGAATGTTTTCAGTGTGGGAAGGCATTCTGTCAAAGGGCAGATCTTACTCAACATCATAAAATTCATACTGGAGAGAAACCTTATAAATGCACTGAATGTGGTAAGACCTTTCGCCATAACTCACAACTTACTCAACATCATAAAATTCATACTGGAGAGAAACCTCATGAATGTAATGAGTGTGGAAAGGCCTTTTGCCTGAGGGCAGATCTTAATCGACATCTTAGAATTCATACTGGTGAGAAACCTTATGAATGTTACGAATGTGGGAAGGCTTTTAGCTGGAGCACAGCGCTTACCCAACACCAGAGAATTCATACAGGAGAAAAACCTTATGGATGCAATGAATGTGGGAAGACGTTTCCCTGGAGCACAGCACTTACTCGACATTATAGAATACATACTGGAGAGAAACCATACTAAAATAACAAAATAAGGCTTTCCTTTAGAAGAACTCCTTAGTAAATGTACTTAATATTGAAAAGGAACCAAAAGAATATAATACACACAGAAAGCCCTTCAGTGAACGATGGGTGAAGCATTTCTTCTCGGGGGTCATAGGCTAGAGATGCAAAAAAAAAAAAAAAAAGGCATATAAGCTTTCAGAAATAATATGTTGAAATCTTTTCTTTGATCACATTTACTTGTTAAAAGAAATTCTTTATTGGGGAAGGAAAAATAAGTGATAAGTGACAATATAGTGTCTGAAAGAAACTCCCGTCAATAAATTGTAAAAATGAATCCTTCAGCCAGAGTGTGAAACTTCCTGAATATCATGCTTTTAGTGTGAAAGACAGGTGAGTTGACATAGGTTGGTGGGATTATAACTGATTTAACAGCAATTTGGAAAGTGGTAAACACTCAAGTCCTTTGAGGATCTGGGTTTCGCCGTCTGCCATTAATATTTTTTGCCATTCTCTTGATAATTGTATGTGTAAAATACTTTGCAAACTTTAGAACATTATACAAATGTAATATCTGGTTATTAAAGACTTATATGGTATGCCCATCAAGTCTTCAGAGGGATGTAATTAGTGTGATTTTGGACATGTTGAGTTTTAGCCGCCTATGGGACATTGAGTTGGGATTATCTAGCAAGCAATTGGAAATATTTTGCTTTTGATAGCAACTCGGTCTCCCAGGCAATCTTAATTTTCAGTCTCTAGGTAATCCCCAAGTCTTTCTTCTTTATCACTACCCCCTTGGCTCCCCATACCCAACCTAAATTCTAGCTCCACAGCAAGAATTTGTATTACCCTGCACTCATTCAATTATACCCCTATTTCAGGCCTTCATCACTTCATCCCCCTGCTCTCTCTCATACCCTCATATCTAACAAAGAAGTTGCCCTTCTCTGTGCCGAGACCGATCCCTCCCTGTGTACCCTTGATCCATTCCTTCCCATTTTCTTCAGCTAATTTTGGCTTGCCATCTCTTCTATTTAAATTTATTTGTCCTGTCTTCCATTTACATCATTAGTGCCTTCTCAAGCCCTCTCCCTTTAGCCCATTCCCCCTTCTGAAACACAAAATACTTTCATTAAACCTGAGCCACCCAGCTATTATCCGTCATGTCTTTCTTAGGCAAACTCTACCTCATTTTCCTGATGACTTTATCAGCTCCCATAAGTTTTTCTTTTTGCATATGACTGATTTGTATAGCTGGTCTCAGTCTCCTCCCTAAGTTTCAGTCTTAGATATCCAGTTTCTGTTGGGTATTTCAAACTCTTATGTTCCAGAGACATCTCAAACTCAATATGTCTAAAATATGTCATTATCTTTTCTCTAAGATCAATCCTCTTCCCTATTTCTTCTAAAGGTACCACCATTTTTCGAATATCCTAGATTCATAATTTGTCGTTTTCTTTGACTTCTTACCTTCCCTCACTTCACATAGCCATTCAACTACTGAAATTTGGATTTTCAGCCTCCATAATGTTCTTGTATCTCATCCCTTTAGTCAAACAGCTCTCACCTTAGTTTAGGCCCTCATCAGCTCTCACCAACACCCTCCTAATTGGTCTGATTTCAAGGCTCTTCTTATGCCAGATCATCTCCCCACAGAGCTATCAAAATGACTTCTCTTCACCCCAGACCTGGCCATGCAGCTCTCTTGCTCGTTAAACCCCTGTGGCCTCAACTTACCTCTAGCTTCAACGGACACTCTTCCTTCAGCCGTCCGGCCAAACTGATTCCTCTTCCTGATGATGATAGCAAGTGTTCGTACAGCACTTTACATGGAGGGAAGTTATGTCACACCTACTTTGCTGATGAGGAAACTGAGGGAAATAAAAGTTCCATGGCTTGTCTGTAGCCGTATAGCTGCCTCTCTGTGGGCACGGTGTCTGAGGCAGCATTTGACCCCACTCTTTTTGACTCGTTCTGTTCTTTACCCAGCAGTGTGTCCCATCTCTCTCCCTTTCCACTGGCAGCCCTTCATGTCTGGAATGTGCTTCTTCACCTCTACCTCACAAAACTCCCCTTCCTTGGAGGTACAGCATAAGCACCGTCTTCTCTGTTATGGTTCTTAAGCTTTTTTTTGTCATGAAACCCTATAGCAGACGGATGAAATCTATAGGCCCCTTCTTGGAGTAATAGTTTTAAGTACTTAAAACAACATGCATAAGATGACAAATGAAACTAATTGTGTTGAAATACAGTTAATCAGAATGTGTATTAAAACATTCCTAGACACCAGGTTAAGAACTACCCAGTTCTATCTGAACCCTCTAATGATCACGCCAACTGCTTGTGCTCTCCTTACAAAACAACTTTATATTTAGCTACTTTCAGAGGGTTGAACTAATGATGCAATTAAATCTCATTTTACAAGAAGAAATAGAAAATAAGGAATTCAGAGAAATGCAAAGAAACTGATAAAGAATCAATTAAGAAGCTGGGGAATATTGTATGCAATGAGTACGCTAAGTATTATAGGCAAGCAAATGCATTGAATGTATTGTTTGGTTTTTGCTTGTCTGTATGGGTAAGTTATTGTGATGTGGGGGAAAATCAACATTTATATGAGTGCCTACTGTGTGCCAAGCCCTGTGATAAGTCTTGGCGATACAAAAAGAAGGAAAAGAGAATCCCTACCCTCAAGGAACCTCATTTGTTGTAGTCCTTTATACTGGAAGAGGACCAAAATGATGTCACAATGTTGGGGTCAGTGTACACTGTGTCTGATCAGACCAACATGAGCTCAGAAGGTTTTACCACAAGTTGGGCACAAATAGTCCATATGAACACTGGGAATGAATTTGTGCCTCTAAATTTGTACATCCCATGTTTCTTTTGAGCTACTGCAATTATGCTTTGCTTGTAAAACATGATTTGATGTAGGCAGTCCATGTTGGATGGTTTTGAGCCCATGTGTCTCCCATGTCTCAGTTCTTCAGAGAGACCTTGAGAATATCTTTGCATTATTTCTTCTGACCTCTGTGTGAGCACTTGCCTTGTGTGAGTTCTCTGGAAAATAATCTTTTAGGCAAGTTTTGGCATTCAAACCATGTGGCTTGTCCATCACAGTTTCACTCTCTATAGTAGAGCTTAAATGCTTGGCAGTTCAGAAAGGATCTATATCCAGTACCTCATTTTGCTCTGTGATCTTCAGAATCTTCCTAAGGTAATTCTAATGGAAACAGATCAGTTTCCTGGCATGGCACTGGTATACTCTCCAGGTTTCACAGGCATACAGCAGTGAGGTCAGCACCACAGCTAATACCTCTTCTTTCCTACACGTTCCTTCAGAGCGTGACAACACGAGCTCGCTCTGGCAATGCATGTGTCAACATCATCATCTGTGTGCACATCCCTGGGAAATGTACTATCATGGCAAGTGAACTCATCCACAGCATTCAGAATTCCCCCCTTTGCTATATGTAGTCAGTGATTCCAAGCTTGGACGATAAGTGCTGGCTGGCAGAGAACTTTTGTTGTCTTGGTGTCATTGGGCAAGAATTAGCACAAGTGGCAGAGAACCGGTCTACACTCTATTGTTGTTTGTCCTTCATTCTCAAAGAGGACCATGACCTCAGGGAGGTGATACCATGATCTGAAATTGAATTGGATTTAAGTGAGGGAGGGCTATTCAGAATCGCCAGCTCCACTTTATTCTCTGGAGCCATATGTTTCCGTGGCAAGATATAGATTAGGATAACTGGAGATGGTCCTGGATAGGGTGGGAGACCTGGACTTAAGCTTAGGTCTTTAACAAGTCTCAGTTTAACTGAGGCAACACCCACTTAGTGATTAAGGCTAGGTAAGAAAGGAGGCAGAGAATGACCTCTTTTACCCAGTCAAAAAAAAAAATCTGTGAGGGGAAGACCCTCAGGGTTTCTGGCCCAAACGGAAACAATTGCTATTTATATTCGATCTGAGCCATTCAGGACACAGTGACTGCTCAGCAGATGCACCCAGTGCACATGCATCTGCAAACAAAAAGTCACACACCAACTCTCCAATTTAATCTTGGCTTGTAGCCTTTCCAAGTGAATAATTTACTATACATGTGGCAGCTGACCTTGATGCCATTTTCACCCGTGTTGAAGATGTATGACAATATCACTGAAAACATGCTAAAAAGCAGAGGAGCAAGCACACAGCCTTGCTTCACTGGGGAAGCCTGAGAGCATCATCCATTATCCAAAATGCTAGCAAGCATGCCATCATGAAATGTGTACAATACTGATGAACTTTTCCAGGTAACCAAATTTCACTGATCTCTCACAAACCCACATGACGGACGATACCAAAGGCCTTGGTCAGATCAAAAAATGTGGCATACAGGTCTCTGTTCTGCTCCTGGTATTTTTCCTGGAGTTATCAGGTAGCAAACACCATGTTGACTATTCCTCAGCCTTTCTGAAGCCACATTGGCTCTCAGGTAGATGACTATCTTCCAGGTGAAGCATCAGCCTATTAAGGAAGACTGGCAAGAATATTGCTGACAGTGACTAAGAGAGAGATCTCTGTGATTGTCAAAGGACAACTTACTTTCTTTTATAGAAAGAGACAATGGAGGCATTCTTTATCTTCTGGGGGATATCCTCTTGTTATATAATCTGGAAGATTCCAGTGAGCTTTTATATGAACATTGGACCCTCTGCTTTGTTAATCTCTACTGGAATGGAATCATCAGCAGACACTTTGCCACTGGAGAGGAGCTGGATGGCATTCCAAACCTCTTCTTCAGTTGGAAGTTCAGCTAGAGGATTGATTTCAACATGAGGTATAGTCAGTGGCTTCAGCATTGGTTGATGATGGTCTGTTGAGAGCTCTGTGGAAGTGTTCAGCCTATCTCTCTAGGACCGTGTTCTTGTCACTGATCAGTGTGACTACATCTAAGGTCTTTGGCCCCTAAATAGCCTTCAGGGCATCAGAGAAGTGTTTTAGATTGTTGGTGGTTGGATGTCATCCAAAGTTCTTAAGAAACAGCTTGAGACTGTGCTTGTATTGCTTCTTCTGACTACCATGTGAGGGTTTGCCCTGTGTGAGTTCTCCATAGAAGTTTTTTTTTTTGCAAGCATACCTTTGACATATGAACAACATGGCCAGCCCATTGGAGTTGTGCTCTCTACAGTAAAGTTTGAATGCCTGGCAGTTTGGTTCAAATGAAAAGAGGAAGGGATGAAGGGGGAAATAGCACTTCCAGACCTCAAAATATAATAGAAAATGGCAGTTGTCAAAACTGTCTGGTATTTGTTAAAAAGCTAGATCAGTGGAGTAAACTAGGTAAGGGAGAATCAGAAACAAGCCAGAGAAATATAAATTACCTTGATAAGAACTCCATATATGATTTTAATAAAATTGCTGGGAAACTTGGAAAGAAGCCTGGCAAAAGTTAGGTTTAGACCAACACCTTCAGCCATACTCCACGATATACTCCAAATGGATGCATGATCTTCACATTAAAGATCATGAAATGACATGACTTGACGAGTCTTAAAGATCTTCCATTAAGCAAAAATACATTAACAAGATAATGGTTTATTGAGAACACTATGAAAATGGCAAATAGGAAGCCGTGGAGGTTCTAGAGCAGGGCAGTGACCTGCTCAAACATGTCCCTTAGGAATGTATTAGGAATTGTCTAGAAGATGAGTGGGAGAGGGGAGTGACTGGATGTAGAGAGGCCAATTAGAGGGTGATCTTAGCAGTCATAGGGTCCTAGATTTTGAACTGGAAGGGGCCTCAGAATCCATCTGATGCAACCTCTTCATTTTCTATGTGAAGACTCTGAGTTCTAGGGGTGAAATAACTTACCCCAGGTCACACAAATAGTAAGCATGAGAGAGGAATTTGAACTATGATCCTCTGCCTCCCAAATCAATCAGCCCTCTTCCCATTGGACTACATCATAGCCTGTAGTAACAAGGGCAGAGGTGGCACCGACTTCCCCCCGCCCCAGCTTCCCTGATGTCCTTCAAGGCCCAGCTACAATCCTAAGTCCTACAGGGAATCTTTCCTGGGCCCTCCAGCCCCTAGAGCCTTCTTCCGGGTAGGTCTCCCCAACATCTCCTGGCACAGCTTCTTCAAGTACAGTTCAAAGAAACAATAGGGAAACTGAGCCAGGAGGATCCCACCTTAGGCTAATGCCAAGGCTGTCCTCTTGGCTTTTTCCAAAGTGCAGACTTCCACCTGTAACAATTCATAATCACATTCCCTCTGAGTAGCCTGTGGCATTTCTCTCAAATGGTGTATTACTGACTTAATGACAACTATACCTAAATTCAAACCCCAAAATAAAATCTGTTACAATCCCAAGAGCTTTTACCTCAAACAACAAGTTTCCCTAATGGCTTAGGGCTAGATACAATGACTTTTACTCTCATGAAGTTGCACTAAGCAATGAAAATTTGCCAGGACTTACACACACAGGAGATTTCACACAACATCTTTCATTTGTCTTTTTTTCCTCCTCAAATTTAAATTTGTCTTCGTGTAGATACCAATCATTAGAAATCATTTCTATATTATACGTAAACTTGAAAATTTTTAATCAGTCGAGTTCATTGTTTAGTAACTACATAACCCAAGCAAGCTCTGTTCCCGGGACTCATGATCTTGCCGACACAGATGGTTTCCAAGAACCTGGCAGGTTTATAAGATAACAAGAATTGACGTGGATCCCAGAGAAGTGGCTGATCCTAATGCTCCTGCTGGTCCACCCCATGATATTTTGTACCTCCAGACTGATGTAAACCACATACTTGCTGGGTGGCAAGTCCTCTATTTTCAGTATTAATTTAATTTGTGTTGCCCTGACCGGACTCCTTCTATGGTTGCTCACATGCCAAGATGTCTTTTGGGGTTTCCAGATAGCATTCTGCATTCTGCACCAGTATCTACCAGAGCAGGCACAGTTTGTTTATTTTTAGGACCCCAGTGTTTGGTTACTGGCACATGGAGCCTCTGGTCACCGATAGCCCTACATCAGAAGCGACTGTGGTTGTCTTCCTAAGGGAGGGGAGTAGGGGGTATTCACCCCATCTACCCTTAGAGCTGCCATGGGCTGTGCTTTTTGACACCCCCCCCCCCCTGCATTCCCCCAAGGAGGAAAAGACTAACCCTGCTATACACCCTCATACCCAAGGAGGACTGCTCTGAATGGACAGAACCAATTCATATAAGGCTTTCACCTCATCCCCTCCTTTCCATATACAGTAATCAATTGCCAATTTTAGTTTTTAACATTAAAACAGTAACCCCAAATAACTTAATCATTAGCCAAATTGTTTTAGCTGTAGAGAGGCAAAGGTGGAAATACTCAGTTTTCTAAATAGCAGTTACAAAACATTATAAGACGGGGTAGCAGGACTGATAAAATAACATAACTGTTTAAAAAAATTTTTTCCTCTGTCTTTTAGTTTCTTTCAGTTTGTACCCTAATAACATCCAAATTATAAAAAGGTGCTTATCATAACTGATAGAAACGTTTACCGGTTTGGAACAATATTATGTATTTCAAATTGGAAACGAACCCATTACTGATCAGGTGACTCCGATAATGTTAAATTCATTTCCAAATTACCTTACATAGAAATTTGAGAATCTCATCACCATTGGCATTGTATACTGGTCACATCTAATTAAGGAAGTAATAATAACAGTTAACATTTATAATGTCTGCCAGACATTGTGTTAAGCACTTTACAGTCATGTAAAGTAAACTGAGGTAAGTTGCTTAAGGTCACCTAGTTAACAAATTTTAGATCTATGTATTTTCCCAATGTGTCTTAAGGTCAAATAGTATAATAAATTCTGACTTATCTTAAAACATCAATTTAGGAGAGACAATATTTCACTTAAAATGTGACCAGAATGAATTCAATTACTCGGATCTATGTTCCAAATGGTATTACACAGAATCTGGGGTTATGATTTTAATACTGACTGTAGTATTATATTTTACACAAATGCTACTTATTCCAGTCATTTCATATGAAACCCATAGCTTATCATACCTAATAGCTCTTTATGATTTCATCTTATGAATAGGAGTCTCATATAATTTAGTTGTTTCCAATTTTAACACACACCCCAATTTTTAAAGTTGTTTTAAAAATTGAACAGTACTTAATTTTATTCTGTAAGACTCCCTAAATCCTAGCTGGATATTTCAATTAAATCCAATTACCTTTTGGTTGTTTCTGGAATTCACAGAAACCTTTCCCTTTTTTGTGAGCTAGGAATGGGTTAAGTGCCAGTTCTACTTCAAAGTGCGAAAACTTTCACTAACACAGCCCCTAAATCTGCTTGTCTATAATCAGTGAAGTGACCTTCTTCTCTTAGATCCAAGGGGGAAAGATTCCAGCGCTCCCCCCTTTTTTGGTGTCTGTCCTATTACACTCCAGAACCTGGCCACAGTTGAGGAATGTAGAGGAAGAGAAAGAATATCTTTGATCCTACTCAAATAATCTTCACTTAGCTAAAAAAAAAACAAAACGAATTCTCTTTCTCTCTCTCTCTCCTGGTCACCCAACTAGGCTGCTACACTCAGTCAGGGAAGGAGGGAAAAGACTCTTTCACAATTACTTGCTTTCCTTTCTACATGCTTTACTCCCTTCAACCTGGCTAACCAGTGAACCAGCATTTCTGTTTATTCTGGAATTTTTCTAGCAACTCTCATTCTCAGCCTCTGAGTCTAAGAACTTGGTAGTGGCTTTTTTAAAAAAATGCTCTGGAGAGGGACTAACCTACTGCAATTACTTTCTTCCTACTTTTCCCAACCTGATGGAACGTAATTTCATCAGAAGGGACTCTAGGTCTTTAGGAATGTTCAGATAGTCCCTTATGCCATGGGCCCAATGTGTTCGACACAGGCCAACCCTCCACTTGGAGGCCATCTAGGAATTTCCACCTCCCCCCCCCCCCCCCAGCCTATCCCCTACTCCCTCAGCATTCCATTGGTATCCTGCCCAACTACACCAATTGTAAGTTTTGGAACTCCTGTTTGGGGACTCTTGTGCTTCCCTCATAACCATGGAGTGTTCTGATAACAATGGAAGAGGCCACAGGGCTCTAGACTGATTATAGGTAGTAGTTTAATCAATCATTATGAATACTTACAAACTGGGGCAATTTTGGTCTGGAGCAGAAGCCAGATAGTTCAACGGATTCCTGCAAAGAACCCTCAAAATCCCCATGCCATTGCAAGAGCTAGAGAGTGCATCAGTACTGATTGGTGGTTATTTTTGGTTCTCTGCTTAGTAATGAGCTTGAGAGTTAAGCCAATGTTATGCCCAAACATAAGTTTGTGTATTGATCATGTACCTGTCACAAATAGGTCATGATATTCTTGTTGTGGCTTTCATAGGTCATAATATTTTAAACGATGACTTAGTATCTAAAATATAATTTGGTATCTAAGTTATGATTCTAAGCAGGTCACCATGTTTGGGTCTCCACCTTTCACAGAGTTTAAGTTTTTATGGTTTTTCACTTATTACTGGATTTTATGGCTTTTCTCCAATCAGCACCTCACAATGATGGTCTCTACCTAGTTTCTGCCAGATAGCTTTCCAGGTTTCCCAACAGTTTTTGTTGACTACTGAGTTCTTGTTGCAGTAACTGGGTCCTGACTGATGTTTCAAAGTGTGTGAGGCCCTACTTTCTTGCGGAAACTCAGTATAATGTGGCAAAAAGATTTCTGAGGCAGATGGTAAGAGACTCTGGTTGGGGGGTTGTCTTGGCAGCTACTTAGCAACATAGCTTTGGCCACTTCATTTAATCTCCTCAGCCCTCATTGTCTTTCTGGACATTTCTGTCCTCATTCTGGAAAATGAGGGAGTTGGAATAGATAATCACTCATGTCTCTTTCATTCCTATCATTCTAGTTTCTGTGTACTGTATTGCTTCTGTAAAAATCAACAAGCATTTTTTAATTTTTTAAAAGACAGTTC
>CM053587.1:353759605-353821767 GCA_028646515.1 Pseudochirops corinnae
TACTGTATACCTCACTCCATTCTGGGGGCTAGAGCTGCCAAGGAGACAGAAAAGCCCAGACTGTGGCCCTACCCAGAAATGCCCAGGGCATGTGAGGGGGGAGGGTGCAGTGACACCTGGGGGAAAAAGGGGCGGCTGCTTTCCGGGGGGGTCCGAACCCCAGAAATGCAGTGGGTGTGGGGGAGGGGTCCAAGGGCATTCATGTCAGAGCAGGGGATTGGGGGAGAAGAGGGGGTAGGGAAGGGAAGAGGCGGGGGCAGCAGGAGGACGGAAAGTGGGGGGGGGCAGAGGAAGGGGGAAAGGAGGGGGCGGGGCGGTCCCGCTTCACCGACACTCCCCCCCCCCCCAAGATCCAAGAGCCTTCTCCCCATTTCAGAGGAGTCAGATGAGGCTGGGAGAGGGAAGAGGGGCCGCGGAGGGGAGGGGGCGAGCGTCCCGGGCGCCGTCCCCTTTGCCTCCCCCTCACCTCGCCCCGGACCCAGGATAAGCCCTGCCAATCCTGCAGTACCAAGAACCTTGCAGTCTCTGCATGCTTCAAAAACTGACCAGGAAGAGGCAACTGCCGCGTCTGCGCAGTCTGCCCCTCAGCAAGGAACGTGGCCATTGGCTTCGTTCCGGGGCGGGACCATGCTGCCAATGTCCCTTCTTGGTTGGCTGGAATAGGGAGTCCGGAAACTCGCTCCTTCCCCTCGCATTAGAGGCGCCTGGAACTTTGATCCAATCAGAGACGTCCCCGCTACCGCAGCCCCGCCTCCCCCCTGTCCTTCGCTGCTCAGGTCTCCACTGGGTTCCCAGAAGCAGCACCTTTCCCAGGCGTCTCAGGGAGGGGAAGACTCCAGTCTTCCCCAAATTGGGAGGGGACCGGGAAGAAAGAATGACCCCTGACCTGCCCCTCCTCCCAGAGGCGTGGGACCCTGTCCCTGCTTCCCAGAAGTCACCGGTCATTGGCATTGGTTTGCCAAGCTCTGTCCATGCTTGGCAAGGACACAGGTCCTTGGACTCTCAGTACAGCCGTGAGAAGTCGGGGCCCTCGTTACAGAGAGGGGAAACTGAGGCACACTTGTTGCAGAGTGTCTGGGGCTAGACCTGAATCCAGTCCCAGCCTCCCCCTGCTGCCACCCACGCCCATCCTCAGACAGCCTCCTGACCTTGATGCCAACCCCATTAAGGGTGCCCCCCTGCCCCTCTCTTCTCCACCAACATTCATGACCTGATCACAACTTTCAGGGCTCCTGCGTGTTCTAAGTTAGACTTGGTGCTGGGGAAATTACTAGGTCTTTTGTGATTCTAGTTGTGGCACCACTGTATTAATTTTTTTTTTCTTTTTGCTCATAATATTTTATCTCTGAACTGACAGTTTCAGAATTTGCCAATAACAGTCCTGAGGGTTTACCTTGTAAGATCTTTCAGGTGGTGATCAGTGGATTTTTCCTATTTGTACTTTTCCCTATAGTTCCAACACTTCAGGGTAATGTTACTTAATTATTTCTTCTATTACTGTATCAAGATTCTTTTTTTGATCACAGCTTTCAGGTAGTGTGATTATTCTTAAATTTTTTCTTCTTGATCTTTTCTCCACATAAATCATGTCACCCTTTTTGCCCAAAAAAGATCTGAAACTATTGTGGACAGTTGGAGACCCAACCCACAGCCACAGAGTCAGAATCCCTAACAGAAAATCTCACTTTATGGAAAATTTGTTCTACTTGGGCTCAAAAGAATAAGGGGAAGGTACTGATCTCCCCATCACACCATCTCTTTTGAGAGTTTAGCAAAAGGGTAAACTGAGGCAAATCTCTAAGCAAGATAATGGTCTACTTGTGCTGATCTGTGATAGAACCTTCTAAACTCTTATTTGGCCACAGCCAAACACACTGTACTGTGCTCTCAACACTGTGATGTCATTGGTCCTCCTTAAAAGTGAAGAGCAAGACTGTGAGGCTGAGTAGGGTGATGAAATGCATACCTTCAGATAGAAAAACATCTCATTTAGTCCTTAGATAAGAATTCACTGGATTATCTGCCCTGTCTCACTAGCCTCTACTCTGACATCTACTCCAAATCATTGATCAAAGGGCTCCTGCTCCAAAGATGTGAAGACTATTGTTACATTATTGTGTCTAATTTGGAACATTAAAAAACTAGCATATGATGCAAGTAAGAGACTTTGGAGTATAACAACCAGCTTATAATTTGTGCTGGAGTTTGAAGAAAATTAATACAAAGCACAATCAAATGCAATGTCTTCCCTCCAGTGTGAATTCCTTGATGAGACTGAAAGGATGATGCATGTTTCAACTTGCCTTCCATCAACTTTCTCCCCTAAGTGCATTAGCTGATATTCAGTTGTTTGGCCTTGAGAGGAAAGTCTTCCCAATTCCATTGTATCCTTTAAGTTTCTCTCCATCATGAATTATTTCACATCATCTCAGGTTTGAATATTTGAAGGCCTTCCTACCATCCTTACATCTTTGAAGCTTTTCTCCTGAATGAATGCCGTGATCTTGCAGGTGTGACTTCCAAGGCAAAGCCTTCCTCCATTCCTTATATTCCTGAGAATTCCATCAGTATGAATGCTTGGATGGCTTAAGCCTGGCCTTGAGCATAAGGCCTTCCCACATGTGCACATTTTTAAGGTTTATGCCCTGTATGAATTCTCTGATGGGCAATGAGAGATGACTTGTGCTTGAAGGCTTTCCCACATTACATCCCTAAGATTTGTTTCCAGTAGGAATTATTTCGTATGTTTAGGATTGAGCAGCAAAGGCCTTCTCATCCTTTCCTGAAGGTACTCTCTGCTGTAGACCAAAGGGCTTGCGTTCTCTTTGTACTCTGGGTGATGTTTATTTGTGGAGAACATTTCTCCTGGTCGGTTTGATGCTTCTCAAATCTGGAATCCCATTTTCCCAACACAGAGACATCAGGAACACGTCTTTCCTTTGACAATTCTTTCAGAGAAATGCCCAGATTTGCAGTGAAATTCTTAGTTCCTGATTTATAAGAGATTACAAAGGAAAATAAGCCATTTTCTCTGCTCTGGACTGTCTTCTCTCCTGTTATGTCCACCAACAAAAATGACCATCAGTCTCTGAAAAGATCAAACAAATGAGTAGGATCATCTAATAGTTGTATAGTCATTGATAGTTTACAAAAACCTGTGAATGATAGAGGGTGTCTTTTTTTATGGAAAAGCAAAGAGCTCAGTGTCATTGGTTCAAACAGTATGTGGTGGAGAGAGATATAAAGTGCACGAAGACTGGAAAGATAGTGTGGCTTACGTTATGAAGGGGATTAAATGCCAAACTCAGGATGTTATATTTGATTATTGAAGTCAAAGGGAGCCATTAGATTTTATTGAATAGGAGAGTGAAATGGCTGACCCTGCACTTTAGGAAAATCTCTTTGGCATCTGAATGAAGGCTGGATTGGAGTGGGCAGAGGCTTGTGGCAGACCCCCACCAACAAGCTACTGCAACAGTCCAAGTGTAAGGTTGATGAGGGTTTGTACCATGGTAGAGGCAGCATCATGGGAGAAAAAGGGGCGGGGGGGGGGGGGGGGGGGGGGGGGAGTGTCGTGAAGGCAAAGTGGACCTGGAGGCAACAGATCAGACATGGGAGCTGAGGGTCATCCAGGCCTGCAATCTCAGTATCATCTTTCACTTATTTCTTCACCCCATTTTCCAATCCACAGACAAATCTTGTTGCTACTTTCATAACATAACTTGCATATATCCCTTTCTCTTCTTTATACAGCAGCACCATAGCTCAAGCCTTTATCATCTATCATCTTTCATCTGGACAATGGCAATATTCTCACTGGTCTCCCTGCCTCAAGCATCTCCCTCTTCCAATCTGTTCTACACTCAGCTGCCAAGGTGATTTTTCTGAAGTGTGTTCCTGGCAATGTTGCCCACTGCTCAGTGAGTTCTAATAGCAAATTACTGCCTCCAGAATCAAGTTCTCGGGCACGGTCTTCAAAACCCGCTCTCTCCCTACCTCTTAGGCCCTCTTCCATTTTGATCCCCTCCGTCCATTCTAGAACCTCCCTATGCTGGCCTCCTCCAGTCCTGCCCCACAAAATTCCATCTCTGCGCCATTCTACTGGCTCCCCCCATGGCGGGCATGCTCTGCCCCTCCCTCACCTCCACTTCCTAATTTCCCTGGCTTCTCCTAAGACTCAGCTCACCTTCACCTTCTGCAGGAGCCTTTCCTGGCTCTCTGGGCCTCCCCCTCCGACACTGCTTACGGCTTATTGTTCTCTTGTCCGTATCAATGTAATTATGTTCATGTTGCTCCCTTAGATCGCAGGCTCCCTGGGGTCGGGGGCTGTCTTTTGCCTCTTTGTGCATCCCCCAGCTTAGCTCAGCGCCAAGCACACGGCAGGTGCTTAATAAAGACAGACCCGCAGATCTGATGGATAATAAACCATGCTCGCGGGCGATCCCACACTCGGTGGGCGTGGGAGTAGTGGGGGGAGGGCAGGAGGGGAAGCGCGAGGGCCGGGGCAGGCTGGCCGCTGCCCAGCGGACCGTTAGCACCCCGGGGGCACAGAGCAGGGAGGGGCCACTCCGTTCCCTGCCCCAGGCCATCGCTGCCGGGCCGCCGTCTCCGTCTCCGTACAGTGCACGCGGAAGGGCCGCGCAAGACTTGCAGTCGGGGAGGCCTGGATTCAGCCTGAGGCTTCCCAGCTGCGAGACCCTGGGCAAGTCACTTGAGCTCCGGCCTCGGTGCTCAGCAAGCCAGACGCCCCACGGAGGCTGGCTTCCAAGGGGGTCGGAGCCACCCCCAGTAGCCACCCAGGGGGAAGGTGAGGCCTTTGGGGGTGTCACCCTCAGAGCCCGTTGGGGGCCTCCAGACCGAGACACTGCGGAGAGGCCGACCCCGCGCCCAGAACGCCTTTGAGATCTCCCTTTAGCTATCCTGGTTCAGGCAGACCAAGGCGCATGCGCACCAAGCCCTGCTGAATGCGACACTACACTTCCCAGAAGGCTTTGCCTAGAGAGGCGCGTACATCACTTCCGTTTCTTCTCGGATGGCTTCTCGTCCCGGAACTCAAGTTCCCCAGAAGGTCTTTGGACCGCGGCGAGCCATAGCTAGAGCCAGATTTTCGCGTCTTGAGGTGAAGCAGGGCCGGCCTGGCCGGAGGTGGGTCTGAATGACTCCCCGCCTAGCTTTGTTTCCGAGCTGTGGGCTCATGCTCCTGACCAAACGTCCTTCTTTCTCCGTTGTAGCCATGCTTTGGGACGGGGGCAGGTCCAGCCTGCACGCTTGTGCAGTAACCCTCAGGCCCCCTGACCTTGGCCACGCCCCCGCCGGAGCCGTCCGCATTGGGCAGTTTGAGAGGAGGCGGGGCTAACAGAACCCTAACCCAATCCGAGGCAGACCGATGGGCGTGGCGCTAGGCTCCTCGTTCTGAGCCAATCGCGAGTGCCGCTCATGACCCTCCTCCCACGTGCTGGTGGGACCTGGGATGTGCAGCTCGGACCTTGACACCCCGCGGAGGTACCCAGACTAGCATCAGGGGTGGGTCAGCGCCTGTGCTCCGGCCAGGCTGGGTACCCTGCGGGAGCCAGGGCTGCTGGGCCCTCCCTCCTGTCGCTTTCCAAGGCGTGGGTCCTTCCCTATGGCCCAGGCCGTGTCCAGGCTGCCCCAGGGCCCTCCACTATGCCCCTCGTGCCCGGCCCCCCTCCCTCCACACCTGGCTTCTTCGCCTGGAGTCCACGGATCTCCGAGCGAGTCTCAGGGCAGATTTCAGGGGGCCCTTGGACTTGGAGGGGGAGGGGAGAAGTCTTCATTTTTCTCTTAACTCCTAACTGAAGTTGAGCGTTTCCTTTTTATTGATAACGTGATTCTCAGAAGGGAGATGGGCTTCACCAGAGTGCGACGGAACAGGCTCAGAGCCCCAGCCCTAAAGCGTCTACACAGCTGCCACTCCGTACTGGTGATCCGTAAGATGGACCATGTGGCCCCTTGTTCAGAAAATCTTCAGTGGCTTCCCAGGGCAGGGCCAGTTAGGAGCCCCTCCTCCTGGCGTTCAAGGCTTTCCGCAGTCCGCCTCCAGTCTGCCCATCCAGCCCCGGTCCTCATCGCTTTTCTCCCAGTAGCTCTCACTTCCAGCTAGATTGGGTGACCGGATGCTCCCTGAACTCTGCTTTCTAGTGTCACCACGTTCACAAAATTGAAGCCTTAGTTCTTGAATTTCCTCTCCTCATGCTGCTGCCTCTCCAAACCCTCACCTTTCCCTGATTCCCCTTCCTCGATGTTCCCTGTGCTCGGTGTTCCCTGATTCCCCTTCCTCGATGTCAGGGCTCTGTCCCTCCCCAGCTGATCTTGTCTTTGCTTGTCTGGTTACGTGATGGTGACCCCAGCTGAATGTAAGGAGGAGGACAGGGACTGCCCTTTGGTATTTATACCTCTGGTTTCCAGAATATTGCCTCGCCCATACCAGACGCACATATAGTTTATTGAATGCTGACAAGGTGTATGAGTTTCCTCCAATCTCCATCCCTGCTCTGTCATTTGTGTAAAGACAAAGGCTTCCCTTTTCTCCCCAGGTCTGCCATCTGAGGGCTCCGCTCTTCCAGGAGAGGAGGGAACGTTGTGGACTAGGAGGAGGCCATGGCCCCTGTGCTCCTCGTAGCCACAGTTCCTCAGGTGAGTGGGAGTTTCCGCTTTCTTGAAAAACTGTCAAAAGTAGGTTTATATCTTCCAAAACGGGTCTGTGTGATGTGCTCTGTAAAGAATCTTTTCTAACTGACTTGTGTCCCTCCCTAATCCATCCAGAGAGTCACCCATTCAGAACAGTACTTAGGCCTACTCTGGGTCCAGTTTCAAACTTACTTTGGTGCAGGGTGCAAAATAAGTTATACTGTCCTAGTAACCAGGATAGAGAGCACACTTTCAAGAAATAATCAGGTCATCTGATTTCTAATTGGAGGAAAGATTAGGGACTTTCCAAGTTGGGAGGGGTGGCATCAACAGGTGCAATTTCCTGAAATCGGGAAAGGAGGTGCCCTGCTTCCCCCAAGTGTTTGTATTCAGTCAGAGGAACATGGAAATAATAATAGATTGGTCATATGGCGCCAGTTTTCAGATAAGACAAAAGAGTTGCTTGAGATGTACAATTGTGAGAAAAGTACTTGCATCAGTCTTTGGATCTGATCAGGTCTCTGGTCAGCATAACCAAGGTCTGTAATTATGGACAACAGGTAGAAATGGTCCAGTTTTCCAACCATGCAAGGCAAGGTTCAAATAGCGTATTAAGGTTTTCTCTCACCTGTAGTGCCAATGCAATATTTACAGCACCCACGATCACAATAAAGACTGTGACTATAAGTATTGCATGATGTTTGATCACAAAATATCCCAAACTCTCCAGATAGAGGATGGAACTGAAGGATTTATTTAGACACAAGAAAACCCAATCCTGAAACCAGTAAGCCATTTCCATCATAGTACCAAAGATATTCAGAAGCCATAATAACACTGAGAGCCACAACATCCTTCAGCCTTTCCACAAACCAATACACGATCAATATCTACTCGGGAGCTCCTTGTCCGAGTGTCCTCTCTCCCCCACCATCTGATTAGCTCTGACCAGCTTCCTGTGGGCTCTGCTTCTCTTCAGCAAATTCCCTCCATCACAGACTCCATGTGATTACATTCAGCCTATTAGGGGGCAGAATTTACTTTCAAAGTGGGGGAAGTCTTCAAACTTCCCCCTAGGCCTGTTAAGGGGCAGGGAAGATCTTCAAACTCCCATTCTCATTACACCTAGTCTTTCACAATTAAATCAGATTTTCTCATGAGACAGAAATTAGACTTAGACCTGTAATTTAATAGAAAGGAATCTGAGCTGGTTCCAGAACTGAGTCATGAGGTGGAGTCAGTGGGGTTCACTCAGTTCCCATAATTGTCCACTTGCTCTCCTAATCCCCTCAATTCCTTCAACAGCTATTAAATGTTCAAATCTAGACTTGAACTCAGGAAGATGAGTCTGACTCCAGGCCCAGCAGTCTACCTCTGCCCAATGTCCATCTTACAGATGAGGAACAGAAAGTTCAGAAGTGGAAATTGGGCACTAGGGGTTGCCTAGAATGCACAGAGAGCTGGGCCTGATGTGGGGTGGGAGAAGGTCCAGTTGGTTTTGAGGCTGCGTGGTGGTGCCACAGTGTGCAGTGGGCCAGGCCCAGAGTCAGAAGGGGCTAAGTCCTGGTGAGGCCTCGAGGGGGAGCTGGAGTGCCCAGAGCAAGGGACTCGGTGAGTTCCAGTCCAGCCTCAGACACGTACCAGAGCAGGCACTGAAACTCCACTTCAGGCTCCTCATTTGTAGAATGGAGCTATCAGTAACCCCTCTCTCCTGGGGTGGTTGTGAGGATCCAGTAGATAGTAATCGTAACACAATTAGGACGGTGCCTGGCACACAGCAGGCACTATGTCAGTGTCGCCATCATCACGTTAAGCATAATTTCCCCAGGATCCTTGCTGGACAGCCAAGACTCCAGAGACAGCAGGCTCGAATGTGGGCCTGCACATAGCAAGGGCAGCTTGCAGCCCTAGAGCACAAGCTGGCAGAGTCATGCTTAGATGGCAGCGTGTCCATAGCAGATGGTGGGCGCTGAACTGAGCATGAAGGACACCAGCGTGCTTGCAGCTGGAGAGGACGCTCTGGCTGTGCTCTCCGTGCCTGGCGTTGGGGGCTCAGGCTGGGGCAGTGTCTTAATAAGCTGGAAGGCGTCCAAAGAGGGGTGACTAGGAGATACATTAGCCACTCACACGTCCTGGCTCCAACCCTCAACATTGTGTGATCTGAGCAGCCCCTCCCTTGGCACCTTAATTTCCTCATCTGTGACTTCGCCTTCCCCTCCTACAAGACTGTACAGAAAGTGCTTTGTAAACCGGAAAGCACAGGCAGGATCTTTCTTGTCCTCTCTTGTTGTGGTTGCTTGGTAATTTTTCAGTCCTGTCTGACTTCGTGACCCCATTTGGAGTTTTCTTGGCAGAGATCCTGGAATGGTCTGCCTTTTCCTTCTCCAGCTCCAACGTATAGATGAGGCCACTGAGGCAGACAGGGTGAAGTGACTTGCCCAGGATCACTCAGCTAGTAAGTGAGCCCAGGTTTCGGCTCAGGTTTTCCTGACTCTGGGCCCAATGTTCTATCCACTGCTCTACCTAACTGCCCCCTGCTAGCCTTTACAGTCAGCAAAACTGTTTTTCATTCTTTGTGGCCTCAGGCTGGTGAAGGGCTTCAGAATCTGAGACAAAGATACTCAGGGAGGCCTGGTAAGCGTCTTCAAGGGTCTGAAGGAGAGTCAGCTGGAAGGAAGCTTTGTCCTGTTTGGGCTGGTCCCAGAGCACAAAACTAGAAGTGAGCGGCGCAGCTTGTCAAGAAGGGGCTTGCGGCTTGATGTCAGAAAGAACTTCCTGACCTCTAAAAGGAAAGTGGGCTGCCTGGTGAGGAGGAGGAGAGTCCCCTTTGCTGCATTGGCCTCAGTGACCTATTCAACGCTGAGCTTTGGGGATCCTGGGGCTTCCTGCTGCCTCAGACGAAAGGTTAGAAAGTCTTCCTGTTGACTGTGAGTTCTTCCTGACACCCAGCTCTCTCGCCACCACTCCTAGTTGTGAGATTCCTAGAGCGCTCTCCAGTACCTGACGTGTCAGGGTGGCCACAGGTTGCCCAGCCCTGGCTTAACTCCTTTGATCTCTAGCTCTTCTTAGCCTCATTTTACAGATGAGGATCCTGAGGCTGAGCTCAGTGACCTGCTCAGTGTTCCTGACTCTAGGCTAGCTCTGCATCCGCTCTGTAGCACTGCCTCTCAAGTGAGGTGGCCGAGGAAATAGACTGCTGGCCTGGAGTCAGGAACCCTGAGTTCAAATGTTACCTTGGCAATTCCCTAGCCATGGGAGTCTGTATAAATGGTTCAGCCTCCCTCTGCCTCTTTCTGGAGGGTGGGGTGGTGTTTGTACTAGACATTGGTTCCTTCCAGCTCTTCATCTGTGATCCAGGATCTCCAGTGCCCTGCACTTTGGAGGTGCTGAAGAAGTGTCCATGGAGTCAAATCAAGTCAGGACAGGAGGGGAGCTGGGAGACAGAAATGAATTCACATAGGCCAAATGTTTCCTCTTTTGTAATGTTGGTATGTAAAAGTTTTGCAAAGTTGTGTGGCATTAATGGTTGTTATTACAAGACATAGAATTTTGTGGCCAAGCTCAAATGTGTGTCCTGTTTCAGGAATGGGTGACATTCAGGGACGTGGCCGTGGACTTCAGCCCAGAGGAGTGGGGGCACCTTGATCTCTCGCAGAAGGAGCTCTACAGAGACGTGATGCTGGAGAACTTTAGGAACCTGGTCTGTCTGGGTGAGGCTGCTTCCCCTGGTCTGCCCAGGGGAGGAAGATCCTTTCCTTCCTCTCTTGGCAAACGATGTAAGGGTTTTGGTTTGCAATTATTGTCTGGCTGTGAAGACCAGGAATCACTAGCCCTTTTGTGGCCAATGTCCAGAGCCCTTGTGCCTCCACTCCCAAGCGAAAGGGCCTTGATCTGGTCAGCTGGAATTGGTGGCTGCCTGTCGTTGTGCCTTTTCACCTCCCTTGTCTCTGCTCCTTCATGTCTCAGGGCAGATGCTGGAGGACATGAGAAGATCCCATCCTCTGTGGTCATTGGATCCAAAGGTCCTTCAGGGTCTTCTAGTACAACCTCCTCATTTTTCATATGAGGAAATAGGCTTTCATAGCAGTGAAGAGATCAAATTCATTTTCTTTCTGTGACCCATTCCTCCATACTTGTTAGAGGCACAATACGGATCATCTTCCTGAGAGTTTTTATACCGCTCATTGAGGTTTCCCCGAACACCTGCTTTCTCCCACAGACGGCGTGATCAGAGATGGAATTAGGGCAGAAGATACAACCTTTCTATCCTAATACTTTGTATTATTTCTTGACCAAAACTTATAGGAATAAGATACATTTTGGGGGAGTGTTGTTTATGTTGTCCTGACACTTGGCGAGTCATTGTGTATGAAGGTTAACTCTGGGTGGTTAGAAGGGAAAGTCTCACATAGGAGTCACTATAAGAAACATTCTCCAATGAGCAGGGCTTGCTGTATCCAAACCAGATGTGATCTCTCAGCTGGAACGAGGGGAAGCACCTTGGATGCCAGAGGGAGAAACCCCGAGATGCAGGTGTGCAGGTGAGTGAGGGGCACCAGCAGTCAGCCCCTGGGGCTATCACATGAGGTCCTTCCCACAGCTCCCAGTCTGCTAAACAGGCCACTTGGCCCTTTTCCCACTCCTTTGTTCCTCCTGGTTCATTGAAAGAGATGCCAACAGTAGGGGGAAGGCTTTCTCTTGTGCCCCAATTTTGGGTAACTCATTTTCAGTAGCCAATCAAGACCATGTTGCTGAAAGTTTTTGGAAAGAACCCTGTAACCTGTGTGACCCTTTGGATGTTGTGTTTTTCACTCAGCCTCCATGGCAGGTTCCCTGTGTTCCTTTGGTTTCTTCTGAAATGGCCATTCCCCCCTTTCTGACTCCCCACCTCCCACCCAAGATGTTACAGACTCCCAGCTCTTCCATTTTCACTGAAGCTGGACCAGTATTCAATATGATCCTTTTTCTCTTTCTTTGCTGACCCAGTGGCTGATGGATGACTTGTGTGTCTTCGAAAAGTGCTTTGACCACTTTCTTTGGGAGATGCATCTTATTCTTATACACTTATTCAGAATCTTTGTGAATTGTGTATTAGATTTCTAGCAGAAATACTCAGGGCAGAATTGTTTCCTCTCTGTTTTATTTTCCTTGTTTTGGCTGAGTGTTTTCTCATCGTGCAAAAGAAAAAAAATAACCACATGGTACATGCCCCAGAATCATAGACCCTGGGGCGACTTCATCCGCCACTAATCTGACCTGTACATGAAGGAATCGTCACTTGAGCACCCCTGTCAGATGGCCCTCCAGACTCTACTTGGACTCCTCCAAGGAGAGAGGGCTCACTGCTTCTGAAAGCATCGTGCTCCACTTTTGTTCAGATCCAGGAATTAGAAAGTTCTTCCAGACAGGGAGCCTAACCGTGCCTCTTGGCAGCCTGCCTGCATTGCTCCTGGAGAGTTCTGCCCTCCAGAACCAAACAGAGTAAGCCTGATCTCTCCTTCTCATGGCCGCCCTTCAGATACTTGAAGAAAGCTCTCCTGCCTCTCCTGAGTTTTCACTCCTCCAGGTTCAGCCAGTCCTCACATGGCTTGAACTTGAGGCCCTTTGCTGCTGTGGCTGTCTTCTGCTGGCTCCTCTCCAGTTTTCTGACACCCTGCTTTAAACTCTGTCTTCAATCTTGGTCCTCTGCCTTCTTGATATATCTTTTTAAAGTTCGGGTTGGCCATTTTGAAAAGTGCTTCCTTTTCCTCCCCATGAGAAATGGTTCTCTCTGTGGGCCTCAGTTCATGGCTTTGTTTTTCCCCTTCATCTGATTTTGCCAGGAGCATTTTAATTCATAGAGGCTTCCCTAACTTTCCTTTGAGCCTTTGTAATCTCTCCTAAAATTAAGGCTGTACATCAGACTGTGCTCGGCTTTACTTTCCTGCCCTGTGACAGATGTTCTGTCCTCCTCCCCAAGGTTCCCATCATTTATATCCCAGCAGCTAGATCCTTCTCGTTGGTAAGCATCAATCCTTTGTCTGAGTTTCTCCTTTTTGGTTCCATTAATATTTTGTTGGATAACGTGCACAGTAAGGAAAGATGAGAAATTGTTAGCTTCTCTGCTTTAGTCCCCCAGGATACTGATATCTTGATTCTGGGCCAGGCTTGCAACTTATTTTCTCTAAATGCATTTCCTGTTTCTGCTCAGATTTAGCAGATTGGAGTGAAACTATCCCATCGTCTCCCTCCTGTTTTCTTAATAATTGGTCAACCACAGAATTGGAACATGATATGTGCACCCAGTTGTGGCCATGCCATTAGCTTTGACTTAGATTTTTTTGGAGAAGAACTTTCTAGGGGGATTAGTTATGTGTTTCTTTGGAAGCTTTTGTTGAATAATAGTAAATAAAAAGAAAACTCTCCCAGCCTCTCTCCCCTAAAAAAAAAGAGTGAGAAAACCAGGGTAATGGTATAAGGACGATGATGATATAAATGGATCATGTTGGCTGGATTGGAAGGAGGAGAAGTAAGAGACAAGGAAGCCAATAAGACCGTCCTATGCTACCCTTCAGTGACAGATCATAAGGCCTAGACTCTGATCCTAGATATCCCAGACAGTCTCCATTAAGCTCTGGTTTTTTTGCTTATGTTTTCCATCAGTCTCAATTTGTTTTCTTGAGTTGGTTCTCCTGGTACTTCCTTCCATCTTTCCTCCCTCCTCAAATCTCCCTAGTCTTTGGGTTTGAAATGCATTTTCTCTGCTGCTCACACCCCTCAAGCATCACTGTGTCTACATCTACATACTGTAGATAGCAATTTGCCATCTGAAAGCTTTCAAAGCCACACATTCTTTTTAATTATGTGTTTTAATCTCTTTGTTCCATGTAAATGTATGCTCTTTGTAGATATTATTCTTGGCTTCCTTTTTCCATAAAAATACTAGAATTTAGGGTTAGTGATCTGTGGTTTGGTAAAGTAGGGTGATTACCTTAAAGTTTTGGATATATTATAATAATTCTTAGTTAATCTCTTTTCAAATTTAATGTTTGTACTTGTGACTTTGCTAATTGAGTTCCCTAAAGTAAACATGTGACGTGGAGCCCCTCCCAAGTACACAAGGAAGAATAGCTCAGATATCTGAAATCAGCTTGAGCCTGGGTAGTGTTTTCCCTGGCCTCAGGAATGTATCTGATAAATGAGGGAGATTTGGAGTCCTAGAATCTTAGGGTTGTAAGGAACTTTTTAGTCCAATCCCTCTCAAATCACTCTAAGTCATGTTCATCCAGCCTCTGCTTCAATATTTTCACATACAATGTGTTTATTCTGTTGTGGGGAGAGAATTTTGTAGAGAAAAGAATACTGGGCTAGAAATAAGGTTCAGTTATGCCTTAGCTATCTTATATGACCTTGGGTAAATTATTGACTCACTCTGAGTTTAAATTTCTTCATCTCGAAAATATAATAATTCATCTATTTGTCTCACAACATTTTTGTAAATCAAGTCAGCAAGGATTTAATTAGTACCTGTTATGTGCCAATTACCATGCTGAATGCTGGGGATACAAAGAAAGGCAAAAATAGTCTGCCTCTCAAGGAGCTTACAGTCTTATGGAGGAGACAACATCCAGGCAGCTGTGTATGTACAAAGAGAGATGAGAGGCATGAAACAGAGGTAGCCCCGGAGAAGATCCGTGAGTGTTAAGTGTGACTGGGCAAGGCTTCCTGCACAATGAAGGATTTTAACTGGGACGTAAAGGAAGCCAGGGGGCAAGGAAAAGAAGGGAGAGCTCTCCAGGCATGGGGGACAGTGGGAGAAAATGCCTGGGGCAAAGAGATGGAGTGTCTTGTGCTGGGTCCTAAGGGTCACTGTGTAAGCCTTTTGCAAACTGCAGGTGACTATATAAAGACAAAATGGACTACTAATTTGTCCTACATTTTTCTAGATGGTGAAATCTGAAATTAGAGGATCCATATGTGGTATTTGCATATGTTTTTCAGGTTGGGAAACAAGAACTGAAAACAAAGAGTCATATCCAGGTTCGGGTCTTTTTATGGAAGAATCATCCCAGAAAATGCTCACAAGGGATTGTTCCTGTGTCCCCAAAGTGGGAGAAGCCTGGTTGGAAAAGAAGCAGATAAATGAAGAGAAACATCTTCAGCAATTAAAGATCAATGTGAGGAATCCACCCGATAAAATAAGAGGCCAGGAATGTATGAAACATGGGCAACACTTCTGTCTAAGGCAGAGAGTTTCTGTAGGAGAGATTCTCTATCAGTGTAATGACTTTTATTCAGAACTGAGTAAAAGTCAACAGATCCTTTCAGACAAGAGAGTTTGTAAACATGGTGACTGTGAGAAATCCCCCATTTATGACCCTGACTTTATTGAATATCATCAACTAAGCCCTGGAGAGAAAGCTTATGAATCCATAGGATACAGGAAAGCCTTTTACAGTAGCTCCCCCATTACTTCCCTTCAGGCCGTGCAGATGGGAAAGAATCTATATGAATGTGATGAATGCGGGAAAGGCTTTCGTCGGAGCACGCATCTGATTCGACATCAAACAGTTCACACTGGAGAGAAACCATACAGATGTAATGAATGTGGCAAAACCTTCAGACAGAGTGCGCAACTTACTCGACATCAGAGAATTCATACTGGAGAGAAGCCTTATGAATGTAGTGAGTGTGGCAAGGCCTTCAAACACAGCTCATCCCTTGCCTCCCATCAGAGGATTCATACTGGAGAGAAACCTTATGAGTGTAATGAATGTGGCAAGGCCTTCCGTGAGAGCTCACAACTTACACGACATCAGAGGATTCATACTGGAGAGAAACCTTATGAGTGTAATGAATGTGGAAAGGCTTTTAGCCGGAGCACTGAACTTACACGACATCATACAGTTCATACTGGAGAGAAACCTTTTGCGTGTAATGAATGTGGGAAGGCATTCCCTCAGAGGACACAGCTTACTCAACACCAGAGAATTCATACTGGGGAGAAACCTTATGAATGTAATGAATGTGGGAAGGCCTTTTGTCTGAGCTTACAGCTTAACCGACATCAGCGACTTCATACTGGAGAGAAACATTATGAATGCAGTGAATGTGGAAGGGCCTTCAACTACAGCTCATCCCTTTCTTACCATCGCAGGATTCATACCAGAGAGAAACCCTATGAATGTAGTGACTGTGGGAAGGCCTTCAGTCGCAGCTCATCCCTTGCTTCTCATCAGAGAATTCATACTGGAGAGAAACCTTATGAATGTCATATATGTGGGAAGGCCTTCTGTCAGAGCACACAACTCACTCGCCACCACAGAGTTCATAATGGGGGAAAGCCTCATGAATGTAATAAACATGGAAAGACTTGTAGCCAGTGCACACAACTCACTGAGCACCAGGTGATTCATATTGGAGATAAATGTTATAAGTGTACTAAATGATGGTAGGTCTTTGGTAAAAGCAAACATCCAATAGCAAGTACTTAATACTGAAAAGAGAAACTTTATAGTTATGTACAAGGCCCTGCAGCCTGAGCTCAGAACTTAATACATCATTTCAGAGAATTTATGCTCGAGAGAAGGCTTATGAAGCTCATATGTTTTCTCCACTGAACCACATAAAATCCACCACTCCCTCAGGCTATCTTAATGGACATTTGGTTTGGAATTTCCACCTGCAAGGAATAAATGGTCTACCCTAAACTTCTCAGGGATATTTATATTCACCCAAATTAGTAGACATGTAGTGTAGAGGTGATGTTTTGGGTTGGGGTCAGAAAGCCATTATGTGTGTAATACATGAATATAGATATATAATTACGTTATTTCTAATTTATCTCAGCCTGATCATGTGACACCTGTATTCACATGGCGATCCCTATATATGTTGATAATTAGGAAAAACACTTCTCATTTTTGTTTAATGTCAGGTGGGCTGCACACCAGTGTCATGTAGCAGAATGCTGGAACATTATGGTTCCATTTTCTTTGGGCAAGGGGCAGGAAAAGAGAAATCAGCAGCTTCCTGCTTCCCTTCTAGGAGTCGGCATCTCTCCTCAAAACTACTGGGACTGTCAGTGAGGAGGGATGCTCACAGTGTTAGGAGTGCTGGCTGGCTGGCCAGCAGGCTGGCATGACAATCTGAGTCTGATCAGCAGGATGAGGGAGGACAGACCCACTCTGAGCCTTTGTAAACAGCTGATCTGGGGACACACTTCCAATGTTTAATTTGCAGGATTAACGTTTTGTCTGTCACTTCCTTAGGTCTAGACAATCAACAAAACAATAAACCGCGCCCAGACTGGCAGCATTTGCAGATTTCTGAAGTGCAGATCCTCCTCGGGCTTTGCCGAACCACACTGCTGACTGTTGCCCTTCTGATTCATCTTGGAGGTTCCTAGATGGCTGCCTCTTCCTCCTCCTCCTCCCCCTTTCCCCTTTCCCTTCTGCAGGCATGCCCATGTGAGAATGAGGAGCAGCACTTGTGATCACAGGGTTTTCTCCCTCTTTGTTGGCCTCTTGGCTTTCCTAAGGAGAGTTACTCAGAGAGCGATAGCTAACACTGCTTTAAGGTGTGCAGGGTGGTTCTGTAGGCTTCATTTGAGGGTCACAGCAGCCCAGAGTAGCAGATTGTGTGCATGCCCTCATTTCATAGATGCTCCCACACTAGTATGCACTGAAGGTAGGATTGGGCCCAGATCTTGCTGACTCGCTGCCTCTCCGAACAGGAGGCATTTTCCTGGCCCGGACGGTGCTTTAGAAGGAGCCAGCCCTGTCCTGGAAATTTACTTTCAGTTAGAGACAGGGTTTGTTTATTTTTGACATGATGTTGCTACTCAGGTGCTGGAAATGTAGCAATGCTGATCCTGCTTTAGCTTCTCAGTTTCTGCTAATTGCACCCCAGTTCTTCCTCTTAAGGGACTTGGAGACAGCACTGGGCCTAATGCTGGGGATACAAAAACCAGTAAGATAGTCCCTGCCCTCAAGGAACTTCCATTCTAGTGAGTGGAAGACAACACAGAAAGGGGTTGAGTGACTTTGATATGTGGAGGGGAGATAGCTTCTTCCTCACCTCACCCATCTAATCTGTTACCAAGTCCTATCATTATGTGATCCCTTCTGCTTACTCACACTGCCACTACCCTAGTTGAGGTCATTTCTTGCCTATGCTTAGAGTAATAGACATGAATGTCTGCTCCTCTGGGGTCATGCTTGTTCATGTCCTCCCATAATTTGGTCACAGGGTTGACTCATCATGTCAGAAGCCTTTCTCAATTTCTCTTGACAAGCCAAGGACACCACTGAAGCACTCAAGATGTCCAACTGTCATCCCTTATATGTGACCAACCACTCTTCCTATCATATGATTCTGATGTGTTTTCTGTTTCTTTGAAGACCTCTTTGGTAACATGTTACAGGCTACTCACACCCACTCTGCCCTTCTCTATTGCCTTTTGTGTGATATTCATTATTAATTATTCAGAGTCTGTGATTTTCCATGCCATGTTGTCACCAACACCAGTAGAATCTTGGTAATAATAAGATGGATGTTTCTATGGAAGCTTAGGGTCATTAAAGCTATTTCTAAATTTCTCAAAGTCAACCCAGCCGCTTTCTTCTCTTGGTCCAAATCATCTACTATCCATGTCCCAGATAAACATACCAATGCAAAGCTCTAAAGGTTGTCTGTCCAAATACAGGCTATAACATGGAGAACAGCCAGCCTTCTTCTGCTTGTTCTTTTCTGTGTGGACGGTGAAGCCAAACTCCTTTGAATGATTATGGTTCTTTTCCTGGAGGCTTTACAGAGTTCCAGGCTTGATATAACTAGCATGATATTAATCACAAACAGAAGCATTTAGAGGACCTCACCATCTACAGGGATTCCCACTTCATCTTGGGCTCTGTGAATAGATTTCCCTCACAGTGGTGAACACCTATGATGAGCATATACTTCCCTGTTTTATGCCTGTCCTGCCAGCAAAACTCCAAAGTATGGCCTGTGCCACATTAAAATATAATTGGGAAATGTTTAACAAAATAAAAATACAATACAAAATAGATAAATGTTAATTTATGATGCTCTGTCATTATACTCCTACAAACCAGTTGAGTTTGACACCACTGGTCTAGACCCTCCAAGGTCATTCGGAGATCATTGGAATGAGGAACGTGAACAAATTTTAGAAATTTGGTCACTGACTCCTGCATGCTTTGTTGACCTGTGCAGACCCAAGCAAGCCATTAGTGCTGCAGAATTGTGCTCCTTTAGGGGACTTGGGATCTGTACCCAGAGAATTCTGGTCACTAGAAATCTGTTGTGTTTTCCAGCCAAGTAATTAAAGAGCCTGGGGCTTAGAATTCCACATACAAACCAGTGTTCTTGGTTCTGAAGTAGGCTGTCATGGACAAGTTTCAAGACTGTGGGTATGGAGGCAGATTTTGAGTGTGGATGGAAAACAACCCACTGATGTGTATTTTCATTATTAACTTGGATACTCCCTGCTACAGTTGGGCAGAAGCAATAGCCAGGTATGAGTTCAGCACATTCTGTTGGCTAGGAAAAATGACCATAGATGCAGGTACTCTGTCCTGTAGATCACATGACACTGCACTATTGTTCAGGTCTTTCATTCCAACTCTTTATGACCCCATCTGGGGTTTTCTTGACAGAGATACTATCATGGATACTATCATTTCCTTCTCCAGCTAACTTTATAGATGAGGAAACTGAAGCTAACAAGGCAAAGTGATATACCCAGGGTCACACAGCTAGTGTCTAGGGCCAGATTTGAACTCAGGAAGAGGAGTCTCTGTCCATTGTACCACCTAGCTGCTACTGAAACTGTGGTGATAGCCATAGAAAGAGAAAGCTCTGAGAATACATGGGATGGGGGAAATGCAGATGAAAGTGCAGCCAAGAATCTGGGACTTCCACCAGAAAGCATGTCACTAGGGCCCTGCATGCTTTGTTGACCTGTGCAGACTTTGACTCAGCCAGTCAGTGAGCATTAATGAGTGCCTACTGTGTGTCTGACACTTGGCTAAGCACTGAGGAAACAAAGATGGGCAAAAGACAGTCTGTGCCTTCAAGGAGCTAATGGTCTTTGTGGTATTGAAACGATCTTCTGGCATCAGTTGTGTTTGGATGACTGGGATTGACAGTAGATACATGAGGAAGGACTCAAAATTATTACAAGGCAAAATGTGGGATGCTGAAGAATTCAAATGTCTTTCCCTGGAGGGCACCTTAGCATCGAGCCAGTGGCAGAAGATGGAGCTATGCAATGGTGTGTTGTGCCAGACCACAGCAGATCCCAGATGAGCCACCAGGAAAGCTGTTGGTGGCTTCCCCAGTCATTTTGCCTATGGTCTCAAAAGCACCACATCATGATTTTGGACATTTAGGGCAAGAAAGGACACTTGAACTAGTAAGAAATAGATTTTTTCTGGTCCCAAATGGCAGTGGATACTTGTGTTCAAGTTGTGATTGATGTGGTCAAAGGAAAGTGAGGCCACTTGCTGCATATAGGAGAGTGTAAACCAATAAGCCTTTGGATCTGGGGTGCGACCTTCTTGTCTTTGGAAGGTGGTAGCAAGAACATGGGCCATATCCTAGAGGTTACTGACCTCCACCTGGTGGGTTCAGCCATCCCCAACCAGGAACCAGCCAGTGCCCGCACTTTGCTAAAGCGTTGGGGGGAATAGAGTGTGTCCCTAAAGTCTTGACTAGTCATGTTTCCTTCTGAACAAGATAAGAGATTTTGAAAGTAAACAACACAGGGAAATGATCATTGTGATGGGAATCAAGGAGTCTGGTGTCTGATCTTATTACCCCCAGGGAGATCCTTTCCCATTCTGATCCTTTTGAACACCCACTGCTGAAATGTGATGGACTTTGAAGCCTGAGCAGAAACCTCAGTGGAGTTGAGCTAGTGTTTCTGAAGCCTATATATATAGCACAAATGGAAGAATGCCACTGATTTACCTCATACTTCCTGATGCTTGGGTGGCAGCCATGTTTACCTGTTGTGCTCTGTAAGACTAAGACAAGGTATGGGCACATAACCTGTATGGCACTTGGCTGAGAAGTAGACTGAAGGAGGCTTGCTACCTAGCTCCATGCCCTTTCACTAGCCTTCTGCATGCCTAGAAAATCCTTCCTCCCCACCTCTACCTCTGACTTTCTTCAACTTTGCTTACATCCCATTTTTGCTAAGAGGCCTTTCCTGATCCCCCTACCCCCAACTGAGACTGCCTTTCCTTTGAGATTATCTTTCTTTTGCACGATACATATCTTTGGTATGGGGTGTAGAATGTGTTTAGGGGAGACTAGTAATTCTTGTGTGAGGAGTGATGAACCCTTCTCAGGGCTACTTTCCAGCTTTGGTGTTAACCTAACTCACCCAACTCTCACCTGTGACTCCAAGAAACTATATAGCATGTGCAGTGGCCATACCCTGGGAAACCAATTTAGCAGATGGGCTAAACCAGGTTGAGTGTAAGTCTCAAACCTTTCAGTGAGTTGGGGGTGTGTGTGACTACCCCAAACATGTGAAGACTTCCCCTATAGAATGGGTGGATAAGAATGATTTCTTCCAGTGTGCACAGAGGTGAACAATGCAGGCACCATGGAGTGCTTAGAGCTTGGTTAGATATCGAAGTTGCCAAGGTCCACTGCATCCTGGGACATCGCCAGTCATCTTGATTTTGTTTTGCCTCTGGACTTTGATGATTCTGGGAGAGAGAGGCCAATGACTTTACCACAACTCTGCCTCACTTAAATCCAATTTTTATGTGCAAATCAAAAGACACCACCCCTATCATTTTACCATTTCTACCTATCTCAAAGTCCTGTGGTGACAGACAAGTGATGAAGCAGCAGCTGCAGATCCACTCAAGCTTTGGTCACAGCCTTGCACACAGGTGGCTCAGACTGTTGTGCAGAGAATAAGAGTGAGCAAGACCTGGATTCAAGATAAATTTAGGTGTGGATTTATTGATCAAGTGTGCGACCACCTGGAGTGTAAACTCAAATCAGGCAGTCCTTTTCTGGGAGGTACAGACTTGATTATATAGGCCAAAACCAGAAAAACTACCATCAGGGAGCTAGCGGAAGCCATGACGTAGAGAAGCAAAAACAAGCCATTGGTTAGGTCTATAGCTCAGGGCTAATTTGGGAATATAATGCAAGTGTACAAGGGTGCAACCTTCCTGTGTTATGGAGGTCCCTCCTAGAACAGGGTGGAGGGCCATAATCAGCGCTTTCCAGAGCAGGGTGGAGGGTCATGGGGGTAACGGGGGCTGGAATTCCCCAGAACAGGCTAGGGTCATGTTCTGGGCAAAGAGGGTGGGTCAGTGGGACAGGACAGGGTGGTCCCTAGATAAGATCCTTGCACCACAATGAACCTTATACACTATAATAATTCAAGGAGAATATATAAAATGCTAATGAGGGAAGGAGAGGTCAGGGAACTATGCCTTGAGCAATATGCCTAGTCATGCCTTAAGCAGTTTTCAAGCTATGACAAACCGTAGAATAGAAATATAAAATGGGCTTAATGGTGGGCCACAAATCAGGTGGTGTGTGATGACTTGGGATTTGAGTTTGGGTACAGTAGATCATCTTCTCAGTGGAAGCAGCAGTGGAATTTGGCAGCCCCCTGCATGTCTGAGCAACCTTTTAAGGGACTCACTTCTCATGTCCTAGTGTGAGGAAGGGCCTATAAAAGGTGCCTGTGAAATTGTCCGCTTACCCAACGCTGGCCTGCTTGCCACAGCAGGATGGGATTCCCCCATCTCCCAAGTCCAAACAAAAAAAAAAATGTACAAAAACTTCTGCAAAGATGGTAATACTCGCCATCAGTACATGGAATGTGCTGACGCTTAGGGACAACACAAAAATCTAGTAGACCTGAAAGACAGAGAACTGTTATGAGAAAACTCGGCAGGTTATCACATCCAAACAGCAGCCCTGACTGAAACAAGACTGGCATATGAAGACCAACTGATGCTGGGGTTGGAACTGAATGTGCATTTTTTTGGGAGTGACTGCAGTGAAGGGGAGCACCATGAAGATGGTTTTGCAATCAAAACTAGTCAATATGCTTCTACATCTGCCAAAAGGAGTGAACAACAGGCTCCTGACAACACAATTGCCACTTGCAAGAAAAGGTCACGCCACCATCAGCAGTGCTTATACTCTCACATGACGAACCCTGGTGATATCAAAGGGAAATTTTATGAATATGTGGAGACCCTCATCATCAGCATTCCAAAAGAGGACAAGCTTCTAATTCTGGAAGACTTGAATGCTAGAGCAGGCTCAGACTAGCAGACTTGGCAGGGAGTCCTAGGGAGGAATGGAGTCAGAAACAGCAACAGCAAGTCTGCTTGTGCATCTTGGGACCTTCTCATCACTAACAGCATCTTCCATTTACCTAAATATAATAAAATTTCACAGATGCACCTTTGCAGCAAACAGTGGCATTTAAAAGACCAGGGGTGGGGAAGCTGTGGCCTTTTAAGTCCTCGGGTGCGGCCTTTCAACTGAGTCCAGGTTTTACAGAACAAATCTTTTTAAGGGGATTTGTTCTGTGAAGTTTGGATTCAGTCAAAGGACCACGCTTGAGGACCTAGAGTGCCACATGTGGCCTTGAGGTCACAGGTTCCCCAGGCCTGTCAAATAGATGATATCATTGTAAGAGACAGCCACTTACTAGCAGTGGGACTCAGTCAGTTACTAAACCTCTCAGCCTCAGTGTTTTCATCTGTAAAATGAGCTAAAAGCACCTACCTCACTTACAAAATTGCTGAAAACCAGATGAGCTAGCATATGTGAAATGCTTTGCGAGCCTTAAAATGCTATAGAAAAGCTATTTCCCAATCAAACTAGACCAAGCTGCCCATCCTCACTGCCTCTCCTTCTACTCCTTCCTCGTCTTTGCAATCTCGCTTCTGACTTTGTCACTCAATTGAGACAACTCTCCTCCAAGTTACTGATGTCCTCTTCCCCTTTGCCAAGCCTGAGTGTTTTCTTTACCCTGATACCTACCAGCTAGCTTGTCGCATCTGACACTCCTGATACTCATCTTCTCCAAGACATTCTCTCTTCGCTGAGTTTTCACAAGCCTGTAGACAGACTCCTGGATAAGGGGAGGCGGGACAGGCTTGCCTAAGACAAGCCTTGGAGGATATTGCTAAGATAGGACACTGGATGGGGTCCAGACGCCACCCTCCATTCTTTAGCTGAAATTTGACAGGCACACGGGACTGTATAAGCAATTTACTTCCACAGAAGAGCTGGCCAACACACTCCCCTCTGTAATGACAGAACCCTGTGCCTTGGCCAGCATTCCACTCACACTTCATGGTAAGCATGAAGCTGAGAGGAAGGAATTCTGCAGCAAATTACAAATCAAACCCCTTTCCAGTGTTTTACCTAAGAAAACAATGGTAAAGCGGGCACATCCTGAGGAAGATGGTGCTTCTTGGGATCAGCATCAACAAACATTATCCACTATGTGCCAGGCACTGTATTCCCTAGCACTGGGCAAAAGACAGCATCTGCCCCCAAGGAGCTTACAATCTAATGGGAGAGACACGTGAACAAATATATGCAAAACAAAGCATATACAGGAGAAACAGAAAATAACTACAGTGAAGACGTCCAAAGGGACATTCCTATTCTCCATTTGGGCCTGATTCCAGGGACACTATACAAACATTAATCTATAACTTCTGTAACACAACAGAGGCCTCAGTGCTGTAAGCATTTTTTCACATGACAATGGATGGCTTTGATTTCTTCATTTGAAAAAAAACACTCTCAGACTTGGCAAAGGAAGGCGATTAGGTGTTAAGTCACTTAGATGCTTCACTGAAATAGGACTATTGGTGGCCTGGGGAGACTGTAAGATCCATGGGCCTCTTGGCACTGGGGACAAGCCAACACTCAACCCAAGACACAGAGGCACCTAGATATTGGGAAGCAGTGTGAATGCCTCAGACAAGATTTGGGGGCACTTGGGAATTCTGCAGAACATATGGATCCAAGGTGAAACCACGTGCCAAGCATTGTGCCAGCTCCTGGGGGTTGCCGGGCAAGGACTTTTATTTTTTCTTTTTATTCCCAGTACTGACCATAGTTCTTAGCTTAATAAATATTTGACTAACCAACATTCTGTAAGGGAGATAAGCTGTATAGATATTTGAATGTACAAAATGGGTACATCCACAATATATATTTTTTGAATAGACCTGTGAATTTCTTCAAACAGCAAACATGCTGAACAACTTGGTCTGCAAATGCAGATCACTGCCTACTCTGCTAACTTACCCTCTGAAAGTTGTCTGGAGCCCTGGGTCATCAAATGAGTTTCCTAAGTTCAAAGAAGCCAGAGATGGAACTTGACCTGACATCTAACTGCTCTGCCATGCTGTCTTTGATAACAAAGGACTGAGCTATGAATAGATGACATTCCTTGACGACATTCCATAGTGCACCTATGTCTTCATGGGGGCAGGGGTGGGGGGGTCATCCATCATTGGCATGATCTTTCTCAGCCTCTTCTCTTCCGTCTTCCTGGAAGCCTCAGGTAATATCCCACCCTTTCCAGAGGGGCTTGTGACTGAGATGACCTACTTCTTTTATGGACCTAACTGGTTCAAGTTGCCTTTCCTATAATGCCGTATGATCCTACTGTGAGGGCAGGGAATGCTTTCACTGTTATTTCTACTTCCTGCACTTAGCATCGTGCTAAATGTTGGATAAAACCTCGTGATCTGATTCATGGAAGGCACTGGCTACACCAAGACAAATCAAGTAACTCCAGTCTCAAGGGTCTTCATTGTCCTGGTACATATAATATACAAACGGATAAACCAAAAATTTGAGAGGAAGCTTGTCTGAGGAGGTCCGCTATGGAGCTGTACCTGAGGTGGTGCTTTGGATATAGGCCTTGACCTGGAGTCAGGAAGACCCAAGTTCAAATCTGGCCTCAGGTATTTACTATGAACAAATCACTTAACCTGTCAGTTTTAGACTCCTCAAGTGTAAAATGGGGAGCATAATGACACCTAGCACAAGGCTTTGTAAAGATCAAATGGTATCAGCAAAGCCTTTAGCACGTGTCCCATTTATGCTTCAAACATCCCCTCTACCTGTTACCTTCTGGCAATCCCGAGCTTCCCTCACAGTTTAGAGTAAAGGACAAAAGCAAGTTACCTTTTCTTGATCCATCAATAAACGTGATAAGCATACCATCTGTGCCTTTCACAAGATTACATGTATGAGTGCTTTAAAATTTAGTGTTTTACACATATTATGTCAAGACATTGAGAAAAAAGTTCAAAACAATAAAGCTAAGCACAAATCCCTAAAGGCCCATGAAAGCTATTACACCACTCCTGACTACTCAAAAGGCCACTAACCCATTCTAATCTCACTTACTATTGTCTCCTCTGTATCTAACTTTCATGCTGGAAGCATGATATTCAGGAAGCTGTGTGCTCCGGCTGAAGGGCTACAGTATTTGTGTTATCAATAGTCCCTTTCCTTTTTGGACACATCTCTGCCACTCACCAGTGACTCTCCCCTCCCCAGTAAAGAGTACACAATTAAATATAGTCAAGGAAATAACACATTGGTTACTTATGAAAGTACATGCCTCACCTTACCCAGTTGATGGGCATCCCAATTTCCAATTCTTCATCACCACAAAAAGGGCTGCTATACATATTTTTGTACATGTGGGTCCTTCCCCCTTTTTTATGATCCTTTTGGGATACAGATCAAATAGTGGTATTGGTGGACCTAAGGGTATGTAGTTTGATTGCCCTTTGGGTATAGTTCCAAATTGTTCTCCAGAAAGACTGGATCAGTTCACAATTCTACCAATAATGCACTGGTGTCCCAATTTTCCTACCAACACGTTTTCTTTTCCTGTCACATTAGCCAATCTGACAGGTATGAAATGGTACTTCGGATGTTTTAATTTGCATTTCTCTCATCAATAGTGATTTAAGGCATTTCATCTGAAAACCATCTGTTCATATCCTGTGACCATTTATCAACTGGGAAATGGTTGAACATGTTGTGGTATATGGATATAATAGAATACTATTGTGCTGTAAGAAATGATGAGCAGACAAATTTCAGAAAAACCTGGAAAAGACTTACTTGAAATGATGCAAAGTGAATTGAGCAGAACTGGGAGAACACTGTATACAGTAATGGCAACATTATGTAATAATCAACTATGACTGATTTAGCCCTTCTCAGCATTAAAACAATCAAAGACAATTCCAAAAAACTCATAATGGAAAATGCTATCCACATCCACAGAAAGAACTATGGAATCTGAATGTAGATCAAAGCATATTATTTTCACTTGATTTTTTCCCCTTTGTTCCGTTTCTTCTTTCACAAAATGACTAATGTTGAAATGTTTTACACAATTGCACATTTATAACCTAGACCAAACTGCTTCCTGTTGTAAGGAGGTAGAAAATTTGGAACTTACAATTTTAGGGGGATAAAGAGATTAAATTGTTTTTATGTGTAATTGGGAAAAAGTGATGCCTGCACCTCACAGTGCCCACCCAACGTGAGAGTGTGAATGAAGAGTCGTGGGCCAGGTGGAGATTCAAAGCATTCATACATTTATTGCATGCATGCTAAGCAAGTCCCAACTAAGCATCTGAGGGTAAGGGTTTATATATTATAGCTAAAGCACTTACATCATACTTTCTTATGGGAAACTTCACATAGTTTGTTACATTAGGTGCTTATCTTGCAACCTTTGCACTACTTTATCTCTATCGCCCAAATGGCCAGAATGTTCCAAGCCTCCCTTGCATGTAAAGATGAGTAGAGGATGGTGAACCAACATACTGAGATAGTGAGCCTGGGAGGATGGGAACAGGCTCAAGGGAGACCTTGGCCTGGAACCGTCCCCCTTTGGGGGGCTCCTCAGAGCTGGCCCTCAACATCACCCCCTACAATAAACAAACAAAGTACTATTCAAAATGAAAAAAAATGTGCCTCATCTCTAGTTAATGACCCCTGTACTAAGGAGAAATGGTTCACCATCATCAACTGAAAGACTTCCCACATGCATTATATGTTCATGGAACCTTTCCAATATTAACTAAATTTATTGGTCTCTTCCAGAGAAAAAATTTGCTGCAATGATTATATTATTACCTTCTTATCCATTATTAATTCTATGTGTTGAGTAAGTATTCTGATCTGGTGGGAATGTCTTCGCACTTTCATTGCATTCCTAAGACTTCTTTCTGGCATGGATTCTTCTATGGAATGAAAGACTTGCATTCTGAGTGAAGGCCTTTCCACATTCTTCACATTTATAAGGTTTCTCTCCAGTATGAGTTCTCTGATGTCGAGTCAGTGTTGTGATACGGGGAAAGGCTTTCCCACAATCATTACATTCAAAAGGTTTCTCTCCAGTATGAATGCGGAAGTGTTGCGAAAGATCTGACTTCTGGCGGAAGATCTTTCCACAATGAGTGCATTCATGTGGTTTCTCTCCATCATGAATACTTCTGTGCCTGGTAAGATCAGACTTCTGAGAGAATGCCTTCCCACATATGCTGCACTGATGAGGTTTTATTCCTGTATGACTTCTATGGTGCTGACTAAGGTTGGAGCTTGATCGGAATGTCTTCCCACATTTGTTGCATTCAAAGGGTTTCTCTCCTGTGTGAGTTCTTTGATGTAGAGTCAGTGTTGTGCGCCTGGGGAATGCTTTGCCACAATCATTGCATTTAAATGGTTTTTCTCCAGTATGAATCCTGTGATGTCGAGTAAAGTCTGTCTTCAGGTGGAAGGCCTTCCCACAGTCACTGCATTCAAAAGGTTTCTTTCCAGTATGAATTCTGTGGTGTTGCGCAAGAGTCATTTTATACTGGAAGGCCTTTCCAAATTCACTGCATTCATAAGATTTGTTTTTAGTCTGAATATTAGAATGGTGATTAAGATCTACCTTCTGATAGAATATCTTCCCACATTTAGTCAAGTCACAAAACTTTTTTCCTGGATCAGTTCTCTGGTGTAGAGTAAGTTTATTATTTGGAAGGAAAGAATTCCTACTTTCATAAAGTTGCTCTTCAGCATGAATTCCATATTTTTTAATGACATCAAGATCACACCTGGAAGCTTTCTTTTTGTTAACCTCAGAATATTTCTTCTTTGAATAGATTTGATTACATTCTCTTTGGCCTGACTCCATGATGCAGCTCATTCTCTGGTTATCATTTTTATGGATATTCATTACTACAGATACTTCCTGTTGTGGCTCTGGGCTAGAGGTTTGGTTGTACCCACTGTATTCAGAGCCTCTGACTCCACTGGCAGGTTCTGTTTGGGTTACTTTTTCTTCTCCAGAATGTTTCTCCTCACTGCTCGGCTGTTTCTTTAACCTGCCATAATACTCCCAGGTTTTCTCTATCTTGGAGATGCATGGATCATCCCACAAGGAATTTTGCTGGGCTAAGTGTTCCTTTGAAATACCCATCTCTGGAGATGACACCTTGGTCTGAGGCCTGGCATGCAAATCTGAAAGAAAGAAAGTATAAATACCACTTTTCCATGGATGAACAAGCTTTTGCCTATGCTTCACTTTCTCCAATATTCTGGCTTTTATAAGCAATGTACCTACTGTTTTCATTTAAAAAGAAATCAATTCTTATTTCCTTGAAAATTTCTTTGCTCTCACCATGCTTATCCTTTAATATAGCCCAATAAGAGGACATTAGGTGAATGTACCAAAATTGATGCAGATGATGTACAATGAATGGAAACATGGAAGATTGTTGGCTTCCCTAAACCAAAATAAACAATGTGGCTTGAAGTTTTTTCCTTTCATGGAAAATTCTTCATCTTCATCATCATACTTGGGCAAATCATGGGAATGTGATCACTAGGTCTAAGAAGGGGAAGTTGTGTGTAGCTCCTACACTGCAGAATTCCCCTCTGCTTTCCAAAAAGATAAAAACCAGTTCAAAGTTTCACCCACAGTGGAACAACATTCCTGCATTCAGAAAGCACCAACATAATCTGATCATTTTTCTCTATCCATACCAATGATTGTGGTATACAAGTTGACAATATCCAAATAAAAGAAAGGAGTTGGGAAGAAATTACATGTAAGATCTATGGCTGGGAAAAGAGTTCATGACCAAAAAAGTCTTTGAGAGGATCATAAATGTGCCCATTTTCAGAAGGCTCACAGTGGGATTACCAGCTAAGCAGGGGAGTGTCATGTACTTACCTGGCCAGCACGTTCTCAGGACACTATCCACTGGAATCCCACAGGCTTCCCCTGACTCCAGGGGAGAGATCACATCCACGTTGGAATCTGCAAGGCCTAGTGATGAGAAATGGTAAAGTAATGGACAGGTTTAGTCACCTCACAGGCCCCTAGGGGCAACTAGGAAGGTCCAAAAAGTGTGGGGGCCAGGGAGGAGCAATCAGAAAACAACTGAAGGGTGACCTGGTTTGTTTTCCTGGGGAGATACAGGAATCAGAAAGAATGGAGCTGGGCTCAGAAAGACAATGCGTTCCTTTGTTCCCTTCGATACTGAGGCATCTGGGGGCCTTCCTCCCTTCAAGTCCTTGCCCGGTAATTTGAGAAAGCCTCCCTGGCCTGAACAGAGAGCTGGAGTGGGGTCACACAAGGAAGCATCCAGGTTCCAGGCATACAAAGCAGGAGCCCTTCAGCTGGGACCCGGCAGAGCACCAGAACCCCATATCTTCGCCTCATTGTAAATAACAAACACTTGGCTTTCTTACAGGCCAAAGCACCAGTGCTGAACGCTAGACCCAGCCGCAGCAGAAGGAAGCACACAACCTTTCAGGGGCAGATCCCAAGTCCCCAGAGGAGCCTCCTTACCAAGACTGACCAGGTTCATGTAGTTCTCCAGCATCACCTCCCAGTAAAGCTCCTTCTGGGAAGTGTCCAGGTAGCCCCACTCCTCCCAGGTGAAGTCCACAGCCACATCCTTGAAAGTCACTGATTCCTGAAACAAATAAATCTGTGCTTAGTCAGGGACCATAACCCAGATGGACATGGGAAGGGAAGTGAAGTTGGTAGGAGTTACAAGGACTAATTCTTACTATATTCAGTTTTGAGAGTTCAAAGTCAAATCTCTAGGAGCATTTACTACCTGCCTCAGGCTGTACTACATTCTGAATCATGTAACAAAAAATAGTCATTGTCAAGTCAATGTTGTTGTTTGTCCTTCCTTCTTGAAGAAGACCATGACATCAGGGAGGTGATGCCATGACATGCAAGTGAAGTGGATTTAAGCGAAGGAGGGCAGTGTAAAGTCACCAGACTCACTTTCTCCTCCTCAGCCATCTGGGTTCATTGGCCATATAGAGATCAGGATTTCTGGGGATGGCCCTGGAGAGACAAAGATGGAGAAAAATAGTCTCTGTCCCTAAGAACCTAAAGTCTAACAGGGGGAGACAACATGCACCTGACTACTAACAAAGTCTAGACAACACTTTTCCTCCCAGCCATCTGGGCAAGGCCAGTATCCCTTATCCCTACAGGGAGCAAATGGAAGCTAAGAAAGGCTTCGTGGATGACTCAGGTTCACACAGACAGGATCAGAGCTGTGACTGCCTCCAGACCCATCCAAAGCTCTCTCCACCAGCCATGATGCCTCCTACTCCACAGCTCAGGCTTCCCTTTGGAAGTCTCCCAAGGCAGCAGAACCAACAAGAGGTCTTGGTTAAGGGCTACATGATGAGAATGTGAAGGAAAAGCAAAAACAGTCCTGACTGGGGCCTGGAAAAAGCCTCCTGCAGGAGGAAGAGCTTGTTCTTGCTTCAAAGTACACATGACCTTTTCACTCACTGAAATTCCAGCTATGTCTTTGAATGGAGTCAAGAATCCTGGCCCTTTATGTAAGCACTAGGACAACTCCTCCTTAGATCATGAGGCTAGATCAGTGTAGCAGCAAGCGCACTGGCATCCCCAGGACGGCTGCTAGCACAGGTTCTTTGATCTGCTTTACTGTTCAAGAGGTCAACAATATTTTTTAAATTACATTCACTAGTTCTGGGGAAAAGTCAACGCCCTGAACTTCAGAGAAAATACAAGCAGAGAAATAGACCAACAGACAGGTCTCTGACAGTCTGAATCAATATAGACTTTACATACATCCCTGGATGGAGAGAGCCTTTACATTTGAGCCATCAGGGAGCTCTGAACAAGCAGCCACTCAGCATGGAGACCAGGGAATCCCAAGATCCTTCTCATAAGTGAGCCCCCAAAAGCAAAATACCCACTCAGAGCATATACATACACTTCTCAGAGCCAGAAGGCATCCCACCCCTCCTGACTCGGGGCCTGATTACAAATAAGCAAAAGGTGTGAAAGCCTTCATGGAGCAAGCCTCCCCTAAGCAAGCTTCACTTAAAGAGCTCCACATGGTGGGGAAGATCTTAAATTCCATTGATTACGATTAGCTAGTCATGCTTCCTGAGCAACATTTCTGTCTCCCTTTGACTTTATGCTTAAGCAGCATTTTCAAAAACGTGTTTGTAAACATGCTGGTGCCGATCCCAGATTTCAGCGCCCCAGGCAACTTTTCAAGACATGGCTTTGGCAGGGGACTGGGGGGGGGGGGGTCTGGAGGCTGGGAGACCAAAGAGGCCCTGCTAAGAGTCCAGTGGGACGTGACCAGGGCCTTGGACAGGCCTCTTAGGGGCATGCCATGGGTGCTGACCCAGCAGAGGAGGCAGAGAAGGCAGCAGTGGTCAGACAGGCAGGAGGAGGGAACCAGGAGGGAGCAGGGAAGGAGGCTGAGGCCTGAGGACAGGCCACTGGAGGGGGGACTTGAGGGGGGAGGAATTGGCACTAGAGACAGTCTCCCAGGAGATGCCACCTTTCAGGGCTCCCCAGCTGCTGAGTCAAGTCAGGGGAACCAGCATTTATGAAGCACCTACTGGATACCAGGCACTGAGACCTGGGGACTGGAGGCCTGAGCAGCCCCAGGTGCTCTGAAGACAGAGATCACAGGAGGAAGGACCCTTCTAAACTGTGTGAGGGAAGGCCACCATGCCGCTTACCTGGGGGGATTTGCTGGGGAGGAGCTGGGGGCCCATTCTGTGCTCCTTCCGGCTCCCCCTCTGGCCTGCGCGCTGGGGGGGACCCTGGGCTGAGCTGGAAAGGAAAAGGGAGCAATGGGGGGGGCCCTTCCCTTTCCCCCCCAAGCCCTGCCCCCAAAATGCCCCAGTGATACCAGGGGCAGCTGGTCTGTGTCCGGGACTTGGGTCAACTCCGCGAGCATTTATGAAGCACCTACTGTATGCCCCACTCCATTCTAGGGGCCAGAAAAACCCAGACGGTGCCCCCCCAATGCCGGGGCACGTGAGAGGGAGGGGGCAGGGACACCTGGGGGGCCCCGAACCCTAGAAATGCAGGGGGAGGGGGAGAGAACAAGGGCATCCGTGTGGGGGGAGGAATAAAGAGGAGCCGGGCATGGGGGGAGGGGAAGGAAGAGAAATTGAGGGGGAAGAAAAAAGGGAGGGGGAGGGGTCCCGTTTCACTGATTTCCACCCCCCAGGGCTCCACTTCAGACTGAGGCCAGCAGAGGGGGAGTCCGAGGGGGCAGGGGTCCGAGGTGCCGGCTCACCCCGCCTCCGTGGCCTCCCCCCACACTCAGGACAAGCGCTGGCGACCAAAAAGCCCCAGCGTGCACGAGGAGCCGAGTCTCAGGAGAGAACTTCCGCGTCTGCGCAGAGGCTCCTCGGCGGCGGACGTGCCCATTGGCTAGCCCCGGCGGGGAGGCGGGGCTCCAGGCTGCGTTTCCCCACCTGCCCCTTTCACCGTAGTCTGCAGAAATTGCTGGAGGTAGGAACGCCTTCTCGAGGCGCTTGCGCATTATCCTTTCCCCAACCCTGCCCCTCCCAATCCCCCGCCCTGGGATATCAGCGCCTAAAACTTCGAGCCAATCGAAGGCGCCGCGGCGGCGGCGGCTCCGCCCCCTATCCCGCCCACCCAGCTGTGCAGAGTCCGCGGGCTCGGTCTCTTCTCCACTCCGCGCAGACCTTCACTTTCCACCCGGGTCTCCCCGTCACGTGGGGCTGTCCCGGGCTGTGGCCGAGGCGTCTCAGCTTTGGTCTCTGGCTCCGAGAAATGGGCCCAGAGCTGCCCGGGGTCAGCACCAGCACCGCGGCATCCTGGGCATCTGGGTCCCTCTGTGATCGCCTGGGGTTCTGGAGCTGGTTCTGGGGGCCCAGGGTCCCCCACCCTCCTGCGTCTTTGGCTTTGCCGGTGCTTCCTCCAGGAGCACCCCTTTCTCTTCAGCCTTGCTTCGCGAGGAGAGACCTCTGCCTGCCTTCCCCAAGGTGGGGCAGCCGAGGAAGGAAGGCCCCCCTGACCTCCCCGGACCTGCCCCTCCCCCCAGGGAAGTCACAGGTCATTGGCCTTTGTTTGTCCAGCTATGTCCATGCCCCGTGTCCTTGGACCCTCGGCACTGCCGTGACCTTGCACAGAGGGGAAATTGAGGCACACTTGCTACAGAGTGTCTGGGGCTAGACCTGAATGCAGGTCCCACCCTCCCCGCTGCTGCCAATTACACCTTGGAAACTGGAGAATGCTGCTTCGTAGAAATATTGTGTGGACATCCTGTTGGTGTGTTCAGAGATGAGCTTGGAGGGGGGGGGCGGGGCTTGTCTTTTCTGTTTGTTTTGGATCATTGAGTTGCTAGGGAGAGCTGAGTCATTCACGGTTGATCATGACACGATGTTGCAGAGACAGTTGATTTTTGCTGATACAGTATTTTTGTGCATGTGGGACCTCTTCCTTTTTTTATCTCTTTGGGATACAGACCTAGTACTGGTATTGCTGGATTTGCGGATGTGCAAAATTTTATAACCCTTTGGGCTTAGTCCGGGTGAGAATTTCTATGCATAGATATAGACTATTTACTGAGCCAAGTAGAGTGAGACTTGTTCTTATGACTGGAGATGCTGTTGAATGCAAATAATCTCTGATTTTGGAATCTGTCCGTGCCAGGCAGTGGCTTCCTCACACACCAGGAAAACTTGAGCAAGTGGAGCGCTGGGGATAAATGGGCCCACTTTCAGCAGGAACTGTGTCATTGAGAAAGGTCACACAGTTCCTATTGTCATATTGAGCCTCCAAGCTCCTTTTTTCATCCATAATCCCTTGATCGCTGGTGCTGTTGTTAAATTGAATGTCTTTCTGAAAGGAGTGGAGTTGAAAGGGAAGATGAATCCCTGTCATTTCTTTTGTATCAGGTTCTCCAAGAAGGAAGACCTCTGCGCTATACTGGAGATTCTGGGACTGGTGAACTGAGGCTTGTGCCTCTCTTTGGAGGGATGATATATGTGAACTGCAATTCCTTTGACCATTTATCAATTGAAGAACGGCTCTTATTTCCATAAATTTGACTCAGTTTCCTTTATGTTTGACAAATGAAGTCTTTATCAGAGAAATTCACCTTACAGTGTTTTCAAAGTAATGATTACCGCCTATGTATTTCCCTCCAGCCTATTTTGTTTTGCCCCTGTTTATCCCACTCTCTTTCCTTTTACACTGCCATTCTTGAATGTGTTTTGATTCTGAATTTTACCTCCCTTAAACTGCCCTTCTTTCTATCAACTCCCCCCACCCTTCTCTTATCCCCTATCCTTCCTACTTTCCTGTATGGTAAGATAGATTTCAACAGCCTACAGAGTCTATATATTATTCCCTCTTTGAGTCAATTCCAATGAGAGTAAAGTTTATGTTCACCCTTCCCCATTCCACCCTTCACTGCAAAATATCTTTCAGTCATCTTTTATGTCAGATGATTTATCCCATTCTACCTCTCTCTTCATTTCTCCTAGTTATAATGCCAAGCAAAGGCAACTTCCAAGGTTCGGAATACCAGCTTAGCAAACTCCATTTATTCAGTGACAGATTAAGGCAAAACATTCACAGAACAGAGAAAATCAAAATACAGTGTTAACTCATTCATTTAGCAAGTAAGTTCTCAATTCAATCCAGGTACTACTCCACCCCTGGACTGTACATTCATTTAGTCAGTCAAAGCCTCTCTTCTCAAGTGGAGATTAGTTTCCAATCATAAACAAAGTACATTCATTTGGTCAGTCAGAGAGCCCCAAAAGTCAAAAGTTTCCCACCCCTGGATCACAACTGAATTACAATACCATTCATTAATGCCAAGCACTTTTTCAAAAGGAACAGGAGAGCACAAAAGGCCATCTACCCTTAAGCTACAACAAGGTTAAGATATCATCACAGCTTTGAAAACCCAAGGAAAGGTCCTTCTTTCATCTTGACCCAAGGCAAGTTCTCAGTAATCTCTGTTCCTGGGGAGACAATGCTTAACAAAGCCACAACATACATTGCTAGTGTCCTCTTCAAGTCACTCTCTGGCTGCAGAACAGTCCCAGAACCCCTGAAAACATCAGCAAGACCCTCTTCCAGGATTTCTGTAAACATACAACAAGAAAATCCTCCTTCAGGTCTTCTGAACCAACAGCCAGGTTCCAGGACCTCTACAATACCAGAACTGTCCTTCACCAGCAGACAAGTCTGGCAAAACAACATCAAAACAGACAGACAAAATATTGTCATCGCAGCCATGTCTCCTCAGTTCTTGGCAGCTCCAGGTGGCAATTCTCAAAAGTCCTGGGCAGCTCCAACTGGCCCCTAGCCTTCTTTCTCTCAGCAACTCTGGCCTCTTCTGCTTGGGACTGTCTCTAAATCCACTACACCAGCTCCTCCCAGTTCAGCCCTCTTTCCTCACATCAACAAGTCCATCCCACAAGTGGGATTCACAAGCTCTGGCTTTTAACACTCAACCTGAAAACCAAGGCAATACAGGGGCATCTTTAAATTCCATTTCCATTACACCAATGCATTCTTCTTTAACATCCCTTAATTTTTTCTTTTTTAGGTAATAATCACATTCAACTCATGCCTCTGCTTTCTGTGTATACTCCTTCTAACTGCCCTAATAACAAGAAGTTATAAATATCATTTTCACATGTAGGAATACAAAGAATTAAACCTTATTGAAACCCTTATGATTTCTCTTTGCTGTTTACTGTTTTGTGCTGCTTTTGCATCTTGTGTTTGAAAGTCAACTTTTCCATTCAGCTCTGGTCTTTTCATTAAGAATTCTTGAAAGTCCTCTATGTCATTGAATATCCATTCATACTCAATTATACTCAGTTTTGCTGGGTAGGTGATTCTTTGTTATAGTTCTAGTTCTCTTGCCCTCAAGAATATCTTATTCCATGCCCTCTGATCCATTAATGAAGAAGCTGTAAAAACTTGTGTTATCCTGAGTGTGGCTCCACCATATTTCAATTTTTTTTTCTTCTTTAGTATTTTCTCCTTGATCTGGGAGAATTTGGCAATAATATTCCTGGGAATTTTCATTTTGGGATCTCTTTCAGGAGGTGATCAGCGAATTCTTACAATTTCTGTTTTGCCTTCTGATTCTAGTATATCAGGGCAGTTTTCCTTGACAATTTCTTGAAAGATGATACCTAGACTCTTATTTTTATTATGACATTCAGGTTATCCAATAATTTTAAAATTCTGTCTCCTGGATATATTTTCCAGGTAAGGTGTTTTTCCAATGAGCTATTTCATGTTTTCTTTTTTTATTCTTTTTATTTTGTTTGGTGCTTTCTTGATGTCTCATGAAGTCATTAGCTTCCACTTGTCCAATTCCATCTTTTGGGGAATGATTTTTTTTCAGTTTGTTTTTGTACCTCCTTTTCCACTGGGCCAGTTCTATTTTTTAAGGAGTTCTTCTCTTCAGTGAATTTTTGCATGTCTTTTTCCATTTCGCCAAGTCTGGTTTTCAGGGCATTTTTCTCTTCATTGGATTTTTGTGCCTCTTTTGCCATTTTACCTGTTCAGTTTTTTTAAGGTGTTATTTTCTTCAGTATTTTTTTTTTGGCCTCCTTTACCAAGCTGTTGTTGTTTTTCATGATTTTCTTGCATCACTTTCCTTTCTTTTCCCAATTTTTCCTCTACCTCTCTTACTTGATTTTTAAATTCTTTTTTGAGCTTCTCCATGCCTGGAGACTAATTCATATTTTTCTTGGAGGTTTTCGATGCAGGAAATTAGACTTTGTTCTATTCTTCTAAGTATGTGTTTTGATCTTCCTTGTCATCATAGTGATTTTCTATGATAAAGAGGCTTTTTATTTTCTTTGGTCATTTTTCCCAGACTATAACTTGACTTTTAACTTTATACTAAAGTTGAGTTCTGTTTCCCAAGTGGAAAAGCCACTGTACCAAGCTTCAAGTCTTCTGTGCAGCTGTTTTCAGAGATAATTTTGGGAACCTATAAGTTTTTGGCCCTTCCAGGGTGGAATGATCTAGGGAGAGGTGTGTTTACTACTCTCCTGTACTATGCATAGGTGTGTCAGTGACCACAAGCACTTTTTCAACTCTGGAACAGTGACCAGAGTCCCTGCTACCTGCCACAAGTTCTGTTGTGCTCTTCTCCTAACTGGAAGTGAGACTCAGGACTGTGACCAAGATCTAGAGATAGGCAATGCAACAGATTCCTACCCCTGGTGCCAGCAAAGAGCCCTTGTAAATCTCCTTTTCACCTGTTGTCCTGTCTCTTCATTGTCTATTGCCTGAGATGTCTGGAAGTCACCACTGCTGCCACTGATTCCTTTGCCCTGAGACCTGCTCCTGGTCCTGGTCTGTGCTGATGTGGCTTGCTCTAGGCTGTGTTCCTTTCTCATCCTAGTGCAATGGACCTTTCTATCTGACTTTCTAAGTAATCTTTGGTTGGAAAATTGTTTCACTTTATATTTTTGTGGGTTCTGCCGCTATAGAATTTCTTTAGAGTCATTATTTAAAGGTATTTGGAGGGGGAAGCTCAGGCAATTCTGTGTCTTTACTCCACCATTTTGGCTCCAACTCCTAAGAGAATAACCTTTAAAACTACTTTGAATCAGTTCACGTGTAAATTTTTAGCAAAGGATTTTTTTTGAGCCAAGGATGTAATTAGGTATTTTTCTTTAACAAGCTAGGCATATATGAGAAAAACATTTCTTTGAGCCGGTGAAGTATGTTTGCTAAAATACTATTTTATGGAAAACTCACAGAAGGCAGGTACTCAAATTATGGTCAGAAGAAGCAATACAAGAACACGCTCAAGGTCTCTCTGAAGAACTTTGGAATTGACTGTGTGACATGGGGACAGGTGACAGAATGCCCAGCATGTCCTTGCCTACATCAAAGAAGGCCCTATGGTCTCTATGAGCAGAGCAGAATCACAGTATCTCAAAAGAAACCAAACTCACAAATTTAGAGAAATGTATCATATGGACCATTTGTGCTCAACCTGTGGCAATGCCTTCTGAGCTTGAATGGGTCTCATCAGGCACAATCTGACACACTGTACCTTGACCCCAATATGGTGCTATCGTTTTAATCCTTTTTGAGTACAAAGGACTGCCAACCAACTAAACAAAAGCAAGGGTGGGGTTTTTTGCTTTTTAATGACTTTGTGAACACAAACTAGCCTGGGCTGCATCTTTCCCCCCTGACTATGCCTTATTGTACCTGATGACTTTGAGGGAATTTCAGGGCGACTTAGATCAAGAAGAAGAAAACTAACCAGAGAGGTTCATAAGGAAAAGGTTTCCTTTTCTCTGAGTGCTGGAGCCTACAGAGTCTTGTGATCAAGTCATATTCTCAGCAGAAGAAGGTAAAGACTTTAAGCCCATCTCCTCAGTAAATATTGACTAATCAGACTTGAGTTTCATTTGTCTGGAAGTTCCCTGTCACAACATGCACTTTGGATGTTGGTGCTTTTGACTCTTCATTGAGGGAAATCACTATCAACTCATTGATTATAAGCTAGGTAATTACCAATTAATTATCAAATGATTAATTAGCTGAATACCCCGTTTCTTTGGGCTTTTATCTGGCACATTACCTCCTGTCTCCTGGCTCTGGAAGGTTTCTCTCTTCATGGAATCTCATAAGATTCCCCTTAGGTATAATCTCTGCTACTCTCTTTTAAAAATCATTTTATGGAAATAAAAGAAGCATTTGAATAAGATAATACAATAAAAAAGATGATTGGACATGGATCTCTAGATCTACCATGCATAACTTGCTATTCCCTTCAATTATACATTAAAATTCTCATAGAAATTTCTTTTTGTCCCTTTTTTTCATTCCCTACCCCCTGACCTACCTGAAAGATGGCTACCATTACACACATGCACATGCACACACATGTATACCCACATGCAAACATTCTACACATACTTTTATTGATCAGTTCTTTCTCTGGATGCAGATAACAGACTCCTTCATATGTCCTTTATAGTTAATTATAATGGTCAATATAACTGAATCACTCAAAGTCATTCTTAAGATGATGTTGCTGTTATGGTATAGAATGTACCCTTGGTTCTGCTTGTTTCACTCTTCATTATTTCTTGCAAATCCTTTGATGTTTCTCTGTGATCGTTAACCTCACCATTTCTTATACCACGCTTAAGGGCCTCTTCATTTCTCACTTTGATTATTGCAAGTCTCCTAATTGGCCTTCTCACCTCAAGCACCTTACCATGTGTACAGTCAATCACGAGCAGGTCTCCTGAGGAGTGCTGCTGTAAATAATTTTATGGCTGTAGTCCCATGGTATAGTGAACTCTCTATTTATTCAGCAATAAGCTAAAGCACAACATTTGAGAAACTAAAGCACAACATTCACAACAATGTAACATAACAGCTTTTTTCCAAGGTGGCCGCATGGCCTTGAACAAAACATATTTAGTAAGTCACGATCTCATCAGTCAATATAAAGTATCTAAGTCTTCTTTCATCTTGACTCCAGACTGGCTTCCAGTCATCCTTAAGGGGTAGCAGAAAGTACAGACATCACCCACCCCTAGGTCACAGTAAGTCACAATCTCATCAGTCAATACAGAGTACCCAAGGAAAGTCTTCCTTCATCTTAACTCAGGCTGACTTTCAAACCCCACGGCTCCTCTTCCACTGGTTGACAACTTCTGCCTGGATTCACAGGTAGGCAGCTCTCCCAGCTCTTGCCTGGAGTCATACATAGACAGCTCTCCACTTCTGTGTCATGCCTCAGCTTATGGGGACTGCTCCACTCCAAGCTCTTCAAGGTTTCTGTTTCTAGGAAGACAAAGCTTAAGAGAGCTACTACAATATTCACACACATTGCTGGTACTATCATCTCAATTCACTTTCTGTATGACACAATAACACAAATCAACAGACAAGGCTTCTGTCTGAGAAATCAAGCACAAATCAGCCATAAAGTCCCACTACTTCTGTAACAGCAGTAAAGTCCTTTTTCAGGACTTCTGTCTGAAAACAACAGACAGGGTGCTTTTGTCTGACAGATCCAAAGGCAGGATGCTGCAGGGTGCCAAAATCACAAGCATTCTCCCTCTCAGTTTTCCTTGGCCCCGGCTCTGCTTGGGCTTTTCTCTGCTCTGGTCCTTCCTGTTCCCCTCTTGTGACAAGCTCCTCCCACCGTGGGCTCCTTTTGATGACTTTAGGCCTCTTAAGGACAGGGAAGCTCTCCAAACTCCCTTAGGCCAATTAAAGGCAACACAATGTATTATTTCCAACAAAGATTTTTGATACAATCAAAGGCAAGAGTCAAAAATATTTGAATAGCAGAAACAAGCAGCAAAATATTACTTTGCTTGCCATTATTGTCATTACTGCAGTACATTCAATGCACAGATCTGACCATGATGCTCCTCTGATCATCATGTATAGAGGCTTATTATTGCCCATTAAATGAAATATAAGCTCCTTTATTTACTTTTCAACATGGACCTTATCCACCAAGCTTTCTAGCCTCATTAGACACTGTTTCCCATCCCTCATTCTGCATTGCAGCTAAATGGCCTTTCTCTTTTCTTTTTTTCCTTTTTGTCTTTCTCTTTTCTTCAGAAATACACACAGACACAGAGACACACAGAGATACAGAGACACACAGAGACACAGACACACGCACACTCATACACACAGATGGAGACACACAGATAGACACAGTCACACACACAGAGGCACAGACACGTATGCACACATTTACCCTACTACTTTTCTTATACTTGTGCCTTTACATTGGGTTTCCTTTATGCCTGAAATACACTCCTACTTCACTTTCTCCTCATAGAATCTTTCTCTTCCTTTTCCTACACACCAATTCCTTTGCCTCCTCAAGGTGCCCTCCCTGGAGCTTCCTCTCCTGATTGGCAAGTCTCTTGCAGATTCAACCATTTCATGAATAGCCCAAATGACAGACCCTTCACTCCCAGCTCAAAGCACTCTCCTGAAGTGTTCTCAAAACTTTGCTCCAGCAACCTTTACCCAGCATGAATATTCCTATTAACTTTCTAGTGGGCCACTAAATTTTTCTTCATTTATTAGAAATCAAGCACCTTGAAGACAGGGACTGTCTTGTTAGTTTGAATTTATTCTCCTGACACTTAACACATGCTTGGAAAATGTTAAGGCTGAAGACTTCTGAGGAGCTGCCAGAAGAAGCATGACTGTGGTGTGAGTACTTTGTCTGTCTGTGGCTCTGTTAAGTTTTCTCTTCCCAAGAACAGAAACTGTGAAGGATTTGAGATGGACTGGACACTGTGAGCTCCAATGTGGAGCAGGAACTGCATCTAGAGCTGGACAAGGAACTGGGAGCTGTCTGCCTTTGAACTCAATGCAGTTGGTTAGATTTGGGCAGGAACTGGGACCATGGAAGAGGAGCCATGGAAGCTGAAAGCCTGCCTTGAGTCAAGATGAAAAGACCTCTCTGTGGGTACTCAGTGGTAACTGAAATTGTAATTTACTAGTGACCTAGGGGTGAATGGCTTGTGTATTTCCTTAAGAGGGTACTGAGTAGTGACTGATGACTGAACAGTGACTGGTGACTGAATAGAGACTGATTTGTAACTTGGTGGGCCCCATGGGTGGAGAATCTGGACTCTTGTACTTTGTGTCCCTTAAGGAGGACTTGCCTCCTTAAGGAAGATTGAGCTATTAAGTGATTGAGTGACTCCTTAAGGGGGATTGAATGATTGAGTTAAGTGATTGACTAAATGAATGTACTTTGTTCAAAGCTATGTGACTACTCTGGTGAAAACTATGTGGCCATTTTAGTGATAAGTTATTGAGTTATTATGTCATTGTGAATGCTGTATTTTGATTTTCTGTGATAAGTTGTAACATTGTGAATGCTGTACCTTGATTTTCTGTAAACGTTTTGCTCTGATTTGTTATTAAATAGAATGTTCACTATACTGTGTAATCAGAACCTTGAAGCTATTCGTAGCAGTAGTCAACTGGAAAGCTACTTGTGCTTGGCTTAACATCTCCCCCTCCTAACACTATAAGCAATCCAATATATTTACGCACATGCAATCATGTAAAACATTGCTACATAAGTCATTTTGTACCAGAAGACTAGAATAAAAGAGAATAAAGAAAAAAAGTGAAGAATAACATGTTTCCATCTGTATTCAGACAGCGTCAGTTCTTTCTCTGGAGGTAGTTAGTATGCTTCATCATGAACTTTTGGGGATTATCTTAGATCATTGTATTGCTGAGAATAGCTAAGTCTTTCACAGTTCTTCATCATACAGTGTTGTTGTTATGGTCTACAGTGTTCTCCTGGTTCTGCTCACTTCACTTTGCAGTGGTTCATTTAAATCTTTCCATGTTTTTCTGAAATCATCCTACTTGTCATTTCTTTTAGAACAATAATATTCCATTACAATCATATACCACAGCTTGTTTAGCCATTCTAACTGCTGGGCATTCTCTTGATTTCCAATTCATAACCATCACAAAAAGAGCTGCTATAAATATTTTTGTACAAATAGGCCCTTTCCCCCTTACTTTGATGTCTTTGAGATATAGATATAGCAGTGGTACTGCTGAATGAGCAGGTATGCACAGTTTTACAGTCCTTCAGGCTTAGTTCCAAATTGCTCTCCAGAATGACTGGATCAGTTCCTTAACTCCATCAACAATGTATTAGTATGCTAGTTGTCACACATCCCCACCAACATCTATCATTTTTCCTTTTTTTGTCATATTAGCCAATCTGATAGGTGTGAGGTGAAACCTCAGAGATGTTTTAATTTGCATTTTTTTAATCAAAGTAGACATAAAACTCTTAATGCAGCTTTAGCTCACCTTAGCTTTCCTGGTTGTTACAAAATTGTGTAATAGGGATCTGTCTTTTCACTTATAACATTACTTCTCAACTCACAAGCCTCATGCTTGATTTTTTTCCCCCAAATGAACTGCTATATATTGGTATCTCTCTCATCAGATATTTTGAAGTTTATATATATAATTTATTTACTATTAGTTTACAGCATTCAATTCCACAAGTTTCTGAGTTCTGTATTTTTTCTCTCGCTACCTACCTCTCCCATGGTAGCATGCAATCTGATCTGGTTCTACATATACCTTCATACTAAACATTAATCAGGTTGTAAAGAAGAATTATAACCAGTGGAATGAATAATGAGAAAGAAGAAACAAAACAAAACAAAATGAAAAAGACAGAGCGTAAATAGTATGCTTCAATCTGTATTCAGACTCTGTAGTTCTTTCTCTGGATGTGGATAGTCTTTTCAATCATGAGTCCTTTGTGGAGTTGCCTTTTAACCTTGCATTGCTGAGAGGATCCCTGTCTATGAAAGCTAGTCATCACACGTATGATGTGTCTGTAATTGTGTACAATGTTCTCCTGGTTCTGCTCCCGTCACTCAACATCAGTTTATATAAGCCTCTCCAGGTTATTATGAAGTCCAACTACTTCTCCTTTCTTATGGCACAATAGTATTCCATTACATTCATATACCACAACCTGTTTTCCCATTCCCCAATTGATGGGCATCCCCTTGATTTTCAATTCTTTGTCATCACTAAAAGAACTGCTATAAATATTTTTGTACATACAGATCCTTCCCCTACTTGTATGATCTCTTTGGGATACATCCCTAGAAGTGGTATTGATGGGTCAAAGGGTCTGCAATTATTTATGGCCCTTTGGGCATGGTTCCAGATTGTTCTCCAGAATGGTTGTATCATTTCATAAGTCCACCAACAATGCATTAGTGTTCCAATTTTTCCATATCTCTAGCACTTATCATTTTCCTGTTTTGTCACATTAACCAATCTGACCAGTGAGATGTGGTACCTAGGAGCTGTTTTGATTTGCATTTCTCTGATCAACAATGATCTAGAGATTTTTTTTTCATATACTTAAAGATATCTTTATTTTCTTCCTCTGAAAACTGCCTGTTTATATCCTTTGACCATTTATCAATTGAGGAATGACTTGTATTCTTATGAATTTCATTCAGTTCTCTGTATGTTTTAGAAATGGGGCCTTTATCAGAGTCACTGGTTTTAAAAATTCTTTCCCAATTTTCTGCTCCCCTCCTAATCTTGATTACATTGGCTTTGTTGGTACAAAACCTTTTCAGTTTAATGTAATAAAAATTATCCATATTGCATTTCATAATACTATCTTGTTTGGTCATAAATTACTCCCTTCTCCATAAATCTGACAGGTAAACTACTCCTTGTTCTCCTAGATTGCTTATGGTATCAGCCTTTATATCTAAATTGTGAACCTACTTAGACTTTATTTTTGTATACCGTGTAAGATATTGGTCTATGCCTAGTTTCTGCCATACTGTTTTCCAGTTGTCCCAGCAGTTTTTGTCAAATAGTGAGTTCTTATCTCTGAAGCCAGAGTCTTGGGGTTTATCAAACAGTAGATTACTATAGTCATTGACTAATGTGTCTCATGTACCTAATCTATTCCACTGATCTACCACTTTATTCTTCAACCAATACCAAGTAGTTTTAATGACTGATGCTCTATAATACAGTTTAAAATCTGGTACAGTTAGGCCACCTTCCCTAGCATTTCTTTTCATTAATTTCCTTGATATTTTGGACCTTTTGTTCTTCCAGATGAATTTTGTTACTTTTTTTTTTCTAGATCTATAAAATACTTTCTTGGTTGTTTAATTGGCATGGCACTAAATAGGTAATTAATTTAGGTAAAATTATCATTTTTATTATATTTGCTCAGCCTAATCACGAGCAACTGATATTCTTCCAGTTATTTAGATCTGACTTTATTTGTGTGGAAAATGTTTTGTAATTGTATTCATATAGTTGCTGGATTTGTTTTGGCATGTAGACTCCAAAATATTTTATAATATCTACAGTAACTTTAAATGGAATTTCTCTTTCTATTTCTTGCTGTGGGACTTTGTTAGAAATATATAGGAATATTGAGGGTTTATGTGTGTTTATTTTATATCCTGCAACTTTGCTGAAGTTATTTATTATTTCAAGTAGATTTTTCCTTGCTTCTCTAGGATTCTCTAATTGTATCACCATATCATCTGCAAAGAATGATAGCTTCATCTCTTCTTTACCTATTCTAATTCCTTCAATTTCTTTTTCTTCTCTTATTGCTATAGCTAACATTTCTAGTAACAAATTGAATGTTAGGAGTGATAGTGGACATCCTTGTTTCACCCTTGATCTTATTGGAAATTCATCTAGCTTATCCCCATTACATATGATACTTGCTGATGGTTTTAAGCAGATGCTACATATTATTTTAAGGAAGACTCCATTTATTCCCATATTTTCTAGTGTTTTTAATAGGAATGGGTGTTGCATTTTGTCAAAAACTTTTTCTGCAACTATTGAGGTAATCATATGGTTTCTACTAGTTTTATTATTGATATGATTGATTATACTGATAGTTTTCCTAATATTAAACCAGCCTTGCATTTTGGGAATAAATTGTACCTGATCAAGTATTATTCTCATGAAATATTGCTTTAATCTTTTTTCTAATATTTTATTTAAAATTTTTGTGTCTATATTCATTAGGGAAGTTGGTCTATAATTTTCTTTCTCTGTTTTGGCTCTTCCCAATTGAGACATCAGTACCATATTTGTGTCATAAAAAGAATTTTGTAGAACTCCTTCTTCTCTAATTTTCCTAAATAGTCTATAAAGTATTGGACTTAATTGTTCTTTAAATGTTTGATAGAATTTTCTTGTAAATCCATCTGGCTCTGGAGATTTTTTCCTAGGGAGTTCATTGATTGCTTGTACAGTTTCTTTTTTCTGAGATGAGGTTATTTAAGTATTTTAATTCCCCTTCTGTTAATCTGGGCAATTTATATTTTTGTAAATATACAACCATTTCACTACGATTGTCAAATTTATGGGCATACAATTGGGCAAAATAATTCCTAATTATTGTTTTAATTTCCTCTTCCTTGGGGGTCAATCACCTCTTTTTATTTTTAGTACTGATAATTTAGTCCTAGGACCTCAGGACAATTAGCCTTCATGATTTCTTGGAAGATACTGTTCAGGCTCTTTATTTCATCATAGCTTTCCAGTATACCAATAATTCTTAGATTCTCTCTCCTGGTTCTATTTTCAAGGCCAGTTGTTTTTCCAATGAAATATTTTGCATTTTCTTCTATTTTTTTCATTTTTTAGATTTTGTCTGACTGATTCTTAATGTCTTATAGAGTCATTTGCTTCACCTTGTCTAATTTTTAAAGAACTGTTTTCCTCATTTTTTGAACCTCCTTCTCCATTTGGTCAGATTTTACTTTTGGGGATTTGTTTTCTCCAGTTAGGTTACGAACCTCCTTCTCTATTTGTGTAATTGTATTTTTAAAGGATTTAGGCTTTCCAGTTAATTTTTTTTTCTATTTTGCCAATTGTATTTTTAAAATAATTCATCAGTTTTTCTTCTACCTCTTTAATTCAGTTTCTTGAGCTCTTCCAAGAATGTTTTTTGTGCTTGAGAGCAGTTCATATTCTGTTTTGAGGCTTCAGATGTGGATATAGTGTCAATACTGACCTCTTCTGAATGCAAACCTTGCTCTTCCCTTTCACCATAATAGGATTCTAAAATTTTTGCTTTTCCAATTTGTTTTTTGTCCATTGTGATTGCCTATTTCCTGACTTTTAAAGTGGATCTCTGCTTCCAGGGCACAGAAGGCTCTGACCCATGCTTCTTAGGTTGGGAGTTAGGGGCCTGGTTATTGGCTTTGTGTGTTGTGACCTCTGAGTGCCTAGACTGAGGCCAAGGCCAGGACTTCTGGTATTTCCCCAGGATTACACTGAAGCTCACAGTGTAAGATGTGGGGAAGGGGTGGTCTGGTAACTCCAGGATTCAGCCTCCATGCCCCTGGGCTAGAGCTCAGGAAAGCTCAGCTGCTGGCAGCTGGAATGTGCTGGTATGAGCAGGTTGCCCTGATTGTGGGAAGACATACCGGGGCTTCCGGTGTTAGAGCTTGCTGGCTCCACCACCCTAGGGTTCAGGATCTCCTGCTGGTAGGCTGAGATGGGATTTGTTGGGATGCCTAAGCACAGTCTCAGTCACACCATTCCTCTAAGACTCCCAAGCCTGCCACTAGTTCCACTATTTCAGGATTTTATACTGGGGCAATATTCTCTGGGTTTTCAGGATCAGAGAGGGGGATTAGAGCTTCCAGGGTTTACTCTGCCACCTTGGCTCCTGGAAGGTAGATAGGTGATTTTTAAATTTCTAAACTGTGTGCTGCTAGCTTCATGAGTAGCTATTGCTGCTCCTGCAGGCCCTGTGCTTGTCTCTTACACAGCTCTGCCAGACCGCTATCCTTTGGCAAGAGATTTGGGAATCACCCCTGTGGTGGGTGAATCAATTCACCTGGGCTTGCTCTAGCTCAGCTATGGTCAGGTCTGTGCTGGTGCAACCTCTACACTCTGTACTCTGTGCTTCCTCCACTCTGTGTTCCTCCCACTCTGCACTCCTCCCACCCAGCACAACAAATCCTACTAGTCAGTTTTCTGCACTTTCTTGAGCTGGAAATCTGCCTCCCAATGGAGTCTGCCACTCTAAAATCCATTTAGATTTGCTTTTCAGTGGTAACTGAAAGAATTCATGAGTTAGCTCAGGTGAGTCACTCCTTTGCCTTTGCCATTTTGGCTCTCTCCCCTTGTGAAGTTGATTTTTGGACAAATATGCAATACCGTACTTTTATCTCTATTAAATTTCATATGACTCAATTGTGCCTAATTTTCTGCCCAATAAAAGGATTTTGGCAACCTGAGGACTCAGTGACTGGCTATATTAGATATAATACTCAGGTTTGTGTTATCTGCAAAATTGATTAAGATATCTCCTTTGCATGTTTCCAAATCATTGATTAAAAAAACATGGGTGGAATAGCACAGTGTAGAAGACATCACTGGCCTCTAGGTGAAGATGTACAAAGGTTATCTGATCCAGGGATCAGGGTGTAGGTTGTGCTTGAAGAAGAGGGTGGTTTGGAAAAAGTGATGTTGCTTCGTTTTAGGAGAATCCAAAATAACACCTGTGTCTTCAAGAATATTATTTGTGGCACCCTAAAAAGTCATGGCATCACTATATTTCCACTTAAATAAGTTCATACTAGCTCCAGAGAGTTAATCATTAAATTTTCAGGGGACTAATTACAACTTGGAAACTTGAAAATGCTGCCAACAGAGTTTGAGTTATTGTTTTGGTGATTTCTGGACTTAAGGAAATGATGGAGGAAATGTTAATGGTGCAGATTAATTGAAAAAGTTTGGGGTACATTTTCAGAGAGCTCTTTTTTAAGCATTTACCAGCACAAACCTGGGTTTTCTGACAGCACATGGGAAGTTGAAAAAAGAACCAGATGAAATTCAAATATCAGTGAGATTGTGAATCATAAGCTGATGTATGTCATTATTGAAATTTTTTATGCCTCTAGCAGGAATTATGAGGCAATGTCCTAGAATAATTTCAGCCCTTGGAATCCACTTTTTTCTTTATCCCTTCCTGGGTGTTCCTTTCTGGCTTCAGCAGGATCACATAACACTTGGGAATAAAGATGCAGCCTAGTAACCCAGTGCTGGAGGCCAGGATGGAGAAGATCTCTACAACAACCATGGCCTTGCCCTTGGTGCTCTGATATGTGGGAAGGAAGGAGACCCACACACTGCAGAACACCAACATACTAAATGTGATGAATTTGGCTTCATTGAAGGCATCAGGCAGGTTTCTGGCCAGGAAAGCCACAGTGAAGCTCCCCAGGGCTAGGAAGCCCATATAGCCCAGAACACAGTAGAAGGCAATATCAGAACCCTCATTACATTGAATGATGATGTGACCAGGTTCAGAGTGTGGGTCCATGTCTGGGAAAGGGGGAGAAGTTCCCAGCCAGATGCCACAGAGAATCACTTGAATGCCAGAGCAGAAGAGGACAATAGAGTTGGACACCCTGGACTGCACCCACATCCTGATTCTACTCCCTGGTCTTGTTACCCTGAAGGCCAGAACCACCATGATGGTTTTTGCCAAAATAGAAGACACGGCCACAGTGAAGACAACTCCAAAAGTGGTTTGTCTGAGGAGGCAGGTGGCTGTAGTGGGATGGCCAATGAAGAGCAAGGAGCAGAGGAAACAGAAGGTGAGGGAGATGAGGAGAGTATAGCTGAGAGTTCGATTATTGGCCTTGACTATGGGAGTATCTTGAAACTTTACAAAAACCCAAAGAACTAGGGCGGTCAGGAGAGAGAAGGAAACAGCTATAAAGGCTAGTGTTATCCCCAAAGGTTCTGCAATATCTAGGAAGGTCACAAGCTTGGGCAGGCAGTGATCTCTGTCTTTGTTTGGATGCTCATCTTCTGGGCACTTCTCACAGTGATCTATGTCTGGGGAAGAAAGAAATCCAGTCAGATCCTATTTTGTACAGGAGGATCTATTGCTAATGACCTCTTCTCTAAGGTTACTTTTCCATCTTTTCTATATATCATCTCATCACCTTACTATTCACATGCACTTAATAAACCCTACTGCCTCTTGCCTGGTCTGTAATTTGTGCACCACATTTTACTGGTGGTGGCTCATATTGTGATTAATATAATGTGTGACCTAAATAAGCAAGGTGTTCTTGGACCAGTTTACTCTGGATCAGCTTCAGGAGATCGTTTGTTACATAGGATTTACTGCAATAAAACACTTTTAAATGCTTTTTAAACAATGACAAAAGAATAAAACAACTCCACTCCTAATCCCTGAGGGACTCCTTCACGATCCGAATGATTTGCATTTGTAGAAAAGCCTATTTATGCCTCATTTTCCACCTTGCCATAAATATTTTTGTGCGTATAGGTCTTTTTCCTTTTTCCTTTTTATCTCTTTTGCTATACAGATCTAGTAGTGATATTTCTAGATCAATGGGTTTGCATGTTTTATAATCTTTTGGATACAGTTCAAATTGCTCTACAGAATGGTTGAATCAGCTCACAACTCCACCAACAGTGCATGAATGTCTCATTTTCCCCACATCCCCTCCAACGTTTGCCATTCACCTTTTCTGTTCTATTAGCCAGTTTAATAGGTATGAGGTAGTACCTCATTGACTTTGCATTGTGTATGTCTCCAAAAGCTCAGCTCCACACTGTTCTACACTAAAGGACTCAGAAGAAAAGCCCCATCAGACGCTTACCAATTGCACTGGAAATCTCCCCCTCTGGGCACTGGGAACAGCTGAAGCAGCAGACAGGCTCTCCCTCCTTAGTTGCTTTCCTGTATCCAGGGTGACAGCTCTCACTGCACACAGAGCAGGGGATCTAAGCCATTAAGAGGAGAGTGGAAAGAATGCTATTTACAAAGGGTGTATCTATGAAGCGTGGTGCAGGCCAAGAAAGTGTATTCTCTAATACGGCTCTCAAGATCATACCTGTTTCTTATGTCAGTGGTCATCGCTAATGGAATGTTCAGGAGATCTCTTTTCTAGTCTTCTCTATCCACCAGTTGTGGAACTTTGGCTGAAATTTTTGCCCTTTGGAGGCTTGAGTTTTATCACAAAAAGAGAGCTTTGGGCTGTATGATCTTAGAACACTTACATTTTGTATCACTACATGTACCCTGGGTCATTGTAATGCGAATGAGCCAAGTTGCTGAATGAAAGGTTGGCAGTCATACAAAACTAGATGAAATATTTTATTATGCAAAACCATGAGCTTATAGGATGGAAGTGAACAGGGACTTGGTCAATGAGACCCAGAGGGAAAGCACTGTGCTTTGCCTGTTGGCTCTCTATGTGGAAGAGGCTGAGCTACTTGCTTCCATAAAGGAGGGATTTGTGTAATGAAAAGGTTTTGTCTTCCATTACAAGCATGACCTTGCATCCTCAATGTTTGCACTGCCCTCCTTATATGAAAAGGAGGAGCTATTTGATTGACTGCAGAGCCAGAATTGGGAATGCATTCAAGCAGTAATTGTCATAGGCTTTTTTTCTTTCTGAGTTAGAGACATGCTGTCTAGGTGACTGAGGCTTTGAGTCCTCCCCAACCACCAACATGTGGCCAGTGATCACAGGCCCCTGTGTTTTGCCTCTTTGTGTTTCTTCTGTTCTGCTTTTAGTTGAAGAAATCTTGGAAATTTTAGTCTTACAAGCTTGGGAGTGTGAGTTATTACAAATCCAGTGATGAGAGCCTACAGCAGATTTTTTTTTTTTTTTGCTTTTTGGAGGGGGGAAGGTAGGGCAATTGGGATTAAATGACTTGCTCAAGGTCACATGTCTAGTAAGTGTTAAGTGTCTGAGGCTGGATTTGAACTCAGGTCCTCCTGACTCCAGTGCTCTATTTACTGTGCCGTCTAGCCACCCCAGCAGTTTTATTTTTTTAACCAAACATGAAGTCTACAAAACCTTGAGAAGCAACAAAGTCCAACAGTATAAGAGCTAATGATTTGTCCGGTAGTGTTTTTGAATGTGGAAAACTACTTGGTGTAATACATTCCTTTATATACTATTTTAAATTTGGGATATATATGTACATATATGTATACATACATGTATTTATGTACATAGTGCATGTATATACATAGATGTGTATGTATAATAGGTATGTATGTATGTGTATGTATAATGTAACTGGTATAAAGGTGAGATTATTCCAAAATGTAGGGAAGGGAGAAATGTTTGTAACTTTCTTTTTTTGCCGTATCTTCTCAGTAAATATACCGAACTAATCGATGTTAATTAGTCATACAGTAGTAGAGTACTTATCCCTGACAATTTATATTGGGGAAAATATGAAAAAAATAGGAATTTGGAATAACTCATAGTGAAGACATCACCATGACCCCTCTAGGTTACCCCTGGACCCCCAATAGGAAGATTGCAACCTTGTACTAGAGACGCTAACTCATCAGTGTGAGCATGAGTTGGGAGGAGAATCTTCAGAGATTTATAAAAGCTAGAGTGCTGTGGAGACACAGACTATTAGAGGCCAAATTGGAAAAATATAGGCCACACTAATTTTCCTTTCCATCGAAAGAATATTTTGGCCAGTAGCTGAATGAAATTTTATTTTCACTCAGTTGAACCATGTGGAAGTTTTAGCCCCATTCCTGAAGATACAGGGAAGTGTATAAGAGCTCTGGCTTTGGGGCCACAGGGACTTGGGTCAATTAAAAGCTCTTCAGACCTCGATTTTCTTATTTGTCAAAAAAAGGAGTAGACAAATGGATCTTTAAAGCCCTTCCCTCCTCGGTCTCCCATCAGGCTCAATAGTGCTGTGCTCGGAAACACACACTTGAATGCTGATGTCCCCCTTTTTTATCTAAACATTTGTTTTAAAGGCAAAAGAGAAAACAAACTGAGTGATATTTTCTGTGCATAAATAGGGAGTGTTTAGTGAGGTAATTAGAGTGAGATGTGTTATTAGACTGAAAATGTAAACTGATATGCAAATAATCTCTGACCTTTGAACCTAACCATCCCCAGTCGATGGCTTCCTCACGTATTTTGAAATCTTGACCAGATGGAGCCTTCGGGATAAATCTACCCACTTTCACCTGGAGTTCAGTACCATTAGGGAGGGACATATAGTTCCTAATGTCATATTGAGCCTCAGAGCTTCTTTTCTCGTCCATAAACACCTGGTCACCAGCATTGTTGTGAAATTGAAGATCCTTCAGAAAGGAGTGGAGCTGGAAGGGAAGAGAAATCTGTTATTTCTTGATATGTGAGTCCAGGGCTTTCTCAGAAATAAGACCCGTGCACTCTGCCAGAGATGCGGAGGCTGGCCAACTGATATTTGTGCCCCTGTTTGAAGTGATGAGACATGTGAGCCGGAATTCTGCCTCACCCACTTATTAGCTTTAAGTCTTTGGGCAATTTACTCATCCTCTCTCAGTTGTTTCCTAAAATGAGGCAAAAACTTCTAATAGGCTAGTATATCAAAGTACATTGTACATCTCAAAGGGCTCTAACAATGATAACTACTATGCTTAACTGTCATCATTACTCTTCTTATTCCTCATGAAACCTAGAAGGGGTCAACATAATGAGAAGAAGAAATTGTTTCTCATGGGGGAATCTGTCTGCCTAGAAAGGAGGGGCTTTTGGGCATGCCATGATCTTAGTGGGATCTGGCTCATGGATAGAATGTGTCCTTAAAAGAGATAACTTTATTCAAAAGGAACAAGGTAGAACCCTAAATTTTAAATAATCAATTTGAATAGCAAGTCGTGCTGGATCCTGGTACCTCTCCCTAGTCCTCAGTATCCATAGAATTTGAGAATTTAAAGGTCTCTGAACAGTAGCTGTCTAATATAAATTCCCATTGTGCTCTCTGGAATGCCTGTCCCATAATTATAAGACTTCTTTTCATCTTAAATATACTGCTCTCTGATTCATTTTGTCTAGCCTTCATTGAGACAAGGATCCATCCTGAAAACACTGATTCCTTTGTTACCCTTCCTAGTTGTGACTACACTTTCTCTTATATCTCCTGATTTATTTGTCATGGTGTAGGAGTCAGGATACTCCCCATTGCTGCTTCCAGATCCTCCCTCAACCACCTTCATGAAGCAACTTTTACTTTTACCTTCATGATATCTACTTTTATCACGCAATTGAAATCTTGCTGGTTGTCATCTTCTGACCCCAGAACATTGTCTTTCTTCCTAAGGAAAAAGCTCAGTGATTACAGTCTTTATCTTTCTGACATATCACTTTTCATATTAGGTGTAGATAGCCACATACATCCCTTAGTGTCTCTTAATCTATTCACTTTCCATTGTCTCATCTTCAGCTACACATAGAAATGGTCATGATTATTGATATTATAATTATTCCTAGTAAGTGTTCTACTGGCATGTTTGTTAACTGAAACTTTCTGTCATCTTCATTTCCTCTTTCCCAAGCTATTCTCATTCCGTCTTTCCCAGTGTCTGAGTACTCCAAATCTGGTCTTCATCTTCAGTATGAACCTTATTCCCTCTCACCCACATTTCTTCTTTGCTTTAAAAAAAATATTTATTTTTTTTAAATTTATGGAATAAAACAAGCATTTCTAAAAGGTAGTACAATAAAAAAGGTGATTGCACATATATATCAGCAAGCACCCTAGCATACCCAGGGTGGCTGCTAGCACAGGTTCTTAGATCTGCTTTTCTAAAGGAAAGCAACTCAAAATGGGTTAACAATCTTACTTTAATCAATCAAACATACATAATTTACCTAGTTCAGGGGAAAAAGTCAGCACCCTGATCTTCAGAGAATGCAAACACAAGTTATAAGCAGAAGTTACAAGCAGACAAAGAAACAGATCAGCAGACAGGACTTCCAACCGTCTGACCATTATATCCATACCTAGTCAGTTACCAGAGAGGGAAGCACCAACATTTGGGTTTTTCAAAGCCGGGGGGCTCAACGGCTTCCCAGAGTCTTGTCTGGCCAAATCACACTCTTCTCAAAGCGAGCCCCAAAGCAAAACCTCACATCAGGGCATATTTATAGCCTTCTCCTGGATGGGAGATTGTCACAGCCCTCTTGACTCACTGCCCAATCACAAAGTAATAAGGTGTGGGCATTCCTGAAGAATAAGCCTCTTGCCACAGGCTTCATGTGACCACATTCAGCCTATTAGGGAGCAGAATATACTTTCAAATAGGGGAAGGTTCTCAGAGCCACTTAAGCCACTTAAGCAAAGGGCCAAAGGGCAGGAAAGATCTTCAGATTCCCATAACAACATGAAACTGCAAATCTATTATGTACAACTTGCTATTCCTTCTAAATATACAATATAGTTATCATGAAAATAACTTTTTGGCCATTTTCCCCCTTCCTTTCTCTGTCCCCAAAATGGCTGCCCATAATTAAAAAAAGTGTGCATATATGTGTGTGTTTGCACATGTGCAAGCATATATATATATATAGTCATTCTTTATATACTTCTATTTATGAAGTTTTTTTTTCTGGATCCAGATAGTGTTTTTCTTCAGATGTCCTTTATAGACAATTTGGTAATTTTTGATTGACAAAGTGACATATTCACTTAAAGTTGTCCTTCAAATGATGTTATTGTATACAACCTTGTCATTGTTCTGTGCATTTCATTCTTCATTACATTGTGCAAGTCTATCCATGTTTTCTAAGATTTTTGAGTTCTTGATTTCTTATAACACAGTTGTATTCCACAACAATCATAGACCAGAATTTGTTCAGCCGTTTCCTATTTGATGAGCATCCCTGCAATTTCCCATTCTTTGCCACCACAGGGAGAGCTGGTATAAATGTTTTAGAACGTGTGGATTTTTTTTCCTTTTTCCCTAATCATTTTTGGAAATATAGCTAGTAGTGATAATTAATGGGTCAAAGGGTATAGACTATTTAATAACTCTTTGGGCATTATTTCATAGTGCTCTCCAAAATGTTGGATCAGCTCAGAATTCGACCAGCAATGAATCTGTGTCTCAATTTTTCCCCATTCCCTTGAATATTTGTTGCTTTCTCCTTCAAACATTTTAGCCAATCTGCTAAGTGTAAAATGTCGCCCCAAGGTTCTTTTTATTTGCATTTCTCTAATCAATAAGGATTTAGAGCATTTTTTTTATCTGCCTATGAATTGTTTTTATTTCTTCATAAAAAGGGCCTGTTCATATCCTTTGACCATTTATCAATTGGGAAATGACTTTTATTTTTATAGATTGGGCAAAGTTCTTTACATATTTTTATATGGGACCATAATCTTATAAATTATCTATCAATTTTTTCTTCAATTTCTCTCTGATTCAGATTTGTCTACATTTATTTTATTTGTACAAAACCTTTAAAAATTTAGTATATTTGAAATTATCCATTTTACATGTATTCCCCTTCTCTATCTCTTGTTTATTCATACATTATTTGCCTATACATGTCTGATATGTAATATGTTCCATATTCTTCAATTTTTCTTGTAATGTGTCTCTTCATATCTAGCTATTGTATCCATTTTGACCTTCTCTTGTTAAATAGTGTAAGATACTGGCCTGTGCCAAAGTTCTGCCATATTGCTTTTCAGTTGTCCCAACAATTTTTACCAAATAATTCTTATGTTAAAATCTTAAGTCTTTACACTTGTCAAATACAAGGTTAATATATTTATTTGCTTTAGTAAATTATATGCCTACTTGATTCTGTTATCTACGTTTCTATTTCTTAGCAAGTACCACATAATTTTTATTTTGCTGCCTTATAATAGAGTTTATGATCTGGTATTGCTTAACCTTTTTCCTTTACATTTTTCATTAGTTCTTTTGTTGTTCTTGTTCTTCCAAATGAATTTTATTATTATTTTTCTAATTCATCAAAACACTTTCTTTTGGTAATTTAGTTACTTCATTTCTTTCTAAAGCTTGCACTGACTATACTCTCCACCCAAAGTCAGGGTCAAAGTCAGGTCGACTCTTTGGATTGATGAAAGGCTATGGTTAACCACCTGCAATTTGTATAAAACCATTGAGTAAATTGAAACTGGGAGACATTGAGGTCTGGCGTGAGAGAGAATGGAATCCATACATCAAGGGCTGAGCCAAAAGCACTGGCAGGAGAGGAGATCAAAGCAAAAGGGTAAATGGGAAAGTAGGACTGAGATGAGGCAGACAAGGGAGAGCTAGAGGAAGGTCCTCCACAGAAGGTTCTGTTTGACCTTACTAGATGTATGCACCTTTTCAAGGAGAAAAATTCAAAGACAAGGTCTACTCTTTCCCCAGCTGCTCCTTCAGGTGCTTGTTGACCAGCAGGCACTGGAGTATGCTTTTTTGTTTTTTATCAAATGCTTCTGATCATTTGAACTTTGCCTTGCCAATTATGCCAGGGATTTGCTGGAGATAAATATAAATGTAAGTGATGTCGGGGAGCCCAATCTCTGCCCAAATGTTAAGATTTTCCCTAACAATGTCTTCAGAGTGATTGTCATTGTGGTCTTCATTTTTGGTTTTGAACAATAGTGCCCAGAGAGGCAAGCTTAAAACAAGCTATTATGAATGTTACGTTTGTATTTATGTACTTCCTGTTCATGAGGCATATATCTGAGTAAGAAGGATTCTGTATCCTTTATTTATTGCTTCTATTTACAAGTAAGTGATTTTGTTCTGTAACTGCCCTTGTCCTGTAACTGCTTAACTCACAGGTTTTTGTCTCTGCATTTAGTTCAGAGTTTGGCTGGACTATGATGGGTTAACTTTAAAAACTCAACTCTTCTTGCCTCAAGGAATTTAACTGAACTTGGGAAATGTTTATGGAAACAAAGGAGCTGGGCATGAAAATGAATTGGATGATCATTGTTGTAAGGGTGAGGTCTCTCAGAGAAGGCCCAGTCTTTCTGCTGATAGAATTGTCAAGCTGAGGCATGAAGAGAGAAGAACTCAGAAGGCCTCTGCCAGTCCAAGCCTAGGGGTCTTTGCTCTTTTGTAAAGAGCCCAGCAGTTTCCCAGGAAAGGAGGACAACTGGGGCTCAAGTTGGAGGTGGTGGAGAATTCAGCTGGCATCAAGGAACAAGCCCAAGAGAGTCCAACAGCATGACTAGCCAACAGAACCACCATATTCTTGGGGAACAGTCTGTTAGTTGATCAACTCACTCACAAAATAAGCCACAGAGAACATGAAAGACCCTCAGTTCTGAAGGTCCGAGTTGCCTTGGACACGTGACTCACTACCATTTCTCTCTGAATTTGTGTTCATGGTATGCATGGACATAACGTGTATTTTTTTTAAAGAATGTATTCTAGTCCTAGGAATGGACCATAATTGTTTAGTGAAGCTGCTTGCATAGCACCCTGGAGATGGAATTTGGAAGGAGGAGTCATTGTGGGGAATGATGATAAGTCCAGTTTTGGTCCTGTGGAGGTTAAGATGTATACAGGACATCACATATAACATGTACTATAGGCAGTGGAACAGGGAAAATTGGAGGTTACCAGGAATGAGAAAATTAATTCTTGATATGTCTTTTATATTTGATTTTGTTCTAAGGGATTTTATTCTGTAACTAAATTCTGTATTCTATATATGTAACCAAATGAAAGTGTCATTTCTGTCTCTAAGTGTAAAAGTTAATGTTTGCAAAAGTTCAGTCTCCTCTTTCCCTGAAGTTAGATATCAAAGGTTTAAGCTTTTCCACAAAGTTAGTTATCGAAAAATTCTGTTCTCAGCATTCTCAGAAAAACTTTTGTCCACATTTTCTGCAAAATTTGTATCCTTGACAAGTTGGACTAACTGACCTTGTCCCATCTTTTAAAAAGAAGGTTTAACTACCCTTCTAGGCATCAGTTTGGCTATGTTTCTGGGTCCTAATCAGCGACCCGAGCACGCGGCTGCAACTGATAGATTCACAAAGATATTCTTTAGAGATAAAGGTGATTTTCCTCCTGCATGTGAACTATGCCAACTTTCTTTTATGTAATCAACTTTCCAACCCCATGATGATGCTTATTCCATAATTAATGATATGATTTTTTGTTTCATTCTTTCTTCTATTCATATAAAAGTTATTTGGATATTAAATTCAGGGTCTTTTGGCCAGAGACAGTGACATTTAACTCTTTCTTGATTAACAGATATTATAACCTATTTATAAATTATTTATTACTTGTGTTATATATTATTTACTAATATAAATTATTTATAAATTCTCTTGTTTAGGGAATTTCCTCAGCATCCTTTGTTGATAAATTAAAAACAATTAAGTAAATTTTTTGATTTTTAAAATAATTTTGATAATTTATTAATAAATTGATTTAATACTTTTTTTTGATAAATTCAATACTTTTTTTTTTTGGATAAGTTTGAAAAATTTCACATGTGACTGGCTGACTAAGAAGATTCATGTATCATTAGGATAGAGATGATTGTTGAAACCATAGGACTTATTGAGATCACCAAGTTAAGTGTCATTGGAAAGAGGAAAGGATAGTTGACGACAGAACACTGGGAGACAGTTTTAACATCATGGAGACGAGATCCAAAAAATCTGTAGAAGGTTAGAGGATGTTTCAAATCAGTCAGTGCTCTGAGAATCAACAGGAATTGGTTAAGTACTTACTATGTGCCAGAAACTCTATGTGTGGTTACATAGCAAAGGAAAAAAAGAGTCCCTTACCTCAAGGAGTTCCCAGTATTGGGGGAATTAACATGCACATGACTATATAGAGAAAAGGTATAAAGAGGGGGAAATGGAGATCATCAGAAGAAGAGTCAGTAGCATCAAGAGGGCTTAAGAAAAGGCTCCTGTGGAAAGTGGAATCTTAGTCTGAACTTGAAGGAAGCCAAAGAAGCCAGTGATGAAAAAGAGAGAGAAAATATCAGACATATGACAGCCAATGGAAATCTTGAGGTAGGGAGATGGAGTATTTTGTGTGAGGAACTGTAAAGAGGACAGTATCTCTGAACCTCAAAGTACAAGACAGTGGAGTTTTAAGATGTAAGGAGACTGGAAAATTATGGGGTGAGCCAGATGTTGAAGAGCTTTGAATGCAAAAGAAAGGATTTCAATTTGATCCTAGAAATGAAAGGGAGAAATTGGAGTTAGGGTTGATAAAATAAAATGTAATAGAGATAAAAAGTAGAGCCTTTTATGGGTTCCAAAAGTCATCTTCACAAGCATAAAATGTGTGAACAATTTTAAACAATTAACTAATGGTTCCTTTGGAAAATATCTCCAATTTTAGGTGACCAAAGTTCAATGTGTGTTAACAATGGTGCCAAAGTTTCCTGAAGGCTAAAACTCACATAAGATGAAAGGAGAAATGCACAATTTCCATATTTTGAGTTCTGTGGTGGCTCCATTGTATGCTGCCCTGGTCAGATCACTTGTGGAGTTCAGAAATTCTGTGAGAAAAGGCCCTACTCTAAGTTCCCTGGTCAAAATATCAAGAATCAGCAATGGACAAGACCAGTTCCTTAAGGAAACTTACCTGCCAAGGATGAGGCACCCAGCTTTCTCCATTTTCCTCAGGGGCAATCTCTGATTTTGTCAGAAGCTTTGCATGAAGGGCCCAAGCCACAGCATACACTGCATTGTAGATGATGTAACTGAGGCCTGACATGGTCGTGTCAAAAAGGAATATAGGCAAAGCCTCCAAAGTAGCATTTGGTGCACACTGCTCTAGCTCTTGCTTTTCATGTTCATTCTTGCACCGGAAAGCTGACAACCAGAACTCCTTAAGTATGATGTCCTCTGAGTCTTTATTAGGATTCACCTTCCTGAGAAAACCCTTAAAACCAGGAACCTCACTGGTCATGTATGTAAATGAGAGAGCTCCACTGAAAGTGTGGCTATCAAAATAGTTGGGTCTCATGGTGATGTCCCAGTAAGAGGTGGTGATCCACAACTTGTATGTTGGAATTAATGGCGCTTGTGAATATCTGAGAACCATTAATGAATCTGTATCACCATGAACCACAACTACTCTAGCTGAGGATCCGACTATCCTGGGGGTATGGGTCAGCTGTGTTTCTTCATGTGATCTCTCACTGACAGGGATCTTCTCTGTCAAGGATGCACAGACGTCATGCTTTGCCATCTCCCCTGTCATTTCCTGAAGGAATTCCTCACCCCTCAGATCATCTGTAGTCACCAGAACTATCCAGGTCCATTTAAAATGCACCAGTAACTGGACCATACCTCGAGGCAAGGAGGAATCTCTGGGAGCCATCTGGTAGAGAGAAGGAAATTGGGCCTTGTCACTGAGGATAGGATCAAAAGGGCCAAAGCTGAGCTGGACAAGAGGAAAACATGGGGAATGTTAAATTCTGTGAATATGGGGGTAATAGTAGAATTGTGTGTCATTTCTCTAGATACAACATTAGATGAAATTGTTAAGGAAAATTGTCCTAAAATTCTAAAACAAGAGGGTAAAGTAGAAATTGAAAAATCTACTGTTCATAACCTGAAACAGATCCCATGAAGAAAAATCACGGGAATGTGGTAGCCACATTTCAAAACTCCCAAGTTAATGAGAAAATATGGCAAGCAACAACAACAAAACAACCAAACAAAACTAAATAAATAAATTAAAACAACCCCACAATTTAACTATTGCAGATTTCAGAAGACGTAGCAACTACTAAAAGACTACATTAAA